>OU898278.1:95941759-95992754 GCA_918026665.1 Diabrotica balteata | reverse complement strand
TTAGTATATAAGATTTTTTTGCTAAGATAGTTACTTTTTGACAGACTAAAAGTGGCTGAAACTTACTATACAACCAAGCACACGTACCCATAGCCAATATTAATAGTAAATAAACCAAATAGTAAATAGAATAGAACTTTGCGAATTACCGACAATCAATATTTATTTATCTGCACCATATAATAATTGTTATGTTAAATTATAACAACTAAAATATATTTTTTAATATATATACTACCCAAAATTTGATGGGTTTAATATACAGCTTCCACTATTTAGAATAATTTTTTTTTTTCAAAGAAAGAAGTCTGCAATAGTAGTATACTTGAGCTATTAATACTGAGAGGTAGGAATTGTTGTGTGGTAGGTTTCCGACAATGAATCTGTCAAAATATGCCCGAGCTAAGCGAATTGAGTATAAAATTGTTCTTAATAATATGGTTGATAAAATTTGATATCTATGGTTGTATCTTAAGTTTTAGATAATGCAAATTGTTTATGAAGAATAACTTTCGGTATGCCAGACAAAAAATTTGCCAAAAACGTAAACAATTTGAGAAATGCTAAAATAAATACATTAACTCTTGAAATATCAAGTATTTATTTTATCGCATTCTATCGATGGCTTTAAGTGAAATAAACATAATATTAAGTAAGTATAAAAAAGGATACAAAGTGTGTTCGGTATCAATAAACATAACTTTCCCTCCAAGGTATCCATTAGCACCTGGCATCTGTGCTGTAACGCATAGGGTGTGGGACAATTGTGTCTTTCCTGTTCTAAATTCCCCAAAAACTTCTGTAATGGACATCGATTCAATACCGCCCCCTAATAATTTACTAAAAAAATATTTATACAGGGTGAGTTATAACTACTGATAAGTAGCGTAGGGTTAAGTTATTTGGAACAAACTATGGCTATTGGACCAAATATTACTTAATAGAATGGTGCCGTTGTAAAACATTTCAATTTCAACACAATGTATTGAAATTGAAATTTGTTTTTCGTTTTTTTGCTAATGATTTGTCATTTGAATAATCATAAAAACCATAAAACCGTGAATAAATTCAAAACTTTACGGCGAATCATCAAAAATATGATGTAAACATTAGTTTTAACCACAGAACGTTGCCACAAATATTTTATTTAATTTCAATTTCTATTAAATCAATAGTAATTAATTTTTAAACAAAAATTTTATTTCATTCATTGAATTTTAAATAAAATACGCTGCTCATGATATAAGGTTGTCTGAGAAAAAATAATCGCAAATTAGGGTTGAAAGCTGTTAAAAACGCGAGGTATCAAAGATAAAGTAAAATTAACATCTATAAACGCATGCTTTAGAAACCACATAACTGATACTTAAAACCAATAGCGTTGCGCACTACTTAGCTTTTAATTGATATAATAAACCATGCATATAGGTCATGAACAGCATATTTTATTTAAAAAATAATTTAACAAAATAGAATTTTTGTTCAAAACTTATTACGATTAATTGAATTAAAAATATTTACTCTCCTAATTTTAACTGTATAAAATTGTATGTAAAATTGTGAGTTTGATTTATGCAGTGGGATCTTAAACTATAAAATTAAAATTCATTTTCTTGATTACTTGATTAAAGGCCATTTCTTTTGGTAAACTACCTCTATTATTGTTAGGGACCGCAAAAATTTTGTCGGACGTATACACAAATCAAAAACCGCATTTCTTCATTTAAGTATAAATAAGGATGGCGTAACATTGGCGAAACACCTTGTAAGGAATCACATTTCATCATCATCAAGTAGCTCGACAACCCTTTCTGGGTCCTGGCTTATTCTAGGATTTTCCGCCATTCTGTTCTGTTCTTTGCTTTTTTTTCCACTTGGTAATTTAAGTGTTTTCAGATCTTGTTCCATTTGTTCCATGTATCTAAGTTTGGGTCTTCCCTTTGACCTTCTCCCCACTGGTGTTTCCTCATTATATGTTTTGGCGTTTCAGTCTCCAACATCCGTTCAACATGGCCCATCCAGCGCAGTTGTCCGATCTTTATGGATGTTACGATCTCGGGTTCATTGTATGCTGTGTATAGTTCAAAATTATATCTTCTGCGCCATATGTCATTTTCCTTTACCCCCTTATATATGTGTCTAAGGATTTTTCGTTCAAATGTACCTAATAGGTTCTCATCGCTTTTCGACAGTGTATACATCTCTGATCCATATACAAGGACCGGTTTTATCAGGGTCTTGTATATTTTGCATTTGATTTTTCTTGTGATGTTGTTAGATCTTAGATATTTAATTAGTCCATTATATGTTTTATTAGCGGTATGTATTCTTCTCTTAACTTCTTCACTGATATTATTATCTGCGGTAACTAGTGAACCTAGATATGTAAAACTTTTCACGTTTTAGATGTTATAGTCTCGTATTGTCAGATTCTGTAGGTTTCTTTGGCCTGTCGATTTCTTTGACCTGTTTCGGCCGTCATGTATTTGGTTTTTATTTCGTTAATGTTTAGGCCACTGTGTTGTGCCGCTCTTTCTATCGCATTAAATGCTTCTATCATCTCTCTTTCGCTTCTAGATATGATATCAACATCATCTGTAAATGCCAATATTTGTACACTTTTTATTATTATTGTTCCTCTGGTGTTCACTTTTGACTCCCTAATTATTTTCTCTATGTGATGTTGAATAGAATACAGGATAGGGCATCTCCCTGTCGTAGGTCCGTTCTCACATGTATTGTATCTGTTAGTTCGTTTTGAATTCGAATTTTGCTTTGTACTTTAAGTGTTTCTTTTACTATATCAATGAGTTGAGTTGGTATATTAAACTCTTTCAGTGCATGATCAGAAACTCTCGATGGATGCTATCATAGGCACTCTCACAGTCAATGAAAAGATGTGTGTATATATTAAATTCACTAGTCTTTTCCAAGATTTGCCTCAAGACGAAGATCTGATCTATTGTGGACTTCTGCTGCGGAAACCACAATGATATCCCCCAACTATTTGTTCCGCATATGGCCTCAATCGGTCATACACAATATTTGACAGTATTTTTATATGCCACAGTCAGTAGCGTTATTTTTTTTTTTAACTTTGAGGGTATACAAGACAACTATCGAACACGGTGATTTAATTATCTTGCCCAAGTACTTTCGATCAATAGATCATCTTCAGGGGCATCTGAAATAAGCCAAGAAACGTTTTTTATAAAAAGGAAAATTAATTCACTTGGATAAAAAACTCCAAGTTTATGGTTGAAAAAATTTTTATATGTGATAAACGTTTATAGACTTACTCCGTCAATTGTGGCCTATCCGACATAGTAGAATGTCATAAATGTAAAATTTGGACATAACAATACAAAATACAATACACTAAGACAAACAAACACTTTAAAATTTATATGGAGAAGCTACATATTGTATAGAAGCCAGAGACAGAATGGGCTCCCGGTCTGACGGAAATGTAGAGATGACATGTGACAAATGACAGCTTATGAAGGGCAGTTATGTGATCTGCACCTTTCAAAATTCTATGACACTAAGTATTGACCAAAGGTCCAACTGACACCACTATAGGAAATCGACTGATGAAATATAAAATTATATAGTATATTTTTTATGTAGATTGAATAATCCCAATCTCACACTCAAACCTGTCTATAATAATTAGGATGTTGGTTTGAGAGCAATTGAAGTTGACATAAAGTATGAATGTGAGAAAAGACTAACAATATATTAGACAGTGGATAAGCGCTATCAGTACTGTAAAAGAGAAAAATCTGAATATGCAGTTAAATTACTAAAAGTTAAAATCAAAATTGAAGACAAAATATATAAATGTGTTATAGTCCACGTAGTTCAGTTGAATCCACAAGGTGGACCCTACGAGGTGAAGCTGTAATAAAGTTTTTAAATATAGGATTAAATTTAGTACAATTTAAATTAATTTGAATATTAAGACAGTGAGAGTTTTCATTTGTTTCCCTTGTAATCTCCAAATCTTCCAATAAATCCAACTCAAGATAGTTTTTCTTTCTGCTAATGTCATGTAAGATAGATGAACCAGAATTGATGTTAAAATTGTGGTTGCTGGATACTAAGTGTTGACCAAAACTTGAAGAATTTGGTCTTTTCAAATGTTCAGAGACTCTAGTGGATAACTTTCTGATGGTTCTACCTACATAAGATGCATCACAATCATCACATTTTAATTTGTAAATACCACTTTTATCAAGTGTATTCATCCTATCTTTGGTATTGATTAAGAAGGAACCTAAAGTGTTATGTGATTTAAAGGAAATTTTGATGTTATCAATTGTAGAAGAAAAAAGTTTAGATATTTTATTGGAAATGCTACTAATATAAGTGAAGGAGAAATATCTGATGTTATCTGAAGCATTCGGTTGGGAAAACTGTGAAGAATATGCAAGCTTTTCTGCAATTTTTAGTTTAGCTCTATTTAGAAGTTTGTATATAATGTTGGGATCATAGCCATTATTGAAAGCAATCTGCTTAAGAGTATTAAGTTCTGTATTAAAATTATCATCAGAGAGAGGAAATTTAAGTAACCGATGAATGTAACTGTTGAAAGCAGCCATTTTATGTTGAGTTGGGTGATTAGACGTTCCATGTATAACGTGATCTGTTTGGGTGGGTTTTCTATAAATGTTGTACTCTAAAGAATCTTTCTTACGGGAAATAGTCATATCCAAGAAGTTCAACTTATTGTCAGATTCTGGTTCCAGAGTAAAAGAGATGTTAGGATGGAGGTTATTAAGATCATCCAGAATATGTAAAGCATCATCTTGGGTTCCCTTTATGAGAGCTATACAATCATCAACATATCTAGACCAAAAAACTATTTTGTTGTTGTTATTAACAAACTTCTGTTCTAAGCTATCTAAGAAAATATCAGCTAGAAAAGGTGATAGTGATAGATAGAAGTTACTATATCTCCTTCTCGGCCTCTATACATCATTGTTCTTGGTTTAAACTCTTTTCTACTTTTGTTAAGTTTTTGGTAGAATTTTCTGATGGTTTATTTAAGTAGTTCTTCCATTTCTTGGAGTTCTTTTTCTATGTGTTCTCTTTTCTTTCTGCGATGTATTTTCTTCTCTTCCCTCCTTAGCATTATATATTCCTCCTCTGCCTTTCGTGTTCTTGTTGTAGTCGTTGATATACATTACTTTTCCTCCCTGTTATATTATGACACTCTTCATCAAACCACTGTCCTTCAGTTGATGTGGGCTTTTTTTGTAGACCCAGAGTCTCTTTGGCCGCGTCTTGTATGATGTTTTTACATGATTCTATTCTCTGTCTATATCCTCGTGCTTGTGTCTATTTTCTAGCTTTTTTTTTATATATTCTTTGTATTTTGCATTCTTGCTGTTGTCTGCTAAGTTTTTTATTTCATATTTTTCAATTTTGGATCCCTTTTCCTTTTTAATGTTTGAGATTCTAACTCTTATTCTACTTTCCACTAGGTAGTGATCCGAGTCTGCATTTGCTCCTCTTCTGCTGCATACGTTTATTACATCTGAGTGATGTCTAGAGTCAATAATAACATGATCGATCATGTTTACTGTAAGCCCATCTGGAGATCTCCACGTTCCCTTATGAATATTTTTTCGCTGGAAGCACGTGCTGGCAATGACCATGTTAAGGGAAGTTAGTAAGAAGATTTATTAGTCTGATGCTATTGTCATTGGATACCTCATGAAGGCTGTGCTTACCTATAGTTGGTAAGTATTGTTGCTCTTTTCCTATTTTTGCGTTGAGATCCCATAAATAATTTTGATGTCATTCTTTCGGTATGAATGGTATGCAGCTTCTAGTTCTTCATAGAATTTTTCCTTCACATCGTCTTTCTTTTCCTCTGCCTGGAGTTCCAAGGAGTAGTGATGCGCAATATAAGGTGTTGCTTCCTGATAACACCTCTAGCCACTCCTACTCAATTCCTATCCTCACCTCCAATAAGTGTGACTTAATCACACGGGTGGACCCTGGCAAACCTGAGCAACCCTACCAAAGATTGGGTAACCAACCTCTGTGGAAAGTAGGGTCAGGGACGACGAGGAAGGGATAAATGGTTCTCCGAAAAGGGGGTTAGGCATAGAGCTAACAACCCTATCCTAGAAAACACACATGCTACGAATGTTCAAGGAAAGAAAACCGGACTGATCAAACGACGACGACTGCACGAGAAAAAGGTACGTGATTTAAGAATCGTGACATGGAACTTCCGATCCCTAAACAGTACGGTGCTCGATGAACTGAATAGATATGACATAGATATAACAGCTACTTGTAGCCAATTTTTGTAGCTACTTGTAGCCAAATTGGCTACAAGTAGCGTACAATAAAAAACAATGGAAAGGAAGACTTGAAGAGGCTTATGTTCAGATGTGGACGTGAATGGCTAGACGAAGAAGAAGAAGATATAACAGCTCTGCAGGAAATGAGATGGACCGGGCGTGGCACCATTAAAAAAAGACACCACATTATATTCTATAGTTGCGACGTTAAAGACCACGCACTAGGTACTGGCTTCATTGTAAATAAAAAGGTTAAACACCTCGTAAGAGACTTTCATGCTATGAACTCTAGAATGTGCATCCTGAGACTAAGGGGAACATTTCTTAATTATAGCATCTTAAATGTGCATGCCCCTACAGAAAGAAATGGCATTTACGGATAACAATTATCTGACAGTCCAAAGCCAACTTACTATAAATGAATTAATATTTTGAAATTACTTTCTCAGAGTTTAAATTATTTCCATTCATTTTTCTCAAATACGGTTAATATTGCCGTGTTTAAACAGGAGTACCCTTATTACGTAAAAATAATGTTGAAAGAATCAAAATTAATTAACTCAATTATACCGTGAAAAATAGTTTCGATCCCATTTTATCAGCAATAAACCACATGACGCCTCCGGTAAGAAAATGTAAAACTATAAATTAACAAAGTTTTTTACTAACACTTTTTAACGATTTTAATAAGAATTTAATAATATACAGTGACATTATTAGCAAAAAACGAAAAACATATTGTACCTTTTTGCATATTTTACTAAGTAATATTTGTCCAATAGCCAAATTTTGATCTAAATACCTAAGTCTCGTCAATATCCCAATATATAGTTATAACTCATCCTGTATATTTTAAAAATTACATACGAAAGTTACAACACAATCAAATTCACTTGTTTAAATAAAATATCAATAAGTAAATCCAATTTATTAATACATTTTTTTAATATAATAGATATTGGTAAAAAGTACTTACTCCAGATCAGAACTTCCAGTATGAAGCTTAAAGATTTGCTTTCTTTGATCAGAAACTTCCAAAGCAGTCATAAACACATTGCTTAGAGATATCTTGCAACATGCCTCCTTGATTTTATCAATTTTTTCCTCGGTAATTCCTTTTATTTCTAATAATTTCTTTTTCATTGTCATTTGCAAACCTTTTATTGTAGTTATTCCCATATTCTTAATGGATTTTATATCATCCTCGAGTATACTGTGTTCTGCTAATAAATCAATATCTTGAAAAAATACTTCTTCCTCCTCATATTCTAAAGTCTCTAGTGATTCTGCTTCAGTACCGACTTCACTAGAATTTACTTCCATGGGATCTTTTGCAGCTACTTGTTTTTCCTCGGGTTTTGCTAGTGATGCTTCCATATTTTGCAATAAATTTTTAATTTTACAATTTTAATTCTATACCCACTAAATTTGTTTACTTATAACTTATAATATTACTTTTAATTTTGCAATTTTAATTGTACACCCACTAAAATTGTTTACTTCTAACTTGTAAATATAATTTTAAATTGATTGACTTTTGGTGGCAATTGTTTTTTCAGGTTAACAACATTGAAATAATAAAATAATTATTTTATTATGAAACTTTCTTACATTTTAGAAGAATTAAATTTATGTAAATAAAAGATTTATTATCTCTATTTATTTATTACTGGCATTCGATTAAAATTTTTCAGTAATTATAAATGAGAAAATATTATTTTAACGTGCATAAATGTTGGTGTTAAATCATCTGATTATGCAACCAGTAATACGTTCGAACAGGATAACATTATAATAAACTTCATTATGAATCGACTAAATAAATTCTTATTACTTTAAACGTCTTGAATTTGTAATGCAATATTCTTTTTTTAATTATAATACGAATTTATAACCATATTAGTACCGTAAAACGGGGTTACATTGAACAGTTTTCCAATGAAGATTATATTTTTCTACAAGTTGGCCTAAACTTTTTTTGGGGCCGATATATTTTTTTGAGGGTTGCAAATATGTTTTTCTTGTACTTCCTGATAAAATTTCTGGCAGGTTCTCAAAATTAACAAAAATGAAATAAAAAATGGTTTCTGAAATAAAAGGTAGTAAAAAAAATCTCTCAAACTTTGGTCTACAGCCGGCGATATGCAAAAGATCTCATGACTAATTTTACACGATACTAGTACCTATTTGAACCTTATTCTACATAATACCGTAAATGATTAGGGTTTTGAATATTTTTAATTAATTTATACAAAAAATATGTCAATTATTTTGGGAACGTGGGGTAACATTGAACGGCAGGATTGAACGTGCTTGGGCGGCGTCAATCGAGTTCCATCTAAATATTATTGTCTGGCGTTACGCTACCTTGTTTTGAATCATTTGAATGAAATTCGCTCAGCTCAGAGCTCAGTATAACATTGGTTGGCTTGGCGATAGGAACATTGTGTGGTTAGGAAATTCAGTTGTGGTGCAATAGGTAGTGTAGTGCGATAATCTCAGTCCAAAATGCGTGATTACGTTAGAAAGTTGGGTAGTCGATCATACAAAAATTACACCTCTGATACTTTGGATCAAGCAATCCGCGAAATTAAAACAAAACAGTTATCACTTTCCAAGGCGTCGAAGAAATACAAAATCCCAAAAGGAACATTAAGTCATAAACTGAACAACAAAAAAATGAAGGACGTCGGAAGGCCCACAGTTTTTAACAACGACGAAGGAAAGGCACTAGTCAAGATGTTTTTGAAAACCGCTGAATGGGGCTTTCCTTTGACTCACGACGATTTACGACATGTTATGAAAAGCCATTTGGATACAATGGGTAAGAGAGTTAAGCAATTTAAAAATAATTTGCCTGGTATCGACTGGATTAAAGGTTTTCTGAAAAGAAACAGAGAAATAAGTGTAAGAAAATCTCAAAATATAAACCCAAATAGAGCATCTTCCACTAGAGAAGTTTTCATTGCTTATTTTGATAGCCTTGAGCAATGTCTAGACGGAGTTTCCCCCGATTGTATATACAATTTCGATGAGACAAAGTTTATCGGATGATCCTGAGTCTGCAAGATGCTTTTTTAAAAGAGGCGTGAAATACCCAGAACGTTTATTATCTCAATCAAAATCAAACATTTCTTTGATGTTTTGTGGAAGCGCTTCAGGAGTTCTCCTGCCTCTGTATGTAGTCTACAAAGCAGAAAACCTTTGGACAACTTGGACGGAAGGAGGACCCGATAAAACCAGATACAACCGAACAGCTCATGGATGGTTCGATTCTGCAACATTTTTAAATTGGTTTACTTCTATTTTCCTTTATTCCACGAGACATGAAGAAGGAGTCAAAGTATTAATCGGGGATAACTTGGCGAGCCATTTTTCTGAGCAAATTATCAGACTGTCGGTTGAAAATAATATTCGATTCATACGTTTACCGCCGAATACTACGCATATCGCTCAACCCCTGGATGTCACGGTGTTCGCACCACTGAAGAAACAATGGCGTGCAATACTCAGCGATGATAAGTTAGCAACGGGATCAACTGGTCTTCCAAAGGAGATGTTTCATCACAAATAGTTTAATCTGTTTTCTTGTGAATAGGTACAATTATACCTATATTCCAATCTTCTGCTACTTTTACCTGCTTCCAAATCAGTTTTACTAGCCTACTTATATAACAGGTCAGATTTCGACGCCATGTTTTAATAGCTCAGAAAGAATGCCATCTGCCCCAGGAGCTTTGTTTTCTTTCAATTTTTATATTGCTTTGATGACTTCTTCCTCTGTTAGAATGTTACCTTTCTCTCTTTCGTCTTCCATGTCTTCGAGCTGGATTTCTGCTCCTTGTAACCTTATTTCACTTCTTACAGGCATTTAGTATTTTCTAAAAAAATTCTGCCCATCTTTCTAGTATATGGTCCTGATCACCAATGATCTTTCCTGTTCTGTTTCTAACTACTGATAATCTAGGTTTAAATTTCTTTCTGTTCTGGTTAACCTTCTTGTATAATTCTTGCGTTTCCATTTGTGTGTTATACTTCTCTAGTTCTTTCAGTTGGTTTCCTATATATGCTCCTTCTTCTTTCTTTTCAGTATTGTGATGTATTTGTCTTCTTTAATTGAAGTTGGAATATCTAGTGACTGGCATGTATACAGAAGGCCTTTAGTTAGTTTACCAATAGTAGTAGTAGTCTTTTTGATTACCAATAGCTTACGTTCTTGGTAGTATTCTATGAGACGATCTCCTCTGTAGATACGAACATTATGCCCGTGTGATCTTAGAATCAACCCACATTTACCTTCGCTCATTTTTTAGGTGTAATGTCTTTTCGAATTCTTTGTAAAAAATGTATATATCTTCTTATTTATCAGCAGTAGGTGCATAAATATGTATTAAATTTTGTTTCTCTTGGGTTACAGTTACATAATTCTTTCGGAATCCAGAGAAAAGTCCTTTACGTATTATGTTATCTTTTCGTTAACTATAATGGCGACTTCATATAAGCGTTATGTGTCTGTGTTTCGAATGGTAGATTATTTCTTTCTTTATATTGAATTCCCCAGAATTTATGTGTCTGTGTTTCGAATGGTAGATTATTTCTTTCTTTATATTGAATTCTCCAGAATTTATCAATCTTGTGTTGCCTACATCCTATATCACAATTTTGAGATTTTGCACTAAACATGTGTATAAAAATGGTTTGTATGCATGTTTAATAGCAAAGATTTCGATAGTTTTCAAGCTGAGAAACCCATTGGCGTTTTATCTAAGAGTGTGATAGACAGTAAAGAGGATATTGTAGGATTGCTAATCTTTTAATGATAATAGGTAAATAAGAAACGATGAAAAAGAATCAAAAGTTTTTACAGGATTAAAAGCATTAAAAAGGATTGCAGAAAATTAAATAAAAGCAAAATATTTTAAGTCGACTACTTGTACCCCTATTCTAGACAACCTCGTTAAATAAGTCAATAAGAAGAAAAAAAGAACTAATATACCATATGCGACAGCAGACCATAATGTGGATCATTGATCTGGACGTTCTAAACGTTAAGATTAAAACATATCTAGATTAAGGGCAGAATCACTTAACATGCGGCCAAAAGCAGCAAGGCAGTTAAAGTGCGGCAATTAAAAGAACAAGGAGAGACAGTGACAGTTGTTGCCTGTTGTATACAAACTTGTTCAAAGGTGTATACAAACAACAAGTGTGGCTCGATAATATACCTAACGGTTCTGAAGTGGCGATGGGCGGAAAATCAACCTACATAAATGAAGACCTCTTTAAAAATTAGCTGGAATACCACTTTATTCCAAGGAAGGCAGCTACATGCCTATTACTGCTCGACGAACACGGATTTCACACTAACTCGCCGGACATATTAGAGATAGCACTAAAAAATGATGTCCACTTTCTTTGCTTTCCCAGCCACACGACTCATTACTTACAGCATCTCGACAGATCGTTTCTCAAACCGTTGAAGGCCTATTACCAAAATGCAGCTATCGAATGGGAAAATGCAAATCCTGGAAACAAGATAGAACGCAGGCACTTCGGCCAACTTCTACAGAAAGCCTGGTCACAAGCTGCAACAATGGTTCAGCAGGCTTCCGGGGTGTTTCCATTCGCGCCCTCCTCTATTCCTAATTACGCTGACCTACAAGAAACCTTGGGGTCCAACTCTATGGACGACGAAAGTGTTAGCTCAGCCTTGGATCCTCAACCCAGCACATCTGGTTCACTCTCACTTAATACTATGACCCAAATTCTCATAAAACCACAAAAGCAACTCCTACGAAACGTCTACCAATTGCGTTACCAGTACCAAAATGTGATGCTCCTGTCGTAACGAAAAAGAAACAGCATGCTCAACTTTTTACAACGCCTGAAAATATAGAAGCTAAGAACGCCAAACGGGCAATCAAAATTGCAAAGCAGGAGAAGACATTCAAGCTTCGAAAGCCATCAAACAAGAAGATCTTACTAGAAGAAGAATTGCCATCATCATCTGGAGGCGAGTGGGATGAAAAATCATCCGATGATGAAATTGTAGATGAGGAAGATTTCCTCCAATGTGTAGAAAGTGTTAACGTCGACGACTACATTGGTTGAGTTTCCAGGAAAGAGCAAGTCATTATATTAAGTGGGTGTAGTCATTAGCATAAATAATGATGGCGTGGAAGTTAACTTTATGAAGAAAGGAAAGGTTCAGTTCGTCTTTCTATTAGCTGAAGAAATCGGCATTGTCAAAATGGAACAAATTAAGGAAATGCTGCCAAAACCTAATGTTTGTCGTGGACACTTCAATTTTGTTGTTAAATGTCTTAACACCGTGTCAGTTGTGTAGACAGTTTTATTTCACCTTATTTCATTAAAAGTTGCAAAGTTAATCACTCTGAGTTTTTATTTTTGGTTTACATGTAATTTCCCATAAGTCATATCCCCAACACCTAGTGCGTCATGTTACCCCCCACCCACCTGTCAGGAATATGACGCAAAAGTTGACTTTTTTTGTTTTTTAAATTAGAGTAATTCTCATTGTAGGATTTAGCTGGAATTTATGCTGTGATTACCTGATAGTACTAGGTGTCATAAACACTCATCAACATGTTATTATCGGTACTACCATTTGAGATCTGCCAAAAACCCGAATTGTGCGTCATATCCCCTATGTTTACCTTATATAGCCAAATCTTTCAGAATAGCTAAGGGGACATTTATATTAAAATCTGGAAAACTGGCTATACTCTGGCAAAATCATACAGAACAATGTCTGATATCATTCATGTTAAAAGCAAAAAATTTTGAAATACACATCAAGAATAAAGATTTTACGAGAAAATGCTTTGCTCCTACTGCAACGGTTGTCAAGTAGGGAAGTCAGAAGAATGCGCCCTGAATCATCTGATATTGAATATCGAAACGAGCTTATATCGGGACGCTTGCTACCTTGCTGTATTCCTAAAATTTAAAAAGTTCATTTGATAATACCTGTATCGGGTCTAACAGACATCTCTGGAGATTAAGAAAAGTTCAGTACAGAGTGATAACCGCGGAAGTAAATGAAGGATTTACATTATAGGCAACGAAGGGTGGCATCAGGGAGTGTGAAATATCGGTCCGAATTATCAAGTGATGTCAGACGATAAGTTTATGTTTCAATAAAGGTCTTTAGATGTGAAAATGAAATTAATAACAAACATGTTTACTGTAGTATATATTCAAAATCAGACACATATATAATCAGATCCTAAAATAAAATAACCTAAAAAATAAAACTTAAAATTAAATATTCCTTAATACTGATCATACCAAAATAATCATTTATGGACAATCAGTAATATAATAGTACAGTCATGCTCAGATCTACTAAAATAATACATAAATTACATTATAAAAAATAGGCTATACAGAATCTTATGCTATATTTGGTTCGTGTATAAAATTACATACATAGAATACCATAAAACATCAATACATATATTTACAAACCACACATTGTATGCTTACATTGGAAAAGCAGCTTATGAGCAGCTTCTGTTTTGAATTTGAATTATTTTTCTTTCGAAAAAAACTAAAATTTGTAAAAATTCTTATAAAATATTTATTCTGCAACACTTTTATTGTTTCATTAAATATATCAACCAAGATTATTGTATTAGTTACATTTTGCATCATTTGTACATAAAATGTTGCATCTCATTTAATACTTTATAAAGACAATATCAAAATGTTGAGATTTGGGAACCGTACGTTCCAATTGTAATTCGCTGTTAATATTGAATTATTGTAACCTTGGACGCAAAGAAAAAACTTATATTATCAGTTTTATAATACCACAGCAAATAATTTAGCTCCCAACAAAAAAATAATCAATTTATAATAAGCACATTTTAAATGAAACCACTTTCCCAGTGCGTTGTTCAATATATAAAAATTGTAGACACATCTTGTAAAAAGACATAGTAAAGGAACCGAAATGAAATTGTAGAACATGACTGAAAAAGAATCTTCTCATCGTTGTTACTTATGTGAAGCAACATCCTATCCTACCAAAGTGGCACACCAAAATGGCAAGCGCGCAAAGCCGAATACAAACATGTGAAAAAAAAGCTTATAATTCAAAATGGTCTCAGAAAAGAAAAGAACCCCGGTTTTGGCAGTAATTTTCATGGAAATACAGCTTGACATTTCTTTGAGAATATGAATTTATCAGCTCATATAACCGGAATCGACGAAGAACTCATCCATCGTTTTCATATTATTTCACCAACAATTTCGATTGGTGAAGAAATTTATATATAAGTATTTCGGAAGTATACTACAGAAACAGCCAGTTACTTTGTTCAAATATATCTCTGGTACAATATACCCACCGAATTTTACCGATTACTGATCCATAGACTCGATATATTTATAGCGTCAATATTACCAATAGGCAAACTATCATCATCATTCAATCTTCGCTTATCCACTGCTGGACATAGATTTCCCTCATAATTTTCCATCTATTCCGATCTTGTGCCTCTTGCATCCAATTCCTATGACAACGTTTTAGATCGTCAGTCCAACGTGTTGGTGGACGACCTCTGTTTCGGTAAGCATCATCTCTTGGTCTCCATTCCAGTATCCGCTTTGTCCATCTGTTATCTGTCATTCGAGCCACGTGACCTGCCCAGTTCCATTTCAGTGTTGCTACTCTCTCTACTGCATCAGCCACCACTGTTCTTTGTCGTAGCTGGCGATTTGGGATCTTGTCTCGTAGTGAAACGCCCAACATAGCATGCTCCATCGCTCTTTGACACACGGATCTTTTGAACAGTTCTCCTTGTCATGGTCAACGTTTCCGCACCGTAAGTCAACACTGGCAAAACACACTGATTAAAGGTTTTTCTTTTAAGACATATTGGTATATCAGACGATTTGAAAATATGGTTCAGCTTGCCGAAGGCTGCCCAAGTCAGTCTTATACGACGGAGAAGCTCAACGGTTTGGTTATCTTTTCCTATGAGGATCTCATGACCTAGGTATTTAAGGGCCATTACCTGGTCTATGGATCTTGTTCCTACGCATATATCTTCGCTGACTACAAGATTTGTCATCATCTGGGTTTTAGATATATTTATTTTCCCCCTTCTAGCGAGGAAAGCTAGAGCTGATTTAAAAGTTCTTTGGCCTCATCTATCCTATCAGCTACTAGTACATCATGCAAACTATCAGAAAGAGCTTATTCTCAGAAGTGAAACCTCCATTAGTCCACTTCCGATTGTTTCAGACACTGATGATGATTCAGAAAACGCTGTTTGTGGAGCTTCAGATTCATACGAAGATAAATACTCCGGAGGTATATAAGCGATTTTAAATGCTTATATAAGTGATATATAAGGTTAGAATACTCGAATAAATGAATTTTAATAAAAAAAAGGCAGACATCGAGCACAGCTTATTTATTAAATCTTGCTTAAGTTCTTACGCTCCTAGAGCATCTTTAGGGGCATCTGAAATAAGCCCAGAAACGGTTTTTCAAATGAAGAAAATTAATTTAACTTCGAAAAAACTCGAAGTTAATGGTTGATAAAAAATTTTGAAGTTATACTTCTATACGCGCGCTCGACGTTGGAAATATGTACGGAAGTGAATCTGTGAAACCATTACATATATAAGATAATGAGTAAGAGAGAGACATAAGATATATTTTCTCTCTCTTCCTCTCTCGAGAATAAAAATGTTCTATATATATATATATATATATATATATATATATATATATATATATATATATTTATATATATATATATATATATAATAATATAGTATAATATAATATAATATGTATTAATATTATTATTCATGTGATATGTTTTGTATTATTTATTAAACGTTTATAATTATTTTAGGCTTTTGTATTTCAAAATAATCACTGTTTGACCGAGAACTGTCAATTTTTAGTGTTAGACCGTTAGTGTCATGTCTAATTGGCAAATCTTTTACGTGTTTGGTTCATACGCTGGTCTTTGTGAGTTCGAATCCCAATATGAATTTCCTTTTTTATTTTTGAAATATTTTAAAACCTCACGTTAATATTGTTAAATATATGTAATATACGCAAAAATGCTAAATTTTAAAATAAAATGAAAATTTACAACATAATTCCGAGTTGTTGGTTTTTTTATTTTTATCTTCGTAAAGTAAGTTATGTATATTGGCAGTTTTAAATACTTATGAATATTAAATTTTAATTTATATTGTATTATTATATTGAGTTATGTTACAGTGTATTGTATTGTAATTTTTATATTAATAACAAAATAAACAATGAATTTTACTGCAGGGTATGTGTAAACAATTTTTTTTGCATTTATCTCCTTTTATACATATTATATGAAAATAAAAATATATATTTTATTAAAATATTGATACAATCCTTCATTTACTATACTCCTATTACAGGTCAAATGTTTACATACAGCAAACGATGCACCGTATACCTATATAACTAATTCTTTTTCTCTTTCTGCTCTCTCTTACCTATAGTATTACATATGTAATGATTGTGCAGATTGACTCCCATATAAATTTGTAACGGCGAACGAGTGTATAGAAGTATAACTTCTACCGGCAGTCCCATTGGACTGCCAAACCCGTTTTTTTATGTAATATAACATTTTAGACTTATTCCGTCAAATAAATTTGGGCTATCCAACAATATATTGAGAATGTCATAAACATTAAAAATTATACATTAAAAAACACAACACAAGGACAAACATTTTAAAATTTAAAAAAACACGACGAAACTACATATTGGTTGGCATCAGGAGAGAGAATGGCTCCTGGTTTTAACGGAAAGACACACGGCAAGTGGTAAATTATAATGAATATGCACCTGAAGAATGTCAATTAATTCAAATTTCATAAAATTTTCTTCGCCGTATTGGATTTACCATTTTTAATTTTTCAACTTTGACAGCAATTCGTAATCAGCGAGATCAAAAACTTTACAATACCTGTTTGTGTCCAAATAATCCGAAATATATGAAATTTGGCATAGAATTCGCAATCAGCAAGATTTTTAAAACCTTAGGTCATTATAGTAGTACACATTTACATCGAAATTTATATATATTTTAGACTTTTGGGCATGTTTTCAGCGATTTATCCCAGTTGGCCACGTGGTAGTGACCTCAATAAAAGCCAACATCAATGCTGGTACCATCACAGCCAACATCAATGCTACTGGAACTACAGCTAACATGAATGCTGCTGCTACTAGAGCCAACAGTCTACATCAGTGCTGCTGGTACTACAGAATACATTTACGATGTCTGGCTATATAACGAGACTGCTTATAGTAAATTCGTTTTTTTCATTAGTCAAATCAATGCTGGAAGTCTTCTTTTGTTAGAGTTTTTTAAGAGCTTTTAGGGGCCGTTTTTCACTTCACCTCTTCCATCGTCTCGAACTGGATTCCTTTTAACGCAGGCTTGATCTTCGGAAATACGAAAAAGTCACAGGGTGTTAAATCAGGCAAGTGTCGCGGGTGTTCGAGCACTGGAATGCGTCTAGCGGCTAAATAACTCTTCACAGACAGCGCGTTATGGACAGGGGCGTTGTCCTGGTGCAAGATCCACGGCTTGTTTTTCCATAACTCCGACCGTTTCTTACGAACTCGCTCTCGCAGCGTTGCCAAAACATTTAAATAGTTTGGTTTATAGTTTGACCCGATGAAAACTGTTCAGTCATCACGATGTCATTAATGTCGAAAAAAAAAACGATTAGCATGGATTTAAATTTTGATTTGGACATCCTTACTTTTTTCATTCTTGGTGATGCAGGAGTTTTCCAATGCATGGATTGTCGCTTAGTTTCAACATCGTATTTGACTATCCTGGTTTCATCGCAAGTGATGATGTTTTCAATTAATTCAATCAATTCATGTAACCTCTCAAGAAAATCTAAGCAGATGTGTTGACGGACAGGCTTTTGGTCAGGGGTCAAATTTTTTAGGACCAACTTCGCACAGACTTTCTCATATTCAATTCGTCATGTAAAATTTTTCTGACAGCTTCTTTATCGGCGTTTACAGTCTCAGCAATCATCCAAATGTTCATGCGACGATTTCCGCGCACAATTTCATTTATTTTGGTCACTGTTTGCGGAGTTAAGACAGAGACAGGTCGACCTGGACGTTGGTCATCTTCGGCGCTCTCTCGGCCTTCAGAAAACCGTTTATACCATTCCAAAACACGCGCACGAGATAGAGAATTCTTACCATAGGCCTCTTTCAACAAATAGCACTCAGTCGGAGTTTATTTTAATTTAACGAGAAATTTCATATTAATATTAATAATAATGTTTTTCGTCACACATCGGCGCGAAAAAAAAACACGTTCCTTTCTGACCTCTACAGAAAAAATACTACTACAGCGACAAAAACGTGTTTTTGTACTGGAAGAGTAGACACTTCCAGCTATCCAATGCTGCATTCGCTTCACACTCTTCCCTCTAGGACGCCTTCTGCACGCTCAGTCTCGTTATTTAATAGCCAGACCTCGTATGTCTGGAGCTCTCCTCCAGAAATGACAGTATCTCTGAATTATTCAGAAGTATATTTTTACATTTACTTGATTGTAAAATTTAGGCAACACTTGCTCACTAAATTTGTTTTTTGTATGTTTAATGAATATGAGCATTAAGTATAATCTTTATTTATCCCTGCCAAATTTCTTATTTACATGTTTTTGTTCATTTTTTCAATTAGTTTTGAAAATAGACGATAGTAAAATAAGGTAAATTATACTACGAATGAGAAATGCAACGATAAACACGACGAAGACATATTTTCCTTGCTCCATAACCTAAGAAGTTAATTCAATAAGATGACCGCAGGCCTGTTCCAAACAGAAGTTAAAAGTGTCACGATGATCGACAATATGCTGTGTGGATAGGCACCACAAGAAGAAATAATGCTATTCCAATAAAAAGGAATTTGTTTTTTTTTTGTATAAACTAGTTAAAACAATTTTTAAAAATATTATTTCTTCTTAGGGTGCCTGTCCTTTGCGAAAGTTCGCGATCATTTTGGCTATGATGACTTCATTGGTTGGTATCCGGAATAGCTGTGTTGAGGTCTTTCTATACCATGCTCTCAGGTTAGCAAGCCAGGATATTCTTCTTCGTCCTTTCCTTCAATTTTATCTTGCAAAATGCATTGGAGTAGCTCGTATCTGCCTTGATTTCTCATTATCCGACACAAGTACTGCAGCTTACGGCTCTTCACGATGTTGACCAAATCCGCGGATTAACCTCCGTAGTACTTCTTCCTTGGTTACTTTTTCTGTCCATGGTATCTTCAGTATCCTTCTGTATAACCATAGCTCAAAAGCTTGAAGTTTTGATAGTCCACGCCTTCAATGTCCACGTTTCTACTCCGTACAAAAGCACTGAGTACACGTAACATTTAAGGAGCCTTATTTTTGTTTCTAGGGTGAGGTCATGGCTCTTGAACACAGAGATCATAGTCAAGAATGCACTTTTTGCCTTTCCGATGCGATATTTAATCTCTTGGGTATTGTCCCACGACTCATTGATTATAGTTCCCAAGTAGTTGTACTGTGAGACACGTTCAATTCCCATTTGGTTCACATACAGATTTGGTCCAGTTATGTTTTCCTTGCTGATAATCATTAGCTTGGTTTTGCTGATGTTTATATCCAGTCCCGTACTGCGTACGGCAGATGATATAAAAATATTTAATAATCTAAAATTCAACGTATTTTTAGTAGAATTATCCAGCTTTTATCCCAAAATTAAAACATTTTTAACATGTCTTAGTTCTTCAATCAAAGATCTATTGAAAAAGCAATAAAACAATAGTAAATCCAGTAAAAGTGTAGTGGTTGGCTTATAAATATAGTATTTTCGATATAAAAATTAAATAAATATGATTTAAAATATAGATATTCTAAAATAGATATGAAAACACATGGAAAAAACTAATAAACATATTTAACAACCTATTGTTATTGCAGATCCACTAATTCAAATCGTAACAAAAGTGGTAATGTGGTGGATCCGGTGGTATTGGTGGAGGATCCTGTGGTATAGCGACACCTTCTGCATCGAGCAGCCTTAGTTTGATTTCCATGCTAAGCAAAGTATCAAGATCTTTTTCCGTTTCTTTACTTTGCATTCTTTGGCCTATCAAAGAATTTATACCGTCTGTCCAGTAGGCTAATGCTTGTTCATCGGGAGCTACGCAATCTAGAGATTGCAAGTCCACGCCTAAAAAGAAAATTTGATTTACGACAGAAGGTAACTTTTCAATGTACAAAAATTCACCAAAATTCATCCTAAATAGGATAGAAGTTTCGTTCTACATACTAGAAAATATGTTTAAAAAGGATAGAAAAAAATATTCGTCAACGCCCCTAGAATGTTGAAAAACATAGACTATTAAACAAACAATATGTTAACAATAATTCGAAACTAACCTGGGGCCTAAAAACGCCCTACGCAGCTAGTAATATTGTGGAGTATTTTTTGCGGCTTATGACAGTTTACTTATAAATTTTGGAACCGCTGAATCTGCTTTCAGACAAAATTTCAAAAAGTTATGGCAAAATAATATTAAATCTATTAAAATTTATACGTTAGCTGCTCCGTTTAGTTCAATTACGCTTAAGAAAATAATGATCACGAAATATAGAGAAATCGAAAAAATCATAATTAAAAGGCCATGAAATCATCTCTTATTACTACGGCTTGGTATAGTCAGCATGCTGAATGACGTGACACTGATTAAATTACAAAACAGAAATTAAAAAATTATGGTTTAACAACACAAAACCAGAGAAACTGTTTAATATCTTAAGAATTTTTTGATGAGAGAATAAGAATAATAATCATTCCATGGCCTATTTTTGTAAGTATTTGTACTCCATTTAAAAACAATAATTACACACAATAAGTAAGCTAATTAAATGATAAGGTGGATAAGAGTTTTTTCTCTGAGCGATTGAAGCGGAAGGAACTCTTTACGCTATCTTCGACAAACGACTGAATACCTGGGGAGAGCGGAACAAAAGTAAAAATGTCATCCAACAAACTGACGGATGAGGGCAAAAGAATGCGAAGAGGAGATGAAGAGGGTGAGAAGGAGGACTTTAAGAGAAGCAGAAATGTAGATAGAACGCCAATAAAGGGAAGTGGAGTCGAAATGAAAGACGAGATGATGGAGATACTAAAACAGTTGGCCTTAGACGTGAAGCATATTAAAAGAAATCAAAGAGTTTATGCAGAAGAGTTAAAAGAATTTAGAGCAGAAAATTAGAAGCTAAAGAACGAAAAGGAAGCTATTAGAAAAAAAAGTGAACAAAGAAGGAAGTTCGAGAATTAAGTACCAAACTTGGGTACCTAGAGAAAAAGAAGAAAAATAATAAAAAATGCATGGATTAAATCAGCTCTTAAGATAGAAGAGAGAACATGTCTGCTGCAGCTAGAAAACCAAGAAGAAAAGGAGAAGCTAATGAGAAATAAAAGAAAATGAAAAGACTTTAAAGAAGAAAAAATTTACATCAACGATGATTTTACAATAACTGGGAAAATAATGCAAGAGGAAATAAAGAAAAAAGCACAAGAGGCCCGAAAAGAAGGGAGTTTCGGAAGGTTACAATAGATGGCAGAGTATGGAGATGGAACCGAACAAAAGGCTTGCTAGACCCACCATCAAACTAGAGCCAATCAACAGGGATGGATCAAAGGATAATAGAACTATGGCAATGAACGAGGACATGGAGAGATTATCAATAGAGAAAACAAAGAAAATAAGAAAAAATAAATGTCTTAAAGTACAATCGGATAGGGTCCTAGAACTTGAGAAGAACTTATGAAGCAGGCGCCCTAAAACATATAATGTCAGTGATGAAACAATACAAAGTGGATATCGTGGTAATGCAAGAAACGAAACAAGGAACACAGGGAACTAGTGTAACAATAACAGACAACTACAGCTTTTTCAGTAGCGGTGGGGAAGACCGAATGTTGGGAACGGCTTTTATAATTAAAGCGTTACAGAGTGCGATAGTGGAGTTCGAGCTCCACTATCTCTCCATGTCAGTGATGAAACAATACAAAGTGGATATCGTGGTAATGCAAGAAACGAAACAAGGAACACAGGGAACTAGTGTAACAATAACAGACAACTACAGCTTTTTCAGTAGCGGTGGGGAAGACCGAATGTTGGGAACGGGTTTTATAATTAAAGCGTTACAGAGTGCGATAATGGAGTTCGAGCTAACATATGAACGGATTTGTAGGTTAAAACTAAAAGAGGTAAAACTAGAAAATTAAGTTTAATAAATGTGCATGTTCCTTCGCAGAATAAACACCAAAATGTAAAAAAAGGAATTCTATAGTAGGATTGAACTTATATATAATCAAATTCCAAAATATGATATTAAAATTGTAATAGGTACCAAAGTGGGGAATGAAAAGATGTACCGAGAAACTACGGGAGGTAAAAGCAAACATGACGAAATCAACGAGAATGGGTAGCAAGTTGTTGGTAGGCTTTGCGCAAGAAAACAACTTATGGTAAATATTATCTTGGGTAGTAAATAATATTGTTGTAACTAGTTGCCCATTTATTAATCACTGCTTTGTACAATATTTCACTATTATAAACTTAAATATATCAGTACTTAATTGACGCTGGCCATAGTGTCGGTATAATAATTAAGATCCCCGAGAATGATTGGAGTTGCTTTTAATAGCCTCGGCCTTGCTGACTCAGCGCTCTTGTTACTATTCGTGTCAAGTGTATTCCCTGACCTACACCACAAGTAAGTCGTGCAATTTTACTAGAGTGCTGACTGGCTGTTTTAATTAGAGTATGTTATATATGAATGACCTCGATTTAAATTACCGAATGTTTACATAAACAAATGTTACACGAGTATGAATTATAATATTATTTTATCTGTAATTCTGATATTTAAGGGTTGATATTACACCATCCCCTTTTGGGAAAAAAATTTCTCTTTTACAACTGTCTTATTCCTCTCTCTCCTTCCCTTCGGAAGAAGAGAAATTTTTCAACCTCAAGTAAGTACTGTTTACCTATGCTACTGTGTACATATATACATTATCCTAACTCTAAAACATATGTGGTAAAATAGTTTATTCATTTGTCCTTTCACTTTTCCCGCGATATCATTAATATTGTCTCATAAAATCTCCGCGTTCACTTGTGTCTACTGATTGTAAGCGTATAATCTATTTTTATGCACCTCCCTAATCTTTCCGTTATCTAGCCTAATTTTACAGTTAACATTATTTAATTCTGTTATGACAAAAGGACCTGCATAAAGACTATCAAACTTATTATTTTCTTCTCTTTTGAGCAGGACTAGATCTCCTATTTTAAAATGTTGAGGTGCTGCAGTTAGCTTGCTTGCGTCTTGTCTTTTCTTTTTGTGTTTTAGTAAGAACGTTTTAGCTCTGTCGTGTGCGATTTGTAGTTTATATCGGACCTCATTGTAATAGGCATCTATGTTATAGCATGGTTGAATTTCCTGTGTGAGATCTTCTGGTAAATTTGCCTTTCGCCCATACAACAATTCAAAAGGTGTGTAACCGTGATATGCATTAGGGGTAGTATTGTAACAGTATGTGAACATTCTGCAACACATATCCCAATTTTCTTTGTTGTCGTCTATGAATGATCTTACGTATTCATTTAGTGTCCTATGTAGCTTTTCACAACTCCCTATTGACTGAGGGTGGTATGCTGTTGAAAAATTGTGTGTGATCTTTAGCATTTTAGTTAATTCATTCATTACTTCATTTTTGTATTCCGTGCCTTGATCCGTTCTAATCTGTTTCATGAGTCCGTATGTAGGTATGAAATTATCAAAAATTCCACGAGCTATCGTTTCAGCTTCTTTATTAGCTACTGGGATACTTACTGCGTATTTCGTCAGTTCGCAAATCATCGTGATACAGTATCGATTGCCTTCACTACTTTTAGGGAATGGACCTATCGTGTCTATATACACTATGTCCCATGGTTTTGACGAAGTGTCCGATATCACAAATTCTTCGACATGTGATCTTTTTGGTTTATTAATTTGGCATTTATGGCACTGTTTAATATATTTACGTACGTCCTTTTCCATGTTCTTCCATCTAAATCTTGCTTTTAGTTTCTTTACAAGTCTATTATTTCCCACATGACCTCCAAACATCGGGTGATTATGGTATTCTTCTATTATTCTTAGTTTTTCTTGTTCGTCCTCTATGACTTCTGGTACTTCACATATGTATATTTCTACATTTTTCAATATCTTATTTCCTTCGTTTATGAATTCTTCAATTGTGCACGAATTAAAAATAATATCATTTAAATATATTTTTACTTTACTTATTGCATTCTCTACCGCTAGCTGATCAAGCTGTACCAACAATTGACCTAAATCAAAGTGATTAAATCCTGTGGTCATGCTCTTGCTGCATTTGATTTTGTTTTTGACCCGAATGCTCAGTCTTGGTGAGACTCGGTTTGCTCCAAAAGACAAAATTGGTAGTCTATGCGCCTCCATGTTGTTTAGTACCTTTCTTACTGTTTGCTTGTGGGTTTTATGTTGTGATATAATTTCCTCTTCTATTTCCCTGTGCTTCGCACTTTCGGCTTTCTTCTTTGATTGAGCTCTGGTTATAGCTAAAATATGTTTGTTGTTTTTCCCTGTTATATATTCTATCTCGAAATCGTATTCCTCTAAATCTAATCTGATTCTTGTGAGTTTTGAGGTAGGATCTCTCATTGAAAATAGGTGTGTTAGTGGTTTATGATCCGTTTTTATCAAAAATGTTGGTGCTCCGTATAAATAACATTTGAAATGGTTGATTCCCCAATGGATTGCAAGTAATTCTTTAATTATTATAGGTTTGTTAAGCTCTCCTTTGTTGAAGCTGCGCGATGCGTAAGCTATTGGTAAATCTGTTCCCTCGTAGTTCTGACTTAGAATTGCTGAGCAACTTGCATTAGATGCGTCTGTTGTTAGTATGAATTGTTTGTTGAAGTCTGGGTATTTTAAAATAGGTGGTTTTATCAAAGATGATTTGAGTTTCTTAAATGATTCTTCACAATCTTGCGACCAAAAAAATTCTACTCCTTTTCTCGACAATCTGTTTATAGGTATGCATATCTCTGCAAAATTCGGAATAAAACGTCTATAGTAATTACAAAATGCTATGAATCTTTTGGCTTCTTCCGCATTCTTCGGTGTCGGATACTTCTCTATTGTCGAATATTTCGCTTTATCCGGCGATACTCCTTCCTGCGACAGATCATGTCCCAAATATGTAACTTCTTTTCTAAAAAATTGGCATTTTGCTGGGTTTAGCTTCAAATTAAATTTCCGACATATCTCAAATGTCTTTTTTAAGTTGTCTAAATGATGCTTTTCTGTTATTCCTATTACTACTATGTCGTCCATATACAGAAATGCTTTCTCCGGTGTTAAACCTGTAAATGCTATTGACATCATTCTCGAAAAGTTATTTGGGCTTATATTTAGTCCAAAAGGTAATCTGGTAAATTGAAATGCTCCTTTTTCCGTGCTAAAAGATGTGTATTTCCTTGATGACTGTTCTAGTGGTATCTGATGAAATCCTGACATTAAGTCTATTACTGAGAACCATTTTGCTCTACCTAGTTGGTCTAATATTGAGTCTATTCTTGGTAACGGAAATTTATCTGTGACTAGTTTCTTGTTTAGCTGTCTGAAATCTATACATAGTCTCCATGCTTTGTTTCCATCTATAGCTTTTTTCGGTACTAGTACGACTGGACTGTTGTATTCTGATGTCGATGGCTCGACAATTCCTTGGTCTATTAATTGTTGTACTTGTCTATTCAATTCTTCTGTCTGCGAATGTGGTGTCCTATAATTCTTTATGTAAACTGGTGTGTGTTCTTTTACTCTCAATTTTTGTTCATAAAAGTTGTTGCATGTTAGCATATCATGTCTTAATGCAAATATATCTGCAAAATCTTCGCATAACGATACTAATTTATCTCGGGTGTATTCCGGTATATCTAGCTTTAATGTTTCCCGTAGTTCTTTCTTCCTGTCCTTGCTGTCGTTGATTAATCTGTATACTTTAAACAATTTCATGTCTGATGTTTTGATTGTACCCGTCTCTATCGTAGCAGTTTCGTAAGTCGTATTTAAAATTTTGATATATGGGTTATTCCTTGATTATTATCGCTCTCGCTATGAATATTCCTGGTAGTATCTCCTGTTGTTCCACTAGTCTATCTGCCTTTAACTTTTGAAAATATTGAACTGTTCTGTAAACTTCACATCTGGGTGGTATTATAATTGTGCTATCGTCTACAGTATCCAAAATATTTGTACTGATGTAATAGTTTCTATCATTTTTGATATGTATTTTCAAATTTGCGTAATCTAATATGCATTGAAAATTTGTGATAAAATCTCTTCCAATTATTCCGTCTGTTGGTATAGGAAAGTTGTTTTCTACCAATTGAAAGGTATGTCCAAAAAGATTGCCACGTACGTCTAGCGTAGTTTCGATTTCTCCCATTGTTTGTAGTTCTCCTCGAGTTACTCCTTTTATTCTTGCTTTTGAGTTCGGTTTTACATATTCTCTCATAGAGTCTTGTGTACATTTAAGTATTGAAATATCTGCTCCTGTGTCTATAATAAATGTATTTACTTGTCCTAAGATTCCTGTTTTTATTCTTACGAAGTTTGTAAGGTTTAAGTCGAAATTGTAGATAAAATATTCTGATTCTGTCATCTGTTCATCCGTCTCAGATGAGAGTTGTTTGTTCAAAACCCCAACTGTGGGTTTTCTGATTCCTGCGGACTATCTTCTAGTTCTAATAATCGTATATGTCTGTTGAATCCTCTTGAATTTCTCCTCTGTGCCTGGTTATCAAATTTTCTGGACCCTTTTTGCTCATGTTGACGGTGGTCTCTTTTTCCATTGTTTTGTTGCGAGAAATTTGGTCTTCTCCACTGGTTATATCCATTATGATATCCTCTTTTGTGCTGGAATTTCCCTCTTTTGTTATAGTATGTTTCATAATTTAACACTCTTCCATGTACATTGTCTTCTGTTGTGTCTATTGATAGGAATTTTGACATCACCTCTTGTGGGGTTGTGAAATTGCCTGCCTCTAATATTAGCTTGGCTTTGTCTGTGCTGGCGTTACGTTTCATCGTAGCTACTACAGCCTCTGTTGTATATTTCTTATCTAAATCTCCTGGCATTCCCTCTGTTATGTATGCCACTTTTAATATATAATATAAGTGTATTCCCTGACCTACACCACAAGTAAGTCGTGCAATTTTACTAGAGTGCTGACTGGCTGTTTTAATTAGAGTATGTTATATATGAATGACCTCGATTTAAATTACCGAATGTTTACATAAACAAATGTTACACGAGTATGAATTATAATGTTATTTTATCTGTAATTCTGATATTTAAGGGTTGATATTACAAACTTAAGAATTATGTGTACTTACTTTGATCAAAAGAAAATCCATAAAGAAACATGCATCGCTCCAGATGGTAGAACAAGTAACCTAATTAACCACGTCCTAGTGGAAAGCAAGCACACGAAATAAATAACAGATGTTAGAAGTTATATAGCGGATTCCGATCACGTACTAATGATCACGAAATTAAGAGAAATTATTCCAAAGGTCAGAAAACAGAGAATATCGTATAAAAATATGACGTCGCCAAACTAAGGAACAAAGGCACCGCTGCTAACTTCCAAGCAGACGTGACAGCAAAACTCAAAGCAGAGATCAAGGTGACATCGAAATGAGTGAGAAATAGTAGAAGAAGCTATGAAGGAAATAGTTCAAAAGCGGTTAGGTCAAGTAAAATAGGGAAGAGATAAAAAATGGTTTGATGCTGATTGCAAGAAAAGCCTTAACAAACGAAACAAGGCAAGACTAAAATATATGGAAAAAACCAAGTGACGAAAAAAGAAATGAATAGTAAGCAGAGAAGAGAAGAGACGCGAAAAAAATGTATAGGAGGAAGAAAATGGAGCATGTGGAAAAAAAGCTCCAGGATATCAAGAACATTACATTAATAAAAATGTTTTTCCTAGTAATTCTCTTTTCAAGAAAACAGAACATTCAACACATTACTACAAGAATAAAGAAGGGCATCTAATAAGAAATAAGCAAGGGAAGCTAGATAGAAGGCAAAAGCATTTCAGAGAGCTGCTTAATGAAGATCCGGATGGAAATGATGAGCAAGTGGAAATGGTAGGGGAAGTCAACGACACGGAAACAATGGAGACTCCCACCGTGGAAGAAATAAGAGAAATCATATATACCATGAAAAACAATAAAAGTGCAGGCAGCAATGGTATTCCTGCAGAACTAATCAAGCATGGGGGAGAAGCACTTATAACGCAGATATGTAGCCTGCTAACGAAAATCTCGAAGCGAGGGGAAATGCCAGAAGTATGGAGAGAAGCAATAGTATGTCCCATTCATAAAAAGGGAGATAAAACAGTGTGCAAAAACTACAAGGGTAATCACTCTTCTGGATGTAACATATGAAGTACTCGCCAGAGTCATCAGAAGTAGAGTGGAAATGCACTTAAACGAGCAGGTTGGTGAATACCAGGGATGATTAAAAAAGGGCAGATCCACCAAAGAGTAGACAGACTAGTAAAAATGACCGTAATGAAGACAGAAAATAGAGTAAGGATAGATATAAACCTATCAGGAAAATTTCAAGTAATAAGGGGACTAAAGCAGCGAGATCCGCTGTCCACAAAAATCTACAGATTAGGCAAGTTGTTAACTACCGTATACTTGATTTATTATAACGTTATAAAGATAACTCTTAATTGTTTGAATAGAAGTGAGAGGTAGTCAATATCTGGATGGAGTAGGTATGACTTTTAAATTGTGTTGCTATATTTCTGTTACACCTTTCCTTCTAAAGTTTTAGTCCGATACACGAGTATATAGTAATATTTAAATCCACTACAGTTTATTGTAGAATCAAAATTAATATTGTCCCAAAAAACTCAAATAAAGTAGCCACGTAATTGTTATTTTCTAATCGATTCTATCACTTACTTAATTAGTTAACAAAGAACATTGATTTAAGGAATTTATGTGTGGCAACAACGCATTATTCCCCTGACGAGTTGTAAAAATTTAAGCAACGCCTTCCTTCACAGTGCGTAGCAGCGATCGACGATACATCCAGCACCCAGTAGTTATTAGTCACTGACGAAGAGTGTGCAGTTCTTTGCATAAAATTATTTCGTCATCAAATTTTCGTCGGTAAACCTTATATTCGAGTTTTAAAGAAAATTCGAACACTTATATTCGAGTTTTAAATGCAATTCTTGTAGATTTTTAACAGTGGTAGCTTGGAAATAAAACAATAATTAACTTAAAATTAAAGGCATTTTAAAAAAAATTTCTAACCAATTAAATGTTCGAACAAACCACCATTTTGCACTAAACAAAATCCGAATCTATCAATTAAACAAGTCTCATTGCATTTAGCAGATTTGGCTGTACTCAACTACAGAGGTGAACATTTTTTTCTTGCAATTCTGCTAAATTGGTGGCTCGTTCGAATTCATGCCGATATAATTTTGATTTTAGCATTCCACAAAAATAAAAATCTAAAGGTGTTAAATCTGGTGATCTAGGTGGCCATTTTTTTGTTCCTCGTGTAGAAATTAATCGTCCAGGGACAGTTTGTTCCAAATAATTTGTAACTTCGATTACATTATGTGCTGGGCAACCATCCTGTTAAAACCAGACATCATCGAAATTGACCGCAAGGTTTAGAACTGCTGGAATAATCCGATTGCGTAATAAATCTGGATACTTACGTCAATTCAGATTTCACGTAATAAACAATGGACCAATTATCGTTATAAATTCCAGTCCACACATTTAATTTCTTTGGGTATTGTGTTTTCACAGCAATACTCAAATGTCTATTTTCCCTAGACCAATAGCGAACGACAGATGGATTATGACGTTTATGGATTGTGAATGAAAAATCATCGGAAAACATTTTTTAAAAAGTTATTGTTCTCATTCGATTTCTCCATCATAGTTTCACAAAATTCCCTACGTTTAAAATACTCATCGGGAAAAATTTCTTGGGTGGTTTGCTTTTTATAGCAATTGTATCTATTTCTGTTTAAAATATTCCTTAGAATTCTCTCCTTTAGGTCAACTGCATCCGCAATTTGTCTACTCCAACAAGGCAGTTCTTCAGCAGTTAAATAAACTTGCATTTTGCGAACTTCACGTTCAACAGAGATTTGTTTCGATCGTGGTTGATCCGTTGGACGACATTTCATACAGGTATTTATGCAACCGAAATTTTCAAAGTTTTTAATAATTGGCCGTACTGTTTTCTCTGTCGGAATTGGACGATTTTCAAAAGCAGCAATAAATAACTGTATTATTTCTACAATAATACCAGTATAATACCATTTCACCATTTGAATCTTTTCTTCTCGAAAATATACGCACGACATGTCAATTATTTGTTTTCAAACTTTTACCACCACAGCTAAAAATCAAATAGATAGACCTTATCGACGTGTTATTGACCTTAAACCTGCTGTACAGATAAACACCGCCTATTCTTTTGAGGAGAAATTATACACTCGTAGAGAGGGAAAACCGTTTATACTATTTTTCGGTCTATTAGAATAGAAATATGCTTTATTGTCACTGAAAATTATTGAACAATTTTATGAACAAATCAGTCAAATAGTACAAAAAGTATAAAACAAAAAACTATAAAAAAAAAACAGAACAATACAATTTTAAATTAGTAAAATTATTGTATAACTTACATAATTTGTACAGACAACAACAAATGAAACAAATTGTAGCCACTGCTTGAGACACCCAAATGTAATTATAAACAATACTAATTTTGTTACTTTGTTATACATTAAGAAACTCGTCAACTGAATAATACTGTCTTTCAAACAGGTAGATTTTTGTCATCTTACGAAACTTAATGAAATATGTTGCGGATTTAATTTCTCTTGGAAGGTGATTATATAGTTTTTTTGCACTATATAGAATAGAATTATTTACTAGCTGAGTGGACGGGATCGGCAAATAAACGATCCCGAATAGAAATCCGAATTTCTAATGGAGTAGCCATGATCAGGTCTATCGGGAAAAATGTTTAGATGCTTGCGAATCAAACAAACCGTTTCCAAAATAAATAAAGAGGGAAGCGTCAAAATTCCGTGATTTTTGAAGTAGGTCTTACAATGAGTTGTTTGTTTGAGACCAAATAGATAACGAGTTGCTCTTGTTTGCAACTTAAAAATAGTATCAAATTGGGCCGCTGTACTAGAACCCCAAAATGGAAGCGCATATCGAAGACGGGACTCGAACAATGAGAAATATGCCATTTTGACAGAAGATAAATTTAGTTCCTTCGAAACATATCTTATTGCAAAGCAAGCTGAGGCTAGTTTCTTCCTTAAGGAGTCAGTATGTAAGGACCATTTAAGATCACTGTCGATAAGAATACCTATAAATTTTACGGAATTAACGATACTGATTTGGCTCTCATTCAAAAGCAATGGTTGAATGACTCCTTTATAAGATAATGCTATTGTCTTATCCACGTAAAAGCTAAGTAAGTTGGAGTCTGACCAAGTCTTGATTATCAGCAAATCAGCGGTTATAATTGAATGAAGCGTTGAAATATTAGAGCTGCTCCAAGTAATACTGGTATCATCAGCAAATAGAAAAATGTTCCCTTTAATTTTCAAGTAAGTGATGTCATTAATGAAAAGTAAAAAAAGAATGGGACCTAATACTGAACCTTGCGGTACTCCACACTCAATATCTTTACAACTAAAGTCGGTGTCTTTTATTCTAACCAATTGTTTCCTACCTACCAAGTAAGTTTTGAACCAATTCAAAGACACGCCCCGAATTCCATAGAAAGTTAATTTTTTAATAGAATGTCGTGATTTACGCAGTCAAAGGCTTTGGAATAGTCGCAGAAAACGGTAGCGGAGGAGAGGTTACTATTTAGAGATAGTTATACCACATGTAACACAGAAAACATGACATCATTAGTACATTTATTAGACAAAAAGCCGAACTGATTTTGCAATAAAATATTGTGTTTAAGGAGAAAGGGCATAAGTCGAACTTTTATAAGCCTTTCAATAATTTTTGATAGTGCTGGTAACAAGGCAATAGGTCTACAGTTGCAGGCATCAGATTTTTCTCCACCTTTATGAAGGGGAATAACGATGGCAGTCTTTAGGCAGTTAGGGAATGTACCTTTTTCAAGGGGATCATTTACTAGCGAGACCATGACCTCCAAAACATTATGCGGAAGATTTGAGAAAATTTTAATAGATAATCCATCTGTACTACAGGACGATTTGCTTTTTATACTACGAATTGTTCGAATGAGTTCAGTCTTATCAACTGGTCTTAAAAAGAAGGTATCAGCAATGTTTTTTGAATTAGGGAGATAGGAAACTGGATCTTGTTGGCGAAATAGTTGAGATTATATTTTTACTCACATTAACAAAGTAATCATTTAGATTTTCGGGGTTAGGAAAAGAAAAGGTTTGATTCGCTGCACTGGTTTTATTTCGAAAATCGTTTATTATTGACCAAGTTTCTTTTGAAATATTTTTGGAGCTTGTTAGGCGATTATAAAAGTTGGATATTTTGGCTACTTTGAGTAGTTTTAGATAGCATTTTCTGTACTTATTGATATAATCAGAGATGGGGATACTGTCATTAATTTTTTTAATATATAGCAGAGAACGCATACTCTTCGCAGACATGCGAATGCTTTTGGTAATCCAATGTTTGTAATGTTTTGGCCTGATGTTTAATAGAGGAAATGCTTTATTAAAAATAGATACAAGTCTATTTAGAAAATCACTAACATTATAGTCAATTCCCCAGAAGATAAACTCCAGTCAGAAGTCAAGCATGAATTATAGAATTTACGAAAGTTTTGAGTGGAAAAAAATCCTACCTAATCGTTGGGTTTTTGAGTGGGGTGTTTTTAAACTGCTAAACTTGGTATATACCGCTTCATGGTCAGAAAGCCCCCTATTAATAACTGTAGAATGGACGTCAGTGGGTGGAAAATCAGAAACCATATAATCAATTGTCGAGGATGATGTTTTTGAGATTCTTGTTGGAGAATTATCGTGCATTGTGAGACCATATCATTAAAAAATAGTTACCAAAGACAGTTGGGTCGCACAAACAGCAGCGTAGTCAATATTAAAATCACCACAAATTTTTTCTGCTTTGTATCAGAGCTAGGTGATCTAAAAATGCAAATAATGTATAGGTTAAATTTCTTATTATAAATCAAAGAAAATTCGAAGTAGTTTTCACGCAGCAAATAGTCATATTTCTAAACTAAAGAAAAATCATTGTTATTAGAAAGATTCAGAGTGCCACCATGAGCTGAACTTGGACGATCATACCTAGCATATTCTTGACTGAAAATTGGCTCATTAACTTCAAGCCAGTGCTCCGTCACTGCAACTAACTGGGGAAACCCTAATTCTTCCAGAAACAAAAATAACTCGTCTGTCTTATTTCTATAAGACACACGAGTCTAGTATAGTGTATATAGAGTATATTGAAGTGCCATGATACTATGACTATAAGATAAGATATTGCGCATGTTTTTGTGACGTCATTGGAGACTTGCACGTTCGAAATGTCAGTTTTTGTATATATCAATAAATAATCTTTAATAAATAGTTTGGAGATATCCTTATGTGTACAATTATTGTAATTATTAAACCTCTTAACTTATTTTCGTCTAGTAATTTCATCACAGACTGCATACAAATCTCATTTAACTTTAACAAGAATTCAAATTCTAGTCTCCAATGACGGCATGCGCGAACCCGACCGATTTTAAGCTACGGGAAGATCCTATCTTGTTATTCATAGTATCATGTTGAAGTGCGTTCTTTATTTAGCTCACGCTGTTGCCGCATATAAATGTCTCAATTCAGTGTTCTTTGCTAATTAATCAAGTAATAACAGTTACATGATTACTTCATGTAAGTTTTGTTGGGGCAATATTAATTTTCATTGTACAATGAACTGTAGTGGATTTAAATATTATGTTACACTATCCCACAAATATTTTAGTATATTATTTATATATATATATATATATATATATATATATATATAGCTGCTGACAGAAGTGACTACTTCTTATAGCGCGTTATTGCTATATCTGAGTTAATGAAATTTTACGTCTGCTTATTACTGAACTCTCAATATTTTTTTATTATAATACAACACATTTAAGTTCTTTAAAATTTAAAAAATCTTAATTTTTTTCTTTAAAAATTTTGTTTAATGATTTTAGAAATTATTTAAATTTGTTTTATATTATGTAGAATTTATTCATCATTTACATTTTCAGTATTATCTTGTAGTTATTTTTAATACCTTCATTTTGATTATCATTACATTTAATTTTATTTTATTTTGTTTAATTTTATTTAGTTTTAATTAATTGTATTTAATTTAATTTTTTTAATTTATTTAGGATTAGTTACTTTTAGTTAATTTTATTTGATTTTAATTAATTTTATTTAATGTTACTTAATTTTAATGAATTTTTGTTTAAATTTACTTAATTTTGTTTAATTTTTATTTAATTTTAATTTTATTTTATTTTATTTTAATAATATTAAAATAATATTACGTTTTCAGAATTTCATAATTCTCTAAATTTTCCAGTATTCGCTGTGCAAAAATAACGTCAGATTGGATACAGTACAAGATCAGTACAAACGATTTATAGGGACTGCCCAATAGACAATACACAATTCTCTTTAAATTAAGGGTATTATATTAGATTTCTGTGTATTATATTTTCACATACATTGCAAATCTCCGAGGTTATGATTCTTTAAACAATGTTGATGTTAAGTATAGTAACAACGTGTGGTTATGGAATAAAATTAAAGTACAAACCTTCAAGAGCCAGGGAAAATGCTAGCTGGTGCGACGCTTTTCTACCTTTCATATGCGGACAATCTCGTCCCACTTGTAACGCTCTAATATCACAGACTGCAATCTTAGATTGTAGTTCTTCAGTAGATGGAGCGCTCTTTTCATCACAGTCTCCATAATGAAGAACCTTGTGGTTAGGAGACAAGCGCATATACCAGAATTTGTCTTTAATTCGTTGACCACGAGGAGAGTATTTTGTAAATCTTGTACCTAAAAAACATTTGATATAAAAGCTTTTCAGCCCAAAAAAATTTGAGAAAACCACTTAAAAAATAAAAATTATTGTAAGAGATGTAGCCAAAAACGTATAGGAAAAATACTGACTGATATTGATATACAAGTTTTATTTGTCAAAAATCTATTGAACTGAAATTTACCTTCAACTAAAAACGCCAATCTTTGCTGCTTGATTAATCCCATTATTTCTGGAGTAATTTGTTCTCTTAGTTCTACCACTGGTCGGGCATGAGATTCCCATTCCTCTCTAGTATTACGTTCCAGCTGCCATAACTGAGTAATCTCGTTATAAGTTAGAGTGTGCAACTTGCTCTTGAACTGATCTAAAGATGCAGGAGTTGTTTCCAGAGCACGTACGATTTGTTCTTGACCCACACTGGCGACTTTTTGAAAATCTTCTGCAGTAGCTCGCATCTCTTTCCAAGTTTTGTTAAGAAGAACGATGCAGATACAAAAACATTCTTCGAATGGATGGTCGTGGGTGAAGAATAATGGTTGGTAAGTCACACACTGTTCTGAAGGGGGTTCTCCTAAAAATAAATATAAATAAAATTTAGACACGAAATAAATAAATAATTCTGCAATAGCCTACAAATTCAGAGGAAAAAAAAGCACTAGCGTGAAGCTTTATACTGTTTTCTTTATTTTTAAAATTTAAATAATATTTTTAAAATTCAATAAAGGAAGTGTATTATTTATTTATTATTATTTATATTTTAAACAAATTTTATTATATTCAAATAATTAAATGAATTATTATGTTTGCTCCTAACGACACCTGTTGACGTAAAAGCATACGTTGTTTACTTACAACAGACCTGTCAAATTCAAACAAAATATTAAATTATATTAAAATATCAATATCATTTGATTGTAAATTTAATTATTATATAAACTAAACAATATGTTTAAAAATAATAATTGTATTTATATGGAATTATTTTAAACGAGAAGTGTATTAAAAACAGATGACATTTTTTTTTAAATTTTGAATCGTTGCGAATCTAATCTTTTATTGCCAAATATTGTTTTATTTTTTACTTCTCATTTAATGTCTTTATTTTGTTAGTTATTGTTCATGCAGTTTTTAATTTAAACATGCTTAGAATAAAAATATATGATGACTAAAGACGAATTGATTAAGAGTCGTGAATCGATGTGAAGAACCACTATTTTATGACGCTACCCGTAACGACGCCATCTTGTGGCGCTAGCTCCGTGACGACGCCATCTTGTGGCGCTGATTCCGTGACGACGCCATCTTGTGGCGCTGATTCCGTGACGTTCGCCTCAGAACTTTATTATAGAGAAAAAGTAGTACAGCGCCAGTCTCGAAGTTTCGCTTAAAAAAATAGTGATGTGGTTCCAACGGTTTGGAATAGAGAGAAAAGAGTTCGTCCAAAAAACTGTCGAGAGTCACTGTCAAAGGCTTATATTAAAGTAATATTAAATAAAAATATTGAGAAATCATACGGTTCTTCTGAATAAATCATATGGTTTTTCTGAATAATTCAATGGTTTCGGCAATTGTTAAAAGTAAAGAGAAGACAAGGAACGAATTAAAAGACATATTTATTAAGGCTTCTTTTGCAAGTATTACTATTGAGAAATTAAAAAAATTCTCAATAACATGAAAACAGATGTTGAGATTCCTTAACAAATATTAAGGTATTACTTACTAATTGTAGAATAGTCTTCTTCTTATTCAATTAAAAAGAAATAAGAACTTACTTCAGTAACTACTTGAAAATAACAGAGATTACTTTTTTGCTCCAAGTAAACTCTTTTAAATAAAGTAGTTACTGTTCTTTTATTCAATTACTGTTGTAAATACTTACAATATCAGGAAGTAAAAGCAAATACTTCTTTTTATTTAATAGACCCAGTAACACAAGATTTACTACACTTACTAAATGCCATAACAATTTTAGGTTCTTGTACAAAATAAATAATTGAAAATCTTTGACAAATAACTTTTATAGCACTGTAATGACTAGATGTAGTACTTCAACATGGAGAAAGCAAAGATGCAGACTTGTTTGAGCTTTATGAATGAGGGACTACAACTTTTTGTGTATAATATACCATATTATATTCAAATCGCCTACCATCTGATTCAATACATTATTAAAAATGAATTGCAAGACATTTATCCTAATGTTTATATTGTTATAGCAGAGAGTTAGCCTCTAAAATAAATTCCAAATCCTTAATAGGGGATTTTAGCAAAGTTAACAGCCAAAGGGCATATTAAGGGGCGGAAAGATAGATGTCTCTAAAGAAAAGTTGATCAACTATCAAACTGATGGTAGAAGAACGTGTCATAAAGCGTTTGTGTCGATACAGTAGATTCAGGTATATTGAATATGTTACCTCAATTGTCCAATGGGTTAGTAATTACTTCGCTTGTGAAGTTTAGTGAGTTCGTGTTGTAACAACTTCTTTTCCTGTAGACCTCAGAAGATATCTTTAGTGTAAGAAAATCTTAAGAGAGGTTAAATAAAGATAAAAGAGTAGTGAATTAGATGTGTAGACTGCTTTATAAACAAGGAAGAGACCTCGAACAAGAAATCATGAAGCAATACAACAACAAAGCTTATTCGAAATAATTGCAGTAAATACGGAAGGACTGTTTCTGAAAATCTAAAGACAAAGATTAGGAAATATTCGAAAGTTAAAACAAATTACAGATCGAGAGCCATCTAAGAAGACTCAATAGAATCTGAAAACTAGCAAACTTACTTTTGTGGAAGAGAAAAAACCTTTGTTATACAACCCTAACAGACATATAGGAAGATCCCGATACTACAGAATAAGAAGAAGGTCTCTATAGGGTAATTAACAAAATCAAGATTGTGGTTTGTAAGGTCCAGAATACACCAAACTACAAAATGAAGGTAGTTAATCTTGAACTTTGAGCTTTTTGACTTGAAAAAGAAGGTTGGTTAAATGTTACTTAAAAAGTGACTTGTTTTGTTCGTTTTAAATATTTCGAAAAAAAAATCATACAGTGTATTTCTTTAGATAGTTCTTTAGAAATGTAAACAAATTTCAAATAATTTTAACAGCCTGTATATTATAATTCAATTTAGATTTTCTACATAACAAAAATGCATTAATAGAATGCAAATAACAAACCTTTTCTAAATAAAAAAGTAAAATTATACCTTAAAAATTGGCAATAAATTTCTTAAATTTATTTGTAAACACTAATGTTTTCTTATTTAAACTTTGGCACACATCATTTAAAAACACCCATTAGTGTATAAACTAAATAAGTCGATACTAAAACAGGTAGAAATTAAAGCAATGAAACATATTCACTTTTTTATTCTTAGTTCTGTCGTCAAACATGAATTATAAATACATACGCTACAAAATCTGGTTTCACTACAACACGCCTTAAAAAGGAAGATTGTTTACATATGCATTGTTACATACGATAATGTGTAAAAAAGAATTAGATGATTATTGACACCAGTCTGAAGATAGTTTAAACAAATATTTAGAATAGAAATTATTGTGTAATGTGTAAAAATATTAATTCGGTAATAAGGTAACTAAGGTATACCTTATTAAGGTATACGGTTTTAATACAGGTATAAGTATTTTGGCTTTATTTATAAACAAGACATTTTAAACTTCGCCTTCGGTAAGTGTTGGGTGGATTGAGTAGCTCTGTAAATGCCGGTGCCGGTCCCAAGCCCGGATAAAGGAGGAAGGTTGAGGAGATGGGCTAGCAACTCATCCCTTGTCAAAACAAATAAATGCTAAAAATTTCGACCAAAAGCCTCGGAATACAAAGGATGAATCAAAACAAAGACGACTAACGCAAAGGAAAAGGAAAATGATATTGGCTACATGGAATGTACAAGGACTTAGATCCAAACAAGCAGAAGTATTCAAATAATTAGCGGAAATAAAAATAGATATATGTATTCTCACCGAGACCAAGAAAAAGGAAAAGGAAATGAAGAGATATATACATATCTACAGTGGAGTGAGTAAAAATAACAGAGCTAAGAGAGGAGTATCTATTGCCATTCGAAAAAATCTTAAAAACAATATTAAATCGTGGACTGAAGTAAATGAATAACTGCTAATACTGGAAATGAAAAAGAATGGGCACAACATCGTAATTGTCGGAGTGTATGCCCCAAATGAAGATGCAGATCCAGAAAGTAAAGACGATTTCTACAACAAGATGAATGAAATCCTCTCTGAAATTAAAGAAAACTGTGAAATCTTTACACTAGGAGATTTAAACGGCAGAGTAGGGAGAGAAGAAAATATCAGAGTCGTAGGAAGATATGGGGAACAAATAACCAATGACAACGGAGTGCGTCTTAGAGATTTTTGTGAAACAATGTCTCTCAAAAGTGTAGTGTAATGTAGTAGTGCAGTGATCAGTGAACAGTGTAGTAGTGTCTGGGGGCTCGGGAGACTGAGACCTCGGAAGCCCTGATGAAGGCATCAGAGAGAAGGCCGAAAGCTTGGCAAAATGGATATCCACGCGGTTGAACCCGGAAGACTGGTGAGTTTGATATTAATTTTTGTAATAATATTAATCTTAGCTCTAGGTTTCATTGTACTAATCGCGGAAATCTTTCCGAACACACACTGAACACTGAATACTAGTATGTTTAATAATTTTTAAAAGAAATTTTTTTTTATTATTTACAAATTCGCATCAACCCGAAGGTTATTAGCGAGAATCAGATTTACAATATTAAATATATTATATATTAACAAAATTAATAGCTTTTAAGTAGTTTAACATATTTGTGAATGAACAATTTGCACCAAGTGCTTTCTCTAAGTTTATTGAGATACCATAAATAATTCTTGCTGTGGAGAAAACTGGACAGTCTAAAACAACATGTTTCACCGAGAGTTTAACGTTACACTGCTCACATTTTGGTTCGGATTCTTTAGTAATTAAGAACTTGTGCGTGGCACTGGTATGACCTAATCTAAGACAAGTTATTGTCACTTGATCCCTTCTTTCAGTGGGGAAATATCTCCATGGTTTAATGTACGGTTTAATATTCCGAAGATTGGACACTGAAAATTCCCACCGGTTTTGCCACTCACTTAGGATCCGCGATTTGATAACACTTGAAACATCACTAGCTATCACATATTTCAAAATAATAGAGTCAGCTGAGTTGACGGCTTCACGCGTACACTTATCTGCTTCTTCATTGCCTCTAATACCAATATGTGATGGGATCCAAATAAAGATTACCTCCTTATTACAATTTTCTATCTCTATCAGATTTTGTTTTACTTTTTCAAGAATATGATTCTCTGGGTATATTCTTCCTGTAGATTGTAGTGAGTTTAGTGAATCAGTCAAAATTATATATTTCTGATTTGGTTAGGATACAATATATGTGAGTGCCTCGTATATGGCATAATTCTGCATTAAAAGTACTGTAGTGTATTGGCAACTTATATTTTTGACACATATTAGAGGATATAACTGCTGCTCCCACGCCATCTGTTGATTTTGAAGCATCTGTATAAATTTGAGAGAAATTTGTATATTTTGGTAATAAGTTTTGCAGATTTTGATGTATTATACTACGGTTAGTAGTGTGCTTGTCCAATGATGTTAGGAGTTAAGTTTTGCAGATTTTGATGTATTATACTATGGTTAGTAGTGTGCTTGTCCAATGATGTTAGAGTAGTTATTATTTTAGGTACTCCCAAAGTCCATGGTGCAGCAGGTTCAAAACTAACGGGAAAGCAAGGAGGTAAGGTGATGTTCAGAGATGACAGATCCATTTTGATTCGGTGGTGGAAAGGTTTATGTAGACGTGGTTTATTGGAGAAAAATGTTGATAATCGGTTAAGGTGATCATATTTGAAGTGTGGTTGTTAGGATTTGCATTTAATTTAATTGCATAGGTTAACTTTAAGTACATTCTTCTGTGATATAGTGATGGTTCAGCTGCTTCACAATACAGGCTTTCTATTGGTGTGGTTCTGTAAGCTCCCAAGACAATGCGGAGTGCAGTATTGTGTATTGAATCTAAAATTTTAAGGGAAGACTCAGTAGCCGATGAATATGCTATCGCGCCATAGTCTAATTTAGATCTGATTAGAGTTCTGTAGAGAGAGAGCATAGTTTGTCTATCTGCTCCCCAGTCTTTTTTAGATAGTGATTTAAGGATATTAAGTCTTGCTTGGCATTTGATTGCCAATTTTTTAATATGTTCTTTCCAATTTAGATGTCATTCCTAAAAATTTTACATTATTTGATCGAACTAGAGGCTTGTTATATAGTGAAAGTGGAGTAGCTTTTCTTTGTGAATAATATAAATTGTTGATCGTATTTTAATATTTTCAAAATTGTAGTACATTTACATAAGTTTATTAAAATAAATGAATAAAATAAAAAAATATTCTTACCTATTTTTAAAATCTCGCATAAAATCCTGACTAATTCCACACTAGCTCTTCCAAAAGGACATTCGTGTTCGTCGGCCCTGCAACTATTTTCTAACACCAATTTTGTGTAATTTTCTGGATGAGTCCTAGCAAAATAGATCATACAGTCGAGAGCTAGAAGACCTGGAGGTGTTTCAGTGAAATCCAAGGCAGGATTGATATCGTTTTTGAAACCTAATTTTTTGTAGTCACGTGTGAAACCACTTGGACCTCTTAGACTTGTTGCTCCTTCGGTTTCAAAAGCTATTCGACGCAGTTCTTTGATTTTGTCATGCCCATCTTGATCCTGAATAAAACATTTTATAGAAAAACAAAAGTTAGTAGGTTGCAATGACAAGAATCAGATACAATATATACTATCTTCTGATTTGGATTATATCATTAGAAAGGACTATTCAACGTTTCGTTCCGTTTATATTATAAGTAGTTTTTACTAAAAATATTACTCCAATTGTTAATAATAACTCATGTCTCAATACATCCTGAAGCGACAAAAACAGTTGTTAATAAATAAGTCTTATACAAGGCCAAGACATCTTACCATGTCAGATAAACTTATTTGTTTTTGGCTGTCTCCTTCTCTTAAAACTTTTAGTAAGGTAGATATTCTAACATAATACTTATATACCTTGGTATTGTGACGTTGTGATGTAAAATTTAGGCTGTATCTTTTTGATCGATGTAAAATTGAAAATGTTGTGATCCATCATTTTACATAATAAGTAGACTTCGTATTTAAAGTCCGTCTCTGTACTAAATGAATCCCGGAAATAAGAAAACCAATTGCAATGAAGAGCCATTGGTCTGAGGGAACCACAGACCAGACTATTTAGTATTTATAAATTCGCATTGCAAGTTGGCTATTGCAATAACGTCTACTATAAGTTATTTTGTAGTATTTTGTGTGGTGTTTGGTGCTTTTTTGAAAAGTGTTGTCTACGGGAAGAAAGAAAAATCCCATTTGGTCATATTCTGATGTTGTTAAAGATAATAAGAAAAAATCAATGATTCATCATCATTCTTGCTTTACAACCTTGCGTGGGTCCTAGCCTCCTCAATAATTTCTATCCACTCGTCCCTATCCCTCGCCTTCCTCCGCCAAGCACGTATGTCCACATTTCTCATGTCTTCATCGATGTTATCAGGGAACCTTGTTCTAGGTCTTCCTCTTCTTTTCTGACCAATGGGTCTACCAAGGAGTGTTTTTCTAGCTGAGTCGTTTTGTTCCATCAACGTTACATGCCCTATCCACTTGAGACATCCTATCTTAATATGTTTTAGGATATCTGGTTCCTGGTATATTCTATAAAATTCGAAGTTGTATCGTTTTCTCCACACTCCATTGTAATTCACTGCTCCATAGATTCGCCTTAATACTTTTCTTTCGAAACGTCCTTACATGTTTTCATTACTTATTGTTTAAAGTCCACGTCTCTGAACCACATGTTAGGACTGAGCGTATTATTGTTTTGTATAGCTTTATTTTTGTATTTCTCGGTATAATTGTGGATTTAAGGAGGAGATTGAAATCAACATAGCATCTGTGGGTCGTGAAAATTCTGCGGTAGTATAATTTTCAGTGTTAGGAGCGCTCCCAGGTATGCAAATTTGTTCACTGCTTCGATGGCGTCGTTTTCTATAACAAGTGGTCGTAGGATTTGTGGTTGCGTGCTTATTTTCATATACTTCGTTTTGTTGGTGTTTATTATTAAACCCATTCTTGTAGCTGATTCTTTTAATGCTACATACGCCTCTCGTACAGCGTTTTCCGTTCTCCCAGCAATACTGATATCATCAGCATAGGCAAGGATTTGCACTGATTTATTTTATATTGAACCAATGGTTATGATTTGTGACATACGTATTACTTTTTTCATAGCCAGACTAAACAATATACAGGAGAGAGGGTTCCCTGGAGCAGCCCATTATTTGTTACAAGGTTCAGACAGTTCCCCTGAATTTATACTCTACATTCAACTTTTTCAAGAGTTAGTTTTAATAAATTTACAAACTGATTTGGTATTCCTAGCTCTTTCATTGCTTTTCCCTTTTATTCCCATTTAACATTTCCCTTCTAATCACAGAGTTGTAGGCTGTTTTCTAGTCTATAAATATGTGACGAGTGTATGCCATATTCCAGTGTTTTTTCTAAAACTTGTCACAGGGTTGCAATCTCAATAAATTGTCGATTTGCCACCTTTGAAACCAGACTGGTATTTTCCTAGTATCCGTTCTGCATATGGTGCCATACGGTGACATAGTAGTGTGGAAAATATTGTATATGGTGCATTTAAACGCGTAATTCCACTGTGGTTAGAGCATTCAAAAATATCTCCTTTTTTGTGTATGGTGCAAAGTATTCCAAGATTCCAATCATTGGGAAGATATTTATGTATCCATATTTCTTTTAAGAGCTGCTGTAATGCAATTATGGTATCGTGGCCACCTTCTTTATATAGTTCAGATTGGAGATTATCTATTCCGGTGATTTGTTTTTGGCTAGTTTTTTAACTACATTTTTAACTTCAAGAATCGTTGGTGGTTCCTCTTACCTCTCGTCTGTTCCCCGTACCTCATCTCTTTCGTCTTCCAGGTTTTCTTCTTCCTCTTCTATATTAAGTGCCTGGTTAACGTTAAAGTATTCCACCCATATATTCAATACATCTTTCCTTGTTGTTAATAGGTCGCCATTTTCTGCATTGACTTGTGGTTACTTTGAATTCTTTTCTGTTGATGTTAACTTTCTTATAGAATGCTCTGAATTATTTTCCGGTGTTGAGGTTTTCTATATATTTAAGTTATTTAAGTAGTTTCGTTTTTTTCTTTTGTGTATCCTCTTTTCTTCTCTTCTTTTTGTCTGGAAGCAGCTTCCAGACTGTATCATCTGTAGTCTTCATTTTTTTTCTTTTGTTAGATTCTTGCATTCATTGACAAACCAATGATTTTTACGGGCACAATTTTCTGTTCCTATTTCATCTTTGACTGCTGCTTCAATGCCTTCCTTTATTCTGGTCCAGAGTCTCTATCTGCTGGCCTTGTTCATTCACATTCTGGTTCCTTAGCCTGTTAGTGATGTTTTCCGAGTACCGTTCTGCAATTGTCGCATCTCTCAGCTTTTGTACATTCCATTTTTTTTTTTCTATTCATTTTATTATCGTTACTGGTGTTTGAAATTCTAGTTCTCAATGTTGAGATCACTAGACAATGATCTGAGTCTACGTATGCGCCTCTATAACTTCTGCAGTTTATTACGTCTGTTCACTAGAAAAGACAGAGCAACAAATACTGGAATCACAGAGTGTATGGGCATAGACATCGACATCCTGGAAACTATAGAATGTAAAACGTTGAAATGGTATGGCTAAATGGTATACTAAGCTATATACTGATGGTTTTACTAAGCGACTCTTCTTCTTGTATTGTCTATCTATTTCGGATGTTGGCGAACATCATGGCAATCTATATTTTGCAAACTGCGGCTCTGAAAAGATTTGTGGTTGTTGTGTTGAACCATGTACGTAGATTTTTCAGCCAGGAAATTATTCGCCTTCCTGGTCCTAGGTTTTCCTTCTACTTTTAATTTGAAAAATTAATTGCAGCAACCCATATCTTTCATTGTTCCTCATGATGTGACCGAGCTATTCAATTTTGGCTGTTTTTATTGTGGTTAACAACCCTTTTGATTTTTGCATTCTTAATAAAACGTCCTGGTTAGTAACGTGGTCGGTATAGAATATCTTCTAAGCGACTCTACTAAATTACTAAGCGAAATAAAATCAGTGACTGATAAATGTAAAAAATGTAAAGTTATTATGGCTGGACTAGAGCTGCGTATGAAGAAACATATTCAAAAATGTGTTCCATCTCAAAAATTCTCAGCTATCAATGTCAACTATCTATGATTCCGAGTCAGATGAGGATTTAACGCTAAATAAGATACCAAAACACAAAAACATTCAAGGGATGCTTACCTAAATAATACAGGTAACTTTGAATTTTAGATTTTTATTTAACCCCCTCTGTGGCTCAGTGGTAAGAGCGCCTACCTTTGAACCTAAAGGTCGTGAGTTCGAATCTCAGCTGGGTGGAAATTTTCGTTTATTAAGAATTAATAAATAGAAATAATTTCTATCCTTGTACGATCGGTACTCACCGGAGGGACCGCAGACGTTCGGATACAATTAGCGTCTCTTAGCAAAGACAATGACGTCGACAATTATTTTTTCGGTATTCTTCTTTAGTTTCAGAAAGTCGAACTAAAAGTTTTTAAATTCACATCCTCTATATTTATTGACTAAACCTGAAGCATGATTTAATTAAGATTCGATTAAAAAAAATTAGAATTACTGAATAAATCTTCAGAGCCTACTTTAGTGTGGGAAATGTCAGCATCAACAATCTTTGATGATACTGATAGCACCATTGACCATGTGGTAACCCCAAAATCATCTACCTCTGTCGGACAGTTTCCAATTAAAGGTGACTAATCTACAAATTGAACTAAACGGTAGCGGCAACCGTGTAAAATGTCAGTAGTAAATTCTTACAGGGGTCATTTTTATTGTGTATACTTCGCCAATGTAAATAAGCGAAAAAGTATATAGTCCTCATAACATTTTCCCCGTAACAATATAAATTGGTGCGATTCACGAGTGTGTAGTGAGACAATTTTATTGAATAGTTTAAAAACATCCGCAAACTTATCAATATTTTGCTGGTCTATATATATATATATATATATTATATATATATATATATATATTATATATATATATATATATATATATATATATTTATGTTCTTAGAAAGAAGGATAATGAGTAAAATATGATATTTTAATTTATGTTTATTCGTTCCAAATTCTTATGTGCATAGGCGTAGTGTGTTTTATTTCTTGGAATATATTTATTAAAGCGACTTTATTATTAACTTTAAAATAGTTTTGAGGTAAGTAAAGCAAATTTGCGGAAAGTTTATTCTTTATATAGTATTAACTCGTTAACGGCCGGTTAGTATACAAAGAGAAATTTGACAATTAATTTATTAGATTGGATTAAAAATACATAAATTAAGAATAATTTACAACCAAAAAGATTTTTTTTCTTATTTTCAAGGAAAACAGTAAAATTTTAATAAAGGAACATATTGCATCTTAAATGTAAATTTACACCTTTTACATAAATAAATAGTAGTACTTTTGCACATCCTACATTCTTGCAGTATTGTCCTTTTTGTAATGTGGCCAGTATTGTCGAATCTGGTTTCATCTGGTAAAGCAAATTTAGATTGACGTACATTTACTAAGCTTGACACTGATGTAGAGATTCTTCACTATTATAAATTATAAATATAAATCTATGTCGGCTCATGCTTTCTCTTATAATGGCAGTTCTTTATCCTCACCCTTTGACCAATGTATATCAACTTGAAGCAGAGTGTGAACCAGATAATATACAAATCTATGTTATTCATTTCAAAATTCTGACGGTTATTCTGCGATGCATGAATATTTGTAAAATATAGAATGCTCTCAATTACGTTTTTATCAAAAAAGAGTGAAAAAACTTCAATATATGACTTGCCTCCATGGTTGGCTTTTATATTGTCTAAATATTAATCAGACTGATGTTGAATTACTACTGAGCACAAAGCAGCACGAAGAAGTATCTGTTGTTACAACTTAAGACAAATTTGGATTTGTTTTTGACTGGTTTTTTCTTTGGACGTTTTATCTGTGGTTCAGAGGAATATCATAATCAGAATCGTCAGAATTCCCAATCACTTGTATTTCATATGTACCTGCAATATCCGATTTTATTGATTCTTCACAAATAATATCATCAATGTCTTTTACATAAGAAACTTTCTAATCTAATCTCGGTGGCAAATAAAACACTTTAAGTGAGTCAGCATTTTCACAATCTGAGTGTTCTTCTAACAAAGGTATTAACTCTTTAGTAGTTAGTGCCATCTTTATTTCATATTTCGAGAATTTACTGAAATAAACAAATGCACTACTATATACACGCATTCACATGATAATAGTTTAGCTTAATTCATTTTAATTTATATGACAGTCATTTTTTTATATAATACATAGACCTCCAATGATACCCTACCTCAATTGCAAGTCAAAATTTTAATCCTATCTAGTAGCAGCATTTAAAAGGTTAAAAACAGTTAATTAAAAAAATATATTTAAAACAAAACAACCCTGTTTTCCCAATTACTAATTAACATGTAAATGCCACCAGAGATTTTTAACTAAACCCCTGGTTGTTAGTATGGAAGTATTTATTAACACTAACAACCCTTGCCAGGATGTACATGAACAAAAGAGGTACAATAAGCCAATTGGCTGAAGTACAACCAATTATAACAACAAACAAATTCTGAAAAAAAGCACTGGATCAATGAGATGTAAGTATGGCAATGGGACAGTTAATTATATTGTTATGCGGTTTGTGTGGGTATAATACTACTAACAAGAAAGCTATCCGATATTGAACATTTGCTGGAAAATATGCAATGCATACCAATTTAGCTTCGATCTCAAGAAATCTATTTAATTAAATTATAATATTTATCAACTAATTATTTAATTATTTCAAAAAATTTGAGATGAAAGAGAATCTCTCAAAAGAAGACCATTGTGGATAAAAACTACAACAAACAAAATATATAATTAGTATACATGCAAGGTAATTTAATTTCAAAAGTGCAATCCCTTTTATAATGAACATTAGAAAATATATTGTTCTTTAACCAACCTGCACCTTCGACAACTGCTAATATTATTATCTTAAATATTTATTTTAACCCTGGCCTTAGTTCAAAATCATAATTCAGAAAATTATTTTTAAGTATTAATATGCATGTCCATCTCAAGATGCTAAAAAAAGTAAGCACACCTATCCCTGCTCACTTCTATTCTGTCTATGGACAGCTTTAGGAGAGACAGGAGCAAGTTAGCTAAAAGGTTTTATTGAGGGTTTATATAGGTCTTGTATTTTCAAAAAATCGATTTGTTGAAGTTATACTTCTATATGCACTGTCAACTTTTCGAAATTTCCTTTTTTATTTTTAAAATATTTAAAAATCCCACGTTAATCTTATTAAATATATGTAATATACACAAAAATGCTAAATTTTAAAATAAATGAAAATTTACAACATAATCCGAGTTGTTGGTTTATTATTTTTATCTTCCACAAACATTTTTTGAAGTTATACTTCTATACGCGCGTTCGACATTGGAAATTTGTGTGTATTCATATATTGAGTGAAGCAGCAAAATAATTACATATGTAAGATATAGGTAAGAGAGAGACAGAAGATATATTTTCTCTCTCTTTCTCTCTCGAGAATAAAAATGTTCCTTTTGTAAATATATTTAATATTTATTAATATTATTATTTTTTTATTAATATTATTAACATGGTAAATTAAATATATGAGTAAGTAAGTTTTGTGTATTGTCATTTTTAAATACTTATTAATATTGCATTTTAATTTGTATTGTATTATTAAAATTAGTTCCCTTTCTTATTCACTTAGTCCTTATTTATTCTCATTAGCGTGATTCAGATAAGAGGGAAACTAAAAGGTAACAATCCCTGGTGCTTAATGTGTGCTGATGATGTGGTGTTAATAGGAAATACTAATTGAGATTTATAATGAAAACTGGAACAATTGAGACAACCTCTTGAGAAGAAAGGTAGTAGAAAAAAAACAAAGTATTTGGAATATGCATTTCAAGATGAGACTTAATACAAATAAAATCAACAACTTTTGATAGTGAAATGATTGTGAAAAGTCGTAGTTTTAAGTACATAGGATCGGTATTACAGAGTCATGAAGAAATAGATGAAAATGGATGCAGTAAAATTAGGGTGGAATGGATAAAATAGAAGGAAGCAAGTAGTGTGTTGTGTGACAGAAAGATCCCAATGAAACTGAAAGAAAAATTCTATAGATTCTATAAAAATTAACAATAAAAAGAATTTAATTAGTACTATAATAAGAACTACATATCTAAAACTTATACCTGTGGATCCATTTTCGTCATTTTTCTCTGCTCAAGAAGTCCTAACATAAGCGTCTGTAACACATACAACTGATGTGCCATTTCGTTTCCTTTAGCTGCTCCAGTTTGAAGAATACTGTTTTGAATAACAGTCCTAACTTGCTTTGATGTAAGAGTAGCTACCAAGGTTCTTCTTTTGACAATATCAGCTCTAGACAGTAGAGCATTGATTAAAGCCACAGCATTTTGTTGAACAACTGGAGTAGATTGAAGATGACTAACTAAGGAACCTATTGGTATCTCTCGCTCTACCTATTAATTTATAAAAGTTAATCGTTACTGAAAATACAATACGCTAAAAATGTCATAACAAAGATTAGAAAGATTATGCTTTGGTTCTATAAAAAAAGTTGCTGAAGAAACTGTTCTGGTGAGAAAAAAACAAGGAATTGTCCTATTTGCATGAACATCGTAAATACAGTAAGTCAATTGACTGCAATAATTATTAATTAATTAGTAATTAATCTGGTTAATAACAGAAAACTTCAAAAAAGAATATAGTGACACTTTCACAGATTTCACTATTAAACCTGGTGAAGAGACTATAAGAAAGGCCTTGGCTGATGTGACTCTAGAACAATGAGGATCTAAAGAACAGTTAGAAGCTAAAGTATTGCTCATGAGTATATTTGGATAATTATGCATTTATAGTACTACCATCTTTGTACTTCCACCAGCTCAATGGGGTGCTATTGTTCTAGATGTGAAATACATAAACAATGGATTGTTTTATAAAACAGGAAGATTTTCTGTTTATAGAGTTTCACACCTTAAACAATAGCACCCAC
>OU898278.1:95883263-95941259 GCA_918026665.1 Diabrotica balteata | reverse complement strand
ATATTAAGGTATTACTTACTAATTGTAGAATAGTCTTCTTTTTATTCAATTAAAAAGAAATAAGAACTTACTTCAGTAACTATTTGAAAATAACAGAGATTACTTTTTGCTCCAAGTAAACTCTTTTAAATAAAGTAGTTACTGTTCTTTTATTCAATTACTGTTGTAAATACTTACAATACCAGGAAGTAAAAGCAAATACTTCTTTTTATTTAATAGACCCAGTAACACAAGATTTACTACACTTACTAAATGCCATAACAATTTTAGGTTCTTGTACAAAATAAATAATTGAAAATCTTTGACAAATAACTTTTATAGCACTGTAATGACTAGATGTAGTACTTCAACATGGAGAAAGCAAAGATGCAGACTTGTTTGAGCTATATGAATGAGGGACTACAACTTTTTGTGTATAATATACCATATATATTCAATCGCTACCATCTGATTCAATACATTATTAAAAATGAATTGCAAGACATTTATCCTAATGTTTATATTGTTATAGCAGAGAGTTAGCCTCTAAAATAAATTCCAAATCCTTAATAGGGGATTTTAGCAAAGTTAACAGCCGAAGGGCATATTAAGGGGCGGAAAGATAGATGTCTCTAAAGAAAAGTTGATCAACTATCAAACTGATGGTAGAAGAACGTGTCATAAAGCGTTTGTGTCGATACAGTAGATTCAGGTATATTGAGTATGTTACCTCAATTGTCCAATGGGTTAGTAATTACTTCGCTTGTGAAGTTTAGTGAGTTCGTGTTGTAACAACTTCTTTTCCTGTAGACCTCAGAAGATATCTTTAGTGTAAGAAAATCTTAAGAGAGGTTAAATAAAGATAAAAGAGTAGTGAATTAGATGTGTAGACTGCTTTATAAACAAGGAAGAGACCTCGAACAAGAAATCATGAAGCAATACAACAACAAAGCTTATTCGAAATAATTGCAGTAAATACGGAAGGACTGTTTCTGAAAATCTAAGGACAAAGATTAGGAAATATTCGAAAGTTAGAAACAAATTACAGATCGAGAGCCATCTAAGAAGACTCAATAGAATCTGAAAACTAGCAAACTTACTTTTGTGGAAGAGAAAAAACCTTTGTTATACAACCCTAACAGACATATAGGAAGATCCCGATACTACAGAATAAGAAGAAGGTCTCTATAGGGTAATTAACAAAATCAAGATTGTGGTTTGTAAGGTCCAGAATACACCAAACTACAAAATGAAGGTAGTTAATCTTAACTTTGACTTGAAAAAGAAGGTTGGTTAAATGTTACTTAAAAAGTGACTTGTTTTGTTCGTTTTAAATATTTCGAAAAAAAAATCATACAGTGTATTTCTTTAGATAGTTCTTTAGAAATGTAAACAAATTTCAAATAATTTTAACAGCCTGTATATTATAATTCAATTTAGATTTTCTACATAACAAAAATGCATTAATAGAATACAAATAACAAACCTTTTCTAAATAAAAAAGTCAAATTATACCTTAAAAATTGGCAGTAATTTCTTAAATTTATTTGTAAACACTAATGTTTTCTTATTTAAACTTTGGCACACGACATTTAAAAACACCCATTAGTGTATAAACTAAATAAGTCGATACTAAAACAGGTAGAAATTAAAGCAATGAAACATATTCACTTTTTTATTCTTAGTTCTGTCGCCAAACATGAATTATAAATACATACGCTACAAAATCTGGTTTCACTACAACACGCCTTAAAAAGGAAGATTGTTTACATATGCATTGTTACATACGATAATGTGTAAAAAAGAATTAGATGATTATTGACACCAGTCTGAAGATAGTTTAAACAAATATTTAGAATAGAAATTATTGTGTAATGTGTAAAAATATTAATTCGGTAATAAGGTAACTAAGGTATACCTTATTAAGGTTTATTTAATACAGGTATAAGATTTTGGCTTTTTTTATAAACAAGACATTTTAAACTTCGCCTTCCGTAAGTGTTGGGTGGATTGAGTAGCTCTGTAAATGCCTGTGCCGGTCCCAAGCCCGGATAAAGGAGGAGGGTTGAGGCGAAGGGCTAGCAACTCATCCCTTGTCAAAACAAATAAATGCTAAAAATTTCGACCAAAAGCCTCGGAATACAAAGGATGGATCAAAACAAAGACGACTAACGCAAAGGAAAAGGAAAATGATATTGGCTACATGGAATGTACAAGGACTTAGATCCAAACAAGCAGAAGTATTCAAATAATTAGCGGAAAGAAAAATAGATATATGTATTCTCACCGAGACCAAGAAAAAGGAAAAGGAAATGAAGAGATATATACATATCTACAGTGGAGTGAGTAAAAATAACAGAGCTAAGAGAGGAGTATCTATTGCCATTCGAAAAAATCTTAAAAACAATATTAAATCGTGGACTGAAGTAAATGAACAACTGCTAATACTGGAAATGAAAAAGAATGGGCACAACATCGTAATTGTCGGAGTGTATGCCCCAAATGAAGATGCAGATCCAGAAAGTAAAGACGATTTCTACAACAAGATGAATGAAATCCTCTCTGAAATTAAAGAAAACTGTGAAATCTTTACACTAGGAGATTTAAACGGCAGAGTAGGGAGAGAAGAAAATATCAGAGTCGTAGGAAGATATGGGGAACAAATAACCAATGACAACGGAGTGCGTCTTAGAGATTTTGTGAAACAATGTCTCTCAAAAGTGTAGTGTAATGTAGTAGTGCAGTGATCAGTGAACAGTGTAGTAGTGTCTGGGGGCTCGGGAGACTGAGACCTCGGAAGCCCTGATGAAGGCATCAGAGAGAAGGCCGAAAGCTTGGCAAAATGGATATCGACGCGGTTGAACCCGGAAGACTGGTGAGTTTGATATTAATTTTTGTAATAATATTAATCTTAGCTCTAGGTTTCATTGTACTAATCGCGGAAATCTTTCCGAACACACACTGAACACTGAATACTAGTATGTTTAATAATTTTTAAAAGAAATTTTTTTTATTATTTACAAATTCGCATCAACCCGAAGGTTATTAGCGAGAATCAGATTTACAATATTAAATATATTATATATTAACAAAATTAATAGCTTTTAAGTAGTTTAACATATTTGTGAATGAACAATTTGCACCAAGTGCTTTCTCTAAGTTTATTGAGATACCATAAATAATTCTTGCTGTGGAGAAAACTGGACAGTCTAAAACAACATGTTTCACCGAGAGTTTAACGTTACACTGCTCACATTTTGGTTCGGATTCTTTAGTAATTAAGAACTTGTGCGTGGCACTGGTATGACCTAATCTAAGACGAGTTATTGTCACTTGATCCCTTCTTTTCAGTGGGGAAATATCTCCATGGTTTAATGTACGGTTTAATATTCCGAAGATTGGACACTGAAAATTCCCACCGGTTTTGCCACTCACTTAGGATCCGCGATTTGATAACACTTGAAACATCACTAGCTATCACATATTTCAAAATAATAGAGTCAGCTGAGTTGACGGCTTCACGCGTACACTTATCTGCTTCTTCATTGCCTCTAATACCAATATGTGATGGGATCCAAATAAAGATTACCTCCTTATTACAATTTTCTATCTCTATCAGATTTTGTTTTACTTTTTCAAGAATATGATTCTCTGGGTATATTCTTCCTGTAGATTGTAGTGAGTTTAGTGAATCAGTCAAAATTATATATTTCTGATTTGGTTAGGATACAATATATGTGAGTGCCTCGTATATGGCATAATTCTGCATTAAAAGTACTGTAGTGTATTGGCAACTTATATTTTTGACACATATTAGAGGATATAACTGCTGCTCCCACGCCATCTGTTGATTTTGAAGCATCTGTATAAATTTGAGAGAAATTTGTATATTTTGGTAATAAGTTTTGCAGATTTTGATGTATTATACTATGGTTAGTAGTGTGCTTGTCCAATGATGTTAGGAGTTAAGTTTTGCAGATTTTGATGTATTATACTATGGTTAGTAGTGTGCTTGTCCAATGATGTTAGAGTAGTTATTATTTTAGGTACTCCCAAAGTCCATGGTGCAGCAGGTTCAAAACTAACGGGAAAGCAAGGAGGTAAGGTGATGTTCAGAGATGACAGATCCATTTTGATTCGGTGGTGGAAAGGTTTATGTAGACGTGGTTTATTGGAGAAAAATGTTGATAATCGGTTAAGGTGATCATATTTGAAGGTGTGGTTGTTAGGATTTGCATTTAATTTAATTGCATAGGTTAACTTTAAGTACATTCTTCTGTGATATAGTGATGGTTCAGCTGCTTCACAATACAGGCTTTCTATTGGTGTGGTTCTGTAAGCTCCCAAGACAATGCGGAGTGCAGTATTGTGTATTGAATCTAAAATTTTAAGGGAAGACTCAGTAGCCGATGAATATGCTATCGCGCCATAGTCTAATTTAGATCTGATTAGAGTTCTGTAGAGAGAGAGCATAGTTTGTCTATCTGCTCCCCAGTCTTTTTTAGATAGTGATTTAAGGATATTAAGTCTTGCTTGGCATTTGATTGCCAATTTTTTAATATGTTCTTTCCAATTTAGATGTCATTCCTAAAAATTTTACATTATTTGATCGAACTAGAGGCTTGTTATATAGTGAAAGTGGAGTAGCTTTTCTTTGTGAATAATATAAATTGTTGATCGTATTTTAATATTTTCAAAATTGTAGTACATTTACATAAGTTTATTAAAATAAATGAATAAAATAAAAAAATATTCTTACCTATTTTTAAAATCTCGCATAAAATCCTGACTAATTCCACACTAGCTCTTCCAAAAGGACATTCGTGTTCGTCGGCCCTGCAACTATTTTCTAACACCAATTTTGTGTAATTTTCTGGATGAGTCCTAGCAAAATAGATCATACAGTCGAGAGCTAGAAGACCTGGAGGTGTTTCAGTGAAATCCAAGGCAGGATTGATATCGTTTTTGAAACCTAATTTTTTGTAGTCACGTGTGAAACCACTTGGACCTCTTAGACTTGTTGCTCCTTCGGTTTCAAAAGCTATTCGACGCAGTTCTTTGATTTTGTCATGCCCATCTTGATCCTGAATAAAACATTTTATAGAAAAACAAAAGTTAGTAGGTTGCAATGACAAGAATCAGATACAATATATACTATCTTCTGATTTGGATTATATCATTAGAAAGGACTATTCAACGTTTCGTTCCGTTTATATTATAAGTAGTTTTTACTAAAAATATTACTCCAATTGTTAATAATAACTCATGTCTCAATACATCCTGAAGCGACAAAAACAGTTGTTAATAAATAAGTCTTATACAAGGCCAAGACATCTTACCATGTCAGATAAACTTATTTGTTTTTGGCTGTCTCCTTCTCTTAAAACTTTTAGTAAGGTAGATATTCTAACATAATACTTATATACCTTGGTATTGTGACGTTGTGATGTAAAATTTAGGCTGTATCTTTTTGATCGATGTAAAATTGAAAATGTTGTGATCCATCATTTTACATAATAAGTAGACTTCGTATTTAAAGTCCGTCTCTGTACTAAATGAATCCCGGAAATAAGAAAACCAATTGCAATGAAGAGCCATTGGTCTGAGGGAACCACAGACCAGACTATTTAGTATTTATAAATTCGCATTGCAAGTTGGCTATTGCAATAACGTCTACTATAAGTTATTTTGTAGTATTTTGTGTGGTGTTTGGTGCTTTTTTGAAAAGTGTTGTCTACGGGAAGAAAGAAAAATCCCATTTGGTCATATTCTGATGTTGTTAAAGATAATAAGAAAAAATCAATGATTCATCATCATTCTTGCTTTACAACCTTGCGTGGGTCCTAGCCTCCTCAATAATTTCTATCCACTCGTCCCTATCCCTCGCCTTCCTCCGCCAAGCACGTATGTCCACATTTCTCATGTCTTCATCGATGTTATCAGGGAACCTTGTTCTAGGTCTTCCTCTTCTTTTCTGACCAATGGGTCTACCAAGGAGTGTTTTTCTAGCTGAGTCGTTTTGTTCCATCAACGTTACATGCCCTATCCACTTGAGACATCCTATCTTAATATGTTTTAGGATATCTGGTTCCTGGTATATTCTATAAAATTCGAAGTTGTATCGTTTTCTCCACACTCCATTGTAATTCACTGCTCCATAGATTCGCCTTAATACTTTTCTTTCGAAACGTCCTTACATGTTTTCATTACTTATTGTTTAAAGTCCACGTCTCTGAACCACATGTTAGGACTGAGCGTATTATTGTTTTGTATAGCTTTATTTTTGTATTTCTCGGTATAATTGTGGATTTAAGGAGGAGATTGAAATCAACATAGCATCTGTGGGTCGTGAAAATTCTGCGGTAGTATAATTTTCAGTGTTAAGGAGCGCTCCCAGGTATGCAAATTTGTTCACTGCTTCGATGGCGTCGTTTTCTATAACAAGTGGTCGTAGGATTTGTGGTTGCGTGCTTATTTTCATATACTTCGTTTTGTTGGTGTTTATTATTAAACCCATTCTTGTAGCTGATTCTTTTAATGCTACATACGCCTCTCGTACAGCGTTTTCCGTTCTCCCAGCAATACTGATATCATCAGCATAGGCAAGGATTTGCACTGATTTATTTTATATTGAACCAGTGGTTATGATTTGTGACATACGTATTACTTTTTTCATAGCCAGACTAAACAATATACAGGAGAGAGGGTTCCCCTGGAGCAGCCCATTATTTGTTACAAGGTTCAGACAGTTCCCCTGAATTTATACTCTACATTCAACTTTTTCAAGAGTTAGTTTTAATAAATTTACAAACTGATTTGGTATTCCTAGCTCTTTCATTGCTTTTCCCTTTTATTCCCATTTAACATTTCCCTTCTAATCACAGAGTTGTAGGCTGTTTTCTAGTCTATAAATATGTGACGAGTGTATGCCATATTCCAGTGTTTTTTCTAAAACTTGTCACAGGGTTGCAATCTCAATAAATTGTCGATTTGCCACCTTTGAAACCAGACTGGTATTTTCCTAGTATCCGTTCTGCATATGGTGCCATACGGTGACATAGTAGTGTGGAAAATATTGTATATGGTGCATTTAAACGCGTAATTCCACTGTGGTTAGAGCATTCAAAAATATCTCCTTTTTTGTGTATGGTGCAAAGTATTCCAAGATTCCAATCATTGGGAAGATATTTATGTATCCATATTTCTTTTAAGAGCTGCTGTAATGCAATTATGGTATCGTGGCCACCTTCTTTATATAGTTCAGATTGGAGATTATCTATTCCGGTGATTTGTTTTTGGCTAGTTTTTTAACTACATTTTTAACTTCAAGAATCGTTGGTGGTTCCTCTTACCTCTCGTCTGTTCCCCTTACCTCATCTCTTTCGTCTTCCAGGTTTTCTTCTTCCTCTTCTATATTAAGTGCCTGGTTAACGTTAAAGTATTCCACCCATCTATTCAATACATCTTTCCTTGTTGTTAATAGGTCGCCATTTTCTGCATTGACTTGTGGTTACTTTGAATTCTTTTCTGTTGATGTTAACTTTTTTATAGAATGCTCTGAATTATTTTCCGGTGTTGAGGTTTTCTATATATTTAAGTTATTTAAGTAGTTTCGTTTTTTTCTTTTGTGTATCCTCTTTTCTTCTCTTCTTTTTGTCTGGAAGCAGCTTCCAGACTGTATCATCTGTAGTCTTCATTTTTTTTCTTTTGTTAGATTCTTGCATTCATTGGCAAACCAATGATTTTTACGGGCACAATTTTCTGTTCCTATTTCATCTTTGACTGCTGCTTCAATGCCTTCCTTTATTCTGGTCCAGAGTCTCTATCTGCCTGGCCTTGTTCATTCACATTCTGGTTCCTTAGCCTGTTAGTGATGTTTTCCGAGTACCGTTCTGCAATTGTCGCATCTCTCAGCTTTTGTACATTCCATTTTTTTTTTTCTATTCATTTTATTATCGTTACTGGTGTTTGAAATTCTAGTTCTCAATGTTGAGATCACTAGACAATGATCTGAGTCTACGTATGCGCCTCTATAACTTCTGCAGTTTATTACGTCTGTTCACTAGAAAAGACAGAGCAACAAATACTGGAATCACAGAGTGTATGGGCATAGACATCGACATCCTGGAAACTATAGAATGTAAAACGTTGAAATGGTATGGCTAAATGGTATACTAAGCTATATACTGATGGTTTTACTAAGCGACTCTTCTTCTTGTATTGTCTATCTATTTCGGATGTTGGCGAACATCATGGCAATCTATATTTTGCAAACTGCGGCTCTGAAAAGATTTGTGGTTGTTGTGTTGAACCATGTACGTAGATTTTTCAGCCAGGAAATTATTCGCCTTCCTGGTCCTAGTTTTCCTTCTACTTTTAATTTGAAAAATTAATTGCAGCAACCCATATCTTTCATTGTTCCTCATGATGTGACCGAGCTATTCAATTTTGGCTGTTTTTATTGTGGTTAACAACCCTTTTGATTTTTGCATTCTTAATAAAACGTCCTGGTTAGTAACGTGGTCGGTATAGAATATCTTCTAAGCGACTCTACTAAATTACTAAGCGAAATAAAATCAGTGACTGATAAATGTAAAAAATGTAAAGTTATTATGGCTGGACTAGAGCTGCGTATGAAGAAACATATTCAAAAATGTGTTCCATCTCAAAAATTCTCAGCTATCAATGTCAACTATCTATGATTCCGAGTCAGATGAGGATTTAACGCTAAATAAGATACCAAAACACAAAAACATTCAAGGGATGCTTACCTAAATAATACAGGTAACTTTGAATTTTAGATTTTTATTTAACCCCCTCTGTGGCTCAGTGGTAAGAGCGCCTACCTTTGAACCTAAAGGTCGTGAGTTCGAATCTCAGCTGGGTGGAAATTTTCGTTTATTAAGAATTAATAAATAGAAATAATTTCTATCCTTGTACGATCGGTACTCACCGGAGGGACCGCAGACGTTCGGATACAATTAGCGTCTCTTAGCAAAGACAATGACGTCGACAATTATTTTTTCGGTATTCTTCTTTAGTTTCAGAAAGTCGAACTAAAAGTTTTTAAATTCACATCCTCTATATTTATTGACTAAACCTGAAGCATGATTTAATTAAGATTCGATTAAAAAAAATTAGAATTACTGAATAAATCTTCAGAGCCTACTTTAGTGTGGGAAATGTCAGCATCAACAATCTTTGATGATACTGATAGCACCATTGACCATGTGGTAACCCCAAAATCATCTACCTCTGTCGGACAGTTTCCAATTAAAGGTGACTAATCTACAAATTGAACTAAACGGTAGCGGCAACCGTGTAAAATGTCAGTAGTAAATTCTTACAGGGGTCATTTTTATTGTGTATACTTCGCCAATGTAAATAAGCGAAAAAGTAATATAGTCCTCATAACATTTTCCCCGTAACAATATAAATTGGTGCGATTCACGAGTGTGTAGTGAGACAAGTTTATTGAATAGTTTAAAACATCCGCAAACTTATCAATATTTGCTGGTCTATATATTATATATATATCTATATATATATATATGATCTATAGTATATATATATATATATATATATTTTATGTTCTTAGAAAGAATGGATAATGAGTAAAATATGATATTTTATTTATGTTTATTCGTTCCAAATTCTTATGTGCATAGGCGTAGTGTGTTTTATTTCTTGGAATATATTTATTAAAGCGACTTTATTATTAACTTTAAAATAGTTTTGAGGTAAGTAAAGCAAATTTGCGGAAAGTTTATTCTTTATATAGTATTAACTCGTTAACGGCCGGTTAGTATACAAAGAGAAATTTGACAATTAATTTATTAGATTGGATTAAAAATACATAAATTAAGAATAATTTACAACCAAAAAGATTTTTTTTCTTATTTTCAAGGAAAACAGTAAAATTTTAATAAGGAACATATTGCATCTTAAATGTAAATTTACACCTTTTACATAAATAAATAGTAGTACTTTTGCACATCCTACATTCTTGCAGTATTGTCCTTTTTGTAATGTGGCCAGTATTGTCGAATCTGGTTTCATCTGGTAAAGCAAATTTAGATTGACGTACATTTACTAAGCTTGACACTGATGTAGAGATTCTTCACTATTATAAATTATAAATATAAATCTATGTCGGCTCATGCTTTCTCTTATAATGGCAGTTCTTTATCCTCACCCTTTGACCAATGTATATCAACTTGAAGCAGAGTGTGAACCAGATAATATACAAATCTATGTTATTCATTTCAAAATTCTGACGGTTATTCTGCGATGCATGAATATTTGTAAAATATAGAATGCTCTCAATTACGTTTTTATCAAAAAAGAGTGAAAAAACTTCAATATATGACTTGCCTCCATGGTTGGCTTTTATATTTTCTAAATATTAATCAGACTGATGTTGAATTACTACTGAGCACAAAGCAGCACGAAGAAGTATCTGTTGTTACAACTTAAGACAAATTTGGATTTGTTTTTGACTGGTTTTTTCTTTGGACGTTTTATCTGTGGTTCAGAGGAATATCATAATCAGAATCGTCAGAATTCCCAATCACTTGTATTTCATATGTACCTGCAATATCCGATTTTATTGATTCTTCACAAATAATATCATCAATGTCTTTTACATAAGAAACTTTCTAATCTAATCTCGGTGGCAAATAAAACACTTTAAGTGAGTCAGCATTTTCACAATCTGAGTGTTCTTCTAACAAAGGTATTAACTCTTTAGTAGTTAGTGCCATCTTTATTTCATATTTCGAGAATTTACTGAAATAAACAAATGCACTACTATATACACGCATTCACATGATAATAGTTTAGCTTAATTCATTTTAATTTATATGACAGTCATTTTTTTATATAATACATAGACCTCCAATGATACCCTACCTCAATTGCAAGTCAAAATTTTAATCCTATCTAGTAGCAGCATTTAAAAGGTTAAAACAGTTAATTAAAAAAATATATTTAAAACAAAACAACCCTGTTTTCCCAATTACTAATTAACATGTAAATGCCACCAGAGATTTTTAACTAAACCCCTGGTTGTTAGTATGGAAGTATTTATTAACACTAACAACCCTTGCCAGGATGTACATGAACAAAAGAGGTACAATAAGCCAATTGGCTGAAGTACAACCAATTATAACAACAAACAAATTCTGAAAAAAAGCACTGGATCAATGAGATGTAAGTATGGCAATGGGACAGTTAATTATATTGTTATGCGGTTTGTGTGGGTATAATACTACTAACAAGAAAGCTATCCGATCTTGAACATATTATATTGAGTGAGCAGCAAAATAATTACATATGTAAGATACAGGTAAGAGAGAGACAGAAGATATATTTTCTCTCTCTTTCTCTCTCGAGAATAAAAATGTTCCTTTTGTAATATATTTAATATTTATTAATATTATTATTTTTTTATTAATATTATTATCGTGGTAAATTAAATATATGCGTAAGTAAGTTTTGTATATTGTCATTTTTAAATACTTAAGTATATTAATATTGCATTTTAATTTGTATTGTATTATTAAAATTAGTTCCCTTTCTTATTCACTTAGTCCTTATTTATTCTCATTAGTGTTGGTTCAGATAAGAGGGAAACTAAAAGGTAACAATCCCTGGTGCTTAATGTGTGCTGATGATGTAGTGTTAATAGGAAATACTAATTGAGATTTATAATGAAAACTGGAACAATTGAGACAAGCTCTTGAGAAGAAAGGTAGTAGAAAAAAAACAAAGTATTTGGAATATCCATTTAAAGATGGGAGTTGATACAAATAAATCAACAACTTTTGATAGTGAAATGATTGTGAAAAGTCGTAGTTTTAAGTACATAGGATCGGTATTACAGGGTCATGGAGAAATAGATGAAAATGGATGCAGTAAAATTAGGGTGGAATGGATAAAATAGAAGGAAGCAAGTAGTGTGTTGTGTGACAGAAAGATCCCAATAAAACTGAAAGAAAAATTCTATAGATTCTATAAAAATTTAACAATAAAAGAATTTAATTAGTACTATAATAAGAACTACATATCTAAAACTTATACCTGTGGATCCATTTTCGTCATTTTTCTCTGCTCAAGAAGTCCTAACATAAGTGTCTGTAACACATACAACTGATGTGCCATTTCGTTTCCTTTAGCTGCTCCAGTTTGAAGAATACTGTTTTGAATAACAGTCCTAACTTGCTTTGATGTAAGAGTAGCTACCAAGGTTCTTCTTTTGACAATATCAGCTCTAGACAGTAGAGCATTGATTAAAGCCACAGCATTTTGTTGAACAACTGGAGTAGATTGAAGATGACTAACTAAGGAACCTATTGGTATCTCTCGCTCTACCTATTAATTTATAAAAGTTAATCATTACTGAAAATACAATACGCTAAAAATGTCATAACAAAGATTAGAAAGATTATGCTTTGGTTCTATAAAAAAGTTGCTGAAGAAACTGTACTGGTGAGAAAAAAACAAGGAATTGTCCTATTTGCATGAACATCGTAAATACAGTAAGTCAATTGACTGCAATAATTATTAATTAATTAGTAATTAATCTGGTTAATAACAGAAAACTTCAAAAAAGAATATAGTGACACTTTCACAGATTTCACTATTAAACCTGGTGAAGAGACTATAAGAAAGGCCTTGGCTGATGTGACTCTAGAACAATGAGGATCTAAAGAACAGTTAGAAGCTAAAGTATTGCTCATGAGTAGATTTGGATAATTATGCATTTATAGTACTACCATCTTTGTACTACCACCTCATGAAAATTCAGCTCAATGGGGTGCTATTGTTCTAGATGTGAAATACATAAACAATGGATTGTTTCATAAAACAGGAAGATTTTCTGTTTATGGAGTTTCACACCTTAAACAATAGCACCCCACTGAGCTATGTACAATAAGCCAATTTACTGCAGTATGACTGGTTTAGAATAGAGAGCTTCCAGGGCAAAAAAACCTGCTGAATTAAATATTAATGAGTCTATCAAGAGCAGACAACAGCAGAAATAAAGCCAAAAGTAGCAAATAGGAAACAAATCAAGATACTTAAAAAATATAAAAATGGTCTTACTGGTTCTAATTCAGATATAAAAAAGTACAAAGTTTTTAGGAAACTTACCTGTCCATACCCTTCAGTACTATTAAGAACAACATTTTCTAAAATCGATAAAGCTGCCTGTGTAACTTGAGATTCTTGTGGCGTGTTTACAAAAGTAGCTACTCTAGAAATAAATTCCCCATTTAGAATGTCCCAAGACACAATTCCATGTTCCATTAACTCTACAAATGATAAGAGTGTATGTGCTAAGACTGTACCCTTACATTTAGCACCCTCAATTTGTTTTATAAGGAGTGTTAGTCCTTGTTTGTTGATAAAATCTAAGGCAAAAGTGATATCTGCACTAAGTATAGAGAGCTTATTCATTGCAGTAGCCTTTTCTTCAGGGCTGCCTGTGTTTAATTTCAACAGAATATCCTGAGCTGTCTTTGAAGGAGAATATTGTAAACGTAAAACTGATCCATTCTTAATTTCATTTCTGTTCTTTTCTGTAATGTAATTATTGTTATTATTTTCATTAAACTGTAAGGCGTACTGTTCTGGTTCTGTGAGATTCCATCCGTTACACAATTCTTGAATTATACCCGCCAGAGGCTGTTTTTGATTAAATTCGATTAATTGGGGGACTTGATCGGTCATTTCCACCGCAATTTTTACAATGTTCGCGTCCTTCATCGGAGGCATGATTTTGTTATTTGGTTTATACTTGTCCTAAAATATTATAAATGTTTAACTACATTGCACATTGGTGGAACAAATACCGTCCACCCATATTTTTAATTTTTGTTTTCAATCAAAATATGAATCACAAATTCACAAACATAATTGACCGATCTGAAACTAAGCTACGATTTTCTGTCAAGTCATCAAACCAAAACACAAGCAAATACCTCTCTTATACGGGCTTTACACCAACAATAAATTCACGAAGAAATTCATGAATTTATTCATCAATTTCTGTGTCAATAAATTCGTGAATTTCTTGGACGTAAAAGTTTCTTTGACTTCAAATAAATTTTTACATCAAGTGTCATTATTTCAGTAGTACCAATGGTTTTATTATTGGATGTTATTTATTGTTGTTTATTTGAATAAATATATATTTGGATTTGGAAATATAATCAGAATCAGAAAACAATATCGTTTTAAAAAGAAAATAGTGATTAAGATTGTACAAAAAATTATGCTGAATTTGGTAATGAGTAAGAGTTTGAACAAGAGGTAAAAATAAGTGGAAATTACATTATAATTAGTAAAAACTTTTTAGACATAGAAGATAATTTTAAATAACTTTAATAAGGACAACATAGGTAAAGAAACAGAAAAAGTGGTAATTTGATTTTTTTATATGAAAGAACAAGAAAATCTAGCATTCATTACATACTAAAAATTAACTGTAGTTAGTATAAATGTTAATCAATTCATTGTAACTTTTAAAATGATGAAAGCCTTTATTTAAATACAATACCTGCCTCAACCAAGTAGAAGTAAAGAAGAGAGAAAGCTACAATACTTTTTATGATCTTTTAAACCACTATTCATAATATATATTCTCAAGAGATATTTACCTAATATAAATAAATAGCTATGTTTATTGTTAGAATATTGAGATGTGTACAATTCTAATCACAAAGAGATATTGTAAAGAAATGAATAATTAAATTAAATAAAACATGGAAATAACCAGTAATACTTTACCACTAGTTTGTGAGCTGATTCTTTACAATTTTAATGATTTGTCTTTAACATATTACAATTTGCTTTATTGAATAGTAGGGTAGGTTAGGACTAAACTAAATAGGTGTATAAAAATACAATAATTTTTAAATATTATATAATTTAAATAATAAATGAAGAATCATAATAACAGGAATAAAAGCTAGTTTTAATATTTGTTATATACACAAACAACTATGATTTTTTTCTTAATAAAAACTGTACAGATTTTATCCGTAGGATATATGGAATCCTGCACTTTTAAAGGAAGATAGTCAATTTAAGAAGAAAACTATGAATAATAAAGTATGAGAATAAGAAGAATGAATAAGAAAGAACAAAATTAGTAGCAGGCCAACGGCTTCATGTAGAAAAAGAGCACAACAGAAACATGTCAGAGAAATGGAATTGTTGAAGACATGCATTGAAAAGAAATAGATTTATTAGGTTTAAAAATTAAATTATACAAAGAAAAATTTAATAAAAAATAAAAAAAAGTTCTATGTATATTAATGATTCTTCAGAGGTTTTCCCATAACACAAAAATATTTTATAGGGTTCTCAAACACCTTTAACTTAAGAAAGTTCAATAACATCTTTATTTACCAATTCATCTTCAAAATTGTCTCCACTTTGATTTTTTAATTGAATCATTTCAACTATACAGCCACTTTCATTGGCTAAAATTGGAAACTTTCTTCTTCCATACACATTCTGTTAAATATCTGAAATTCAGTGTACCAGCCTGAATGTGAATTTAAAATCTAATCAATAATATAGAATTATTCATACCTGGTTCAAAAAAATAGATAAGTGGACTCAACACAAAGTTAATTTAAAAATCCTATCAATAATACAATATTATTCATACCTGGTTCAACAGGAAAATATATCCAGGGAGTATCACCAAATTATCAGAATTTAAAATGTCTAAATTCTTTATTTTTTTTGAAAGTTGCTGTTTTTGAGAATCATGAGCGGAATGTGACAGCCTAGGTACTATATCACTCCATACTTTTCATTTTGCAATCTTATAATACTTGGCATTTCAAAGAAAACCATCCTTTCCTGTTTCAGAAATCAATAGCATCCATATCTCTTGGAAAACTTTGATTAATCCATTTTTAAACTTTCGACTAGACCAAGTAAAAGATAGGAGTGAAGGAAAAGGTAGAATTATATAATCTTTTATTAAAAAATATTTACTATATATTCTCAGAGCGTTAAATAAATAATATTTGAAAAAAACATGTAAGAAAGGGAAAAGTAAACAATATTTTAATAAAAACTAGAGTTTTCTGCCTCGAAATTTTATGTTTTTCCTAAAAAAATACATAAAATTATTTCGTCTTTTATTATAGAGTAACTTACCTCTTTTCCATAACTATTACCTATTACTTGACACACGACTTAAAAATGCAAAGTTCAATTTGGTTCAATAATCAAAAACAAAATAATTATTATCCCTACTTCGCGCCAAATCTACACAGGTTGGTGATACTGAATTCACGTCCAATAAATGAGAAAAATAGAACATGTTCTATTTCGTCAATTTCTTCACGAAGTTATTCATGAATTTATTCACGGCAAAATTGGATGTCAAATTGTGCTTTACACAGGTCAAATTTGACCTTGAAGCGACTTCACGAATTTCTTCATGAATTTATTGTTGGTGTTAAAGCCCGTATTACATATCTCTGTCACAGAATAATAAACAATCAGAAGGGCCACTCTCAGGTGCCGCCCTTTGAAGTTTTTCAGCACGCGCGCCATGTTTTAGGAGGACCCAGACATATGATTTGTGTGGTTATGTAATTGTTTATATTTATGTTTAATTATATTATATTTATGTTATTATATTTAACAATGTTAATATAATTGTATTGTATGTCTATGATTGCCTTAAGTCAAATAAACCTGGTTATTTTTCCATGCACAACACATAAAACCAACACTAATTCTTTAAATCCTCCTAAAACATGGCGGAACGTCTGCGCGGAGGAGATGCGCGTACTTAATTTTCCGTGGAGAGTGGGTATTCTGTTTGATTATTATTTGATTATTATTCTGTGTCTCTGTGCTGTGGTAATGTCACAGAATAACAAACAATTGTGGTTTTGTTATTTTGTTTTCATAACTTGACACTTGACATCTCATCAAGATCAAACAGATCAAATGTCATCATATCATATCATAACCTTAATTTTTATAAAAATAATTACAATAATTTCAAAACTAGAAAACGGATAGTTTAAATTTAGAATGTTAGGAAAAGGATCTTTATCCCTTTTAAGTGAATACGGAGGAGACAGTTCAGAGGACGATGAGCTTGGACCAAGATTAGCAAGAAAACGTACTCTTGAAGAACAAGATGAAGAGGACCATAGTTTTAAAAAGAGGTATTTCCTCTTATATCACTGCCTTCTAGATTTATCTTTATAATAGATTGTTTTGTGTATTATAACATCTTGATTCCCTTACTTTTATTAAATGTTTCTCTATATAGCTGCTTTGGGATAATATTTTATCACAACTTGGAATTCACATATATATTTGTTTGGCCTATATTTTGCGTTATATTTAATATATATGACAACACATTATTAATTATAGGTAAATTTCTATTTTTTATACCGTTAACACCATTTAATAAAGTACCAATTAACTCAAAATTCACATTTTTACATTTTAAACAGTTTATTACACTTCTGTGTAAATTTCACTGTCATCATGTGTATCATGACTTTTTCTTTATAACTGTATGTTTTATATTTTAGTATTAGTTTTGCATTTATTTTTGATAAATTTTACCACCTGCTGTATGTTATAATTCTGGTAGTAGCAATGTTGTAGATATTATGTTTCTCATATCTATAGGATTGGATTGTATATTATAACATGATTTTTAGTGATCTGTAATTGTGTTATGTCGTTTATCAAATTTTGTAATAGATATATTCTGCAATAAGAATCATGACTTCAAACCAAGGCCAAGTTGTTACCTAGTTATTACATTTCTTTGAAAAATTTTACTACTTGCTCTAAATTATATTTTAAGTAGCATAGATATACATGCATTCTTATTTCACACTTTTGTTTGCCTTTACCAATGACATTATAATATATAGACTCATCGAATGCTGTAAAAAGTATCACAAAAATGATTACTTGTGTTTATGTTTATTGTTATGATACAAAGTTGCAGGAGGATCATGACTGTTTACGAAGTTGTCATTGGTTTGCATATTTTATGTAACAAGCACATTTCATTTTTAAGTTTTGAGGGTCATTTACTTAATGTTTTAGTAAAATGACATTTAAGTGTCCTATTTGTAGTCCCTGAAGTTCGTAAGCCAAACATTATCACTTTTCAGGTGTCATTTTTGAAATTTATATTGTTTTATAAAGATTAGGATATGTGTTAATAGTCAGAAGAAGCATTTAGTTTATCTAATAAATAAATCATTATATATTTTATAATACAATTTTTATAACTAATTTTTTTCATACATTTCATTCATTTTTGACAAAGAAAAATACTCATTATATAAACGAGCATGTGTTGTTAGTAAACATATCTCCAAGCAGGTCTTTATAACACCTGGTTGTATATCAAGTATGGGAGGCTGCTGGGTCTATTTATTATACTTCATTGGTCTTTACCCTACAAACATTATAGTACCCACTTTAATTACATTACTATTACATATATATAGTAATATACTTAAGTAACTGATGTATTATAAAAAAAATAACTTTTTTTAGGTCTTTTAGGTTACCAGTACCAGAGGTATTATTAAAAGATAAACAAACTGTAGAAGAACATGTTGATGATCCCCATTTGCATGGTGGTAGGATAAGATCTTTTGCTCATGAAAGAGGCAATTGGGCAACATTTGTATATATTGCATGTAAGTATACTAGAGTATATAACTATTTTGGTTTATTCAGTTTCATAATACTCAAGAGGATAATGAATAGGACAAGCCAAACAGATATACTTTTCTTTTTTTATTTTACTATATAAACTAGTTTAAAGAAATGGCGTATCATTTGTGAACATCCTCTATTTAAAAGTTCAATTTCGATGTAAATTCCTGAAAGAACATTTATCTACTTTTTTTGTGCAAAAGTTTTTAAGACATTATGAATGCATGATTGTCAAATAATAAATAACACAAAAAATATTAAGTTTTCATCTATAGTACCTTCTACAAATTGTATCTAGAATCTTACATATAATTTAAAAATTCAATGATATATCTACAGAGTGTTCAATTTAAAATAAAAGTTACTGTTTATCTGGTATAACCCAAAGTGACATCTGTGAAAATTTTCATTTCATTTTCATTAATATTGTGCAAGAAGTTTCCTATATATATTTTCTATATATAGAGAGTGTAAGCTCGTTGTAAAACATCCTGTATATATATATATATATATATATATATATATATATATATTATATATATATATATATATATATATATATATGTTCCTTAGTTGATAGATAATGATGATCAGATGAATGAAAATTACTTAGTTCTTGGGAAGAACCGTGTTGAGAATTTATTATAAGGCGAAGTAGATGGTATTTAGGTCCTCTAATTATAAGGCCGAAGTATACTGTTTTTCTCCTCTTTATGGTGTTTATAAGCAGACATTCTGAATTGATCATTTGAAGAACATCTTCTTGGAAGTGTTCAAAACCCACGATATCTTTAGGATTCGTCTATAATTCTCGACAATTCGAATGCTTCTAACTTGTTTAGCATTGTGGTTTTTAACGTCCATGTCTCACAACCATACAATAGGATGGACCACACATAACATTTCAGGACCTTCTTACGAATATTCATCGACAGGTTTCTGTTGCATAAAACTGGTTTCCACGTCATAAAAGCCTTATGTGATATATCGATCCTGGTTATTATCTATTGATCAAAGTCACAATTTACATTAAACCGGCTACCAAGGTATTTGAAATGATTTATCCTTTCGATCTCCTCTCCATTAAGAGAAATCAGACCTTGATCTATATTGATCTTTCCAACTGCCATCCACTTTGTCTTTGAAATGTTGATTTTAAGGCCTCTGCGATAACTTGCTTCACCTACTAGATTTAGTAATGTTTGGAGATCTTGTAAATTTTCTGCAAGAATGGCTGTATCATCAGCGTATCTAATATTGTTGATTACTTCTCCACCTAGTCTTACTCCCTCTTGTCTGTCATCCAAAGCCTCCTTAAAGATTTCCTCAGAGTACAGATTAAAAAGAGTGGGTGACAAAACACAACCTTGCCGTACTCCATGTTTGATGGATATTTTTTCAGTCGGACTGTCTTCAATTTGGATAGAGGCTACTTGATTGTAATATAAGTATTTCAGCAGTATATCTTTATTATAATTATCATGAAATACATATATTATATATTATATATATATATATATATATATGTGTGTGTATTTCATGATAATTATATATATATATATATATATATATATATATATATTTATATATATATATATATATATATATTATATATATATATATATATCTAATATAGACAATATAAATTTAGAACAACCTATCTTAAAATTGAAATTCTTATCATCAGCTTCCACCAATATAAAACATTTTTCTTCTTAATAGCATTTATGTTTATTCTTCTTTTTAATATACCAATCTCCAATCTCCATATAACTATTATAATTTTAATTTCTTCTAATCTCCAATCACCATATACATACTGTACTATATAATTAATACTCTAATACTGATCACTGTATACTATATACTATGAACTGCTTGTACTGACCGACTGACTAACTTCTTAATGAATTCACTAACTGTCTCACTGTTCAACTGTTCTAATTTACTCTCATACTGTCCAACTGTAACTGTTCTAATTTACTCTCATACTGTCCTGAACCAACTGTCCCCTATCCTCCAAACCATCGAGTATATATCTTTTCAATGTTCAAAAATATTCTTGAAATAAATCATATTCGAAATTGTTCTATTCAAATATCATATTCGAAATTGTTCTATCAAATAGGGTTAACTTCCTTATATTGAGGTGTTCTAGAGAATTCTTTACCCTTCTATCGAGAATTTTATTGACATTTGGGCTTCCAGATCAGAATATAAACTTATATGTAAATTAAACACCTTAAATTAATACATAACACTATTTTACATCCGTAATTATATGTAAATTAAACATCTTAAATTAATAAATAACCCTATTTTACATCTGTAATTATTATTCAACTATTAAAAAAAAAAAACTTTTTACACTTATATGCTAATTTCTTAAGAATACCCTCATATAAATAATTTTTATAATATTCTCTAGTATATAACTTTATTTCTTTAATCACTATTTAAGTTTATTAATTAAAAATCATAATATTATTTGATCATTCACTCCTAATAATGTAGGCCCTAATAGACAAGATGTAGCAAGTGTTTTAAAAATTGTCAGAAACTTTATTCAAAGACAAAACGCAAATGAAGAAGCATAAAACTATTTCACATCTTTAGAAAATATGATAGAATACTGTACAATTTAAAGCAGTCAAAAATGACAGACTTCTTCCAATTGCAGAAGCAGTATTTTATGTTATTCTTGACAATACGCTTTATACAGATTTACAGAATACAGATTTTTTGTTTTAAAATATATCATTGACAATAAAAGTAAACAACTTTTTTTCAAAAACGCCATTTAAACAATATTTATTAGCATCTTATATATATATATATATATATATATATATATATATATATATATATATTACACTTAAAATTTCCATGTGGGAATTTAATCTTGTGTTGAATAATTATGGTTTTGGCGAAAACCATTGTTTCGACAACATTTTGGCAAAAGCACACTTGTCATTGTCAAAGTCTGGTAGTCACACTTCTTGCTACTGCTTAAAGTAAACAGACTCTCCCAGTCAAAGCAGTTACTTTGAAATTATCGCTTCTTTTTCATCCCCTTTTTTTTTGTTAGAGATTGTAGACTAGAGCACGTATTGAGGATTACAATGAGTCCTCCAATCAAAATACAATCATTCTTCTTTCTAAAATTGTCAATTTTGATATTTTTAGTTTACAAAGTTTTGAATTTAACTAATATTTTTTTAGTGAATCATACAGAAGGGATGCTAGAATTAATTAATGAAATAATAGCAGCAGTTCCTAATATTCCTTTAATTTGTGTTGACAATTTCCATATTAGTCTGACAAAAACTGTGATATTAAAACACCACTGGATTAATTCTTTTGTTGATGGTGTTAGGTTAAAGACAAATTATTTAAAAAGGTAATAATTGTAAGTACTACATTACATATTTTGTTAACTGGTTTTAAGCATATAAATGAAGAAATAACATATAATTAATATGAGGGTTAACCTGTTGCTTTCTGTCAGCTTTTGTACTTAGGGCATGTTTTTTCTTATTTATGGACTTAAACAATGAATATGATATAAGAAAAAAGTAATAGAACAGATGGTGAATGTATTTATTTGTAATGAGCAATATCATATACAGCAAAAATCTATTATAAATTAATGAAAACAAGTACTAAGTGCTTATGCAACCCGAACATAATTTATGGACTAGAAACTAATAAACTTAATTAATTCTGTTTTAAACTATATTCCAATGCTATAGTCTCTCTTATCAATTTTCATTGTCCGTATTTAATCTCAGTAAGAGATTAGATATGACCAACAATAATGAATATTTGTTATCCTTAACGAAGGAGGAAAAATTCTTCTTCTTCTTCTTCACTGGCTTTACAACTCGGGGTGAGTCTTCGTCGCATCCACTATCGCTCTCCATCCTCTACGATCTTGCGCTTCTATTTCCAATTGTTGCAAGCCCAATAAATCGGCTTTAACATCATCATTCCTTCTTTTTCTCGGTCGATCTACCATCTGGTCTTTCAAAAAACACTCTCAGAAAAAGACTTAATTTAGTTAATATTTTAATCTGTAAATGTGTTAAACATCTTACACATCGCAATAAATATATAAAATAAGCAATTTCTTGTTATTTTATTTTAAACTAGAATGTGGCTCGATTCTAATACATCGGATTTCTAGAACATATTATGATGTCCTACTAATATACTTTTGTTTTGTCACACCAAAAATAATCTATGCAGATTTATTTTGATATTATAAATGAATATGAAAATTGCAAAATAAAACGTTTTAAGACGCACAAAACGGTACACTACAAATAAGCTACTATAGTATCGTGTTCGCCAATAAGCATCAAACAGACTTCAGTCTAATAGTCGTCATTGTTTCCCCACGGGTCGTAACAAATAAAAACTGATTGATTTTTTCTATCCCAATATATTCGTTATTTTCTTAATACTCAGCCAGAGGCCTTCTTTAAGTCAATAAATAAAAAATTGTCTTATAGCAAATTGTAGATTGGATTGTAAATTTTGGAGAAATATTGTAATACAAATTGGTTGTTAAAATCATACTCTTCACAATCAATGTTATCCCTTACAAGGATTGAAGGCTGCTCATTTCAAGGCGTATTAGATACTTAAAAATGTATCCTTAAAACCATCAGAGGCGTCGATGGCACCAGAGTCCTACAGGTGAACATCCAGCATAGTAAGACAACTTCGTTGAAGCTTACTGTTGCTATGGGAAAGTTCGATGTAGCATTGATACAAAAGTCCTGGTTTACTAAGACCAAATCCGAAATCTACCGAGTCTTGGTGAAGAGCTTATACATAACTGATCTGTCAAAGTCCTGAGGACTTGTATAAAATAGTCAATCAACAGATTAAAATAGTGTCATAGATGAATCGATATCTATGACACTATCGATATCTATCGACTGCAACTGATCATCAGCTGTGATACCAATGCATACTATCTGTCTTTTGACGTCAATGAATAAGTCATTACTATAATTTGTTATGGAATATGATTTAGATTACTAAATGTAAAAAAATCAACTTTCGTACACAACGAATCATCAATTTTATATCAGTGGCCACGACTCACGTGTAAGAGCTGTCAAAAAATGCCACATGTCAGATAAGGTGTTTTGTTCAGATTCTCAACACATCAGTTTTGAAATAACAAGTAATGAGCATATCAAGGAAACTTATCATAACCATCGTAAAACAAACTAGGAGGAATATGAAGCAGACTTGGAATATTGTTTAGACAGGGCCATATTAACCACCTCTTATAGAGGGTGGAGTACATTCTGGAAAACCGAGAGGTGATACTAGATAAATTTCACGATATCAATGAAACATTCGACAACACCTCCTAAGAAGCAATCATAATGGCGATTCGTATAAAAAGAACAGATGAAACAAGCTGCATATAACTAGACTACATGTTGAGGAGCTGCATGATATGTAGAACGTTACTGGGGTATATAGTATCAGCACAGGTAACCAAGAGGCTGTTCGCAGGGGCGGAGTTTTATTATGGACTAATGGTCTTTTCTTATGGAATCTGCTCCTAGATGGGCCGATAGCTAGTTCATGGCAAATTTTATGATAAATTTCCAATACTGAAGATCATCAGTGACAGGAAGTTATGTGCTCTCTTGTATCGTCTACTGTAGTTGCGGACGAAACTTCAGGAAAAACAAATTTGTGAGATTATTAAAAAGTTGATGTGGCTTAACTGTAAGTGAGTATAAGTAAAAGTGTCTCAAATATTGTGCTAAATGTTTTTGTTATACCTAAACCTTCGATGTTCCATTAATCTTATAAAAACAGATTCAACAAAGAGGTGTTCCATGGTGATCAAAGGTGACAGTTCCAAGCTATTGTCATTTCATGTGTATATCTAAATATTGTCATAATCTTCATAGTGGAAGTGAATATAAACAAAATACTTAACTTTGTTCTGTATAAAGAGCATTTTATGTTTTTGATTGGGTAGCTAGCACTAGCAGTGGATCTCTTAATTTCATCCTTCTGTAATATACTGGGAACACCACTGTTGCCAAATGTACAACTACTGGGGCTCCGCTGTCACCACTGTACAACTAGCGGGAGTTATATCCCCTATTGTAACATCTGAAACTAGAGGGTGAGAAAATCTTCACCACTGTACAACGCTGTTACCACTGTAATATACTGGTAATGAACCTTAAAGGATGCTTATCCCTGCGAGCGGCTGCAAGGAATACTGTCCCACTAGTCTGGAGGGCTGGCTCGCCTTCGTGGATTTACGAGAAGGTAAGGAACTTCGGAATAGGGGTTAAGGACTTCTAGGTCTCAGGTCCTGTAAAGAGTTTGAGTCTATGGGCTTACTTTAGAAGCCGGATAAATGTATAAGCCGAAATTTGGTACTCTTTTGGTCTCTGTCTGAATCGGTCGGAAGAAACATAAAACCAATTTTAGAGTCTACAAATGTATTGAATATACTATGTGGTTTACAATTAAGTTAACAAACTGTCAGATATAAGTAATAATAACTCGTTCGGCGCGAAGGGAGACGAGAAGAGATCTTAGCAAGAAAGTAAAGGGGTGACAATCTGTAATACTATAATTTACTCGGGTTAGTATATAGAATTTTGTTACCTTTCGCGTATTTAGGCTCTAGCTAATGATACGCCCTTCAGTTCCTTCGGAAATCGGATTTCTTTCAGTACCCGACACTTTTACCCGACACACCCGACACTGAACTATACCCCGTCGAAATATAACAATCGCGCGTAATCCGCACCTGATGATACTCTCGTATTAACCACCCTGCCCGAAGACACCGACAGCCTGCGCGTACGGGACGCTATCGCGTCCGACCCGATGCCGGCAATACTGCCTGAGCGGCCAGTCACGGTGCCCCGCTATTACTGACTGACTCGCTATTACTGACTGCCCGACTCCTCTGTTCTTCTTGTTTTTATTGAGCTAGTATTTTCAATGCCGGTTATAGTGCCAAGGTCGTGTTTTCGCTGAGTTGTAAGTCCTATGCGTTATTTGGGTCACGAGCGGTGTTATTTTTACAACAATAGTTTCTGTTTGACGTGCTTTTTCTACGTTTAAACAATTATCAAACAATTCACTAACTAGGTCAATTTCTTTGTGTAATTTAAAATGTATACTTTACTGTATTAATTATCCCTTATTTGATTTGGAATATATAATAATCATTAAAATGATTACCATTCTCCCCTATGCTACTAACCTTTATTTTAGTCTTTACTTTCTTGCTATGTTTACATTACACTTCTATTTAACTCCTTTTATATCTCTACATATAGTATGTATGCATATAGCATGTTTAATATTGCTGCGTAGTGTTTTTACTATATTTGACTAATCCAAAACTTTTATGACGCATTATTTTAGGTTCATGATTCTTTTTGACAGTCTCAAGGTATATTGTAATGAAGAACGCACCAGAACATTTATAGGAATTCAAATCAAATCTGGATATGATTCATTAATTAAATTGGTAGATATTCTGAACATTTGTCTATCAGAATTTAAGTTGCCATCCTTTTATAATGTAAGTAAAAGTTGTATTTTTATTGAAATCATTACAAGATAATTTATTATTAAAAATTAAAAGGGAAAATCGTTGAAAACAATTTCTAAGTCGAAAACGTAATAAGAAATATATGATGAATTTAAAAGCACTTTGTTGTATGTTGCACTATTACAAAAGTATTTTGTTAGGTCAGAACGGCAACGCTGCGGTCAAGCGTATGAAGTGCAATTGGCTTGCTCCTGCATTAAACCCGAAAATCGAGAGGTGCAGAGTGAAATAATTTAGCCAAAGCAGCAATAAGTGTGTGTAAAGTTACAACGCGTATCGCAGTGTGAATAAACCGATAGTAAGTGGCTAATCACTAACAATAATAAGCAAAATCAGTTGTTCCGATACCAACAGTTTCTGTTGTTTAATTTAGCGATAAGAGCAAAAGAACTAATTCGACCTCGGGATTCTGACCGGTAGAAAAGCGGTGTTGCCGTAATGCAAAAATAGTAAAGAATTTAAAGAGAACAGAATTATACATTTTATTGTGAAGAAAACCACAGCTTAATAGAAGACCGATCGATAAAAGCAAGACTTACGACGGGTTGACCGGGGTCTACTTTTTACGCGATTGGGTAGTTAAACTGAACAGCTAATATCACGAGCACAATTAGAAAGCAATGGATAGTGAAGACGAGTACACCACCATGCCACCAGGATGAAGGCAAAAGAAGGAAAGGCTCACAAACATTTGGTTCACAAACAAAAACTAAAAGATCTCCAGACATGAAAGAGAAAAAAGAAGATAACTCAGGAAAAATAATGGATATGATCCAAGGCTTGCAACGATTTATAGAAGCAGAAACGAAGGAAATAAAACAAGAACAAAAAAATGTCTAACAGAAATTCAAGATTTGAAAAAGGAAAATACGCAAATCAGGAGAGAAAGTCAAGAGATCAAGAAAGATCTTATACAAGCAATGGACAGAATTAAAAGACTTAAGAACGAGAAAAGAAGAAATAATGTAGTAATTCAGGGACTACCAATAGAAACAAATAACGTAGAAACAGTGAAGAGCAATATGCAAATATTTTTAAGTACGCACCTGAACATTGAGATTGAAATAGAGCAATTAAAATAGGAGAAAAGACCTGTTTATTAGAACTAAAAGATAGTAACCAAAAATACACACTTATGAACAATAAAGCCAAACTAAGAAATATTAGAGAACACAAAGTATATATAAATGATGATATGAGCGAACAGCAGAGAATTAGTCAAAAAGAAATTAGAGCTAAAGCTAAGGAAGAAAAGAGTAAAGGGAATACAGTCCAAATGGGGTTTCAAAAACTTATTATAAATGGAGAAGTATGGACGTGGAACAGGGAGATGAAGGCTCTCAACAAATCCAGGAAGAAATAGCAGACCATCGGCCAAATAGAACTGATCAACATGGAATACCAAACAAGGCGGGAATAAGGTTTAACGATATAATTTAATTGGACAAAAAAGAAAACTGTAACAATGAAAATTTAATACAAGATCAAGGTGCAAATAGACTACAAACGTACATAAAAATGGCTACGTGGAACGTCAGAAGCCTCAATGGAAAAGAGAGAGAATTAATAAATGAATTTGACAAAGCACAATTAGATTTTTTGCCGATCACGGAAACTAAAAAGAAAGGTCAAGGAATGGATGAATTGGATAAAGAACATGTATGTTTGTACTAGTGATGTAACGAATATTCGCATTCGCGAATATTCGCATATTTTTGCATATTCGCGAATGTCGGTGGCATATATTCGCATTCGCACTTGCGAATGTTTAAAAAATCTTTACTTTAGCAAATATGATAGAATGATACTGGACAATTTCAAGCAGTTAAAAATGACAGACTTTTTCCAATTGCCTACACACCTCGCGCAAATGAGACTGCCGGCAGTGCCGGAGACAACTAAAAATTGCCAAATTAAAAAAAAAACTGAATATTCGCATTCGCGAATGTCGGTGGCATATATTCGCATTTGCGAATGTTTAAAAAATGACATTCGTTACATCACTATTAGTGATGTAACGAAAATTCGCATTCGCATTCGCGAATATTCGCATATTTTTGCATATTCGCATTTGCATTCGCATTCGCAAAATTTGTGCGAATGTTTTGCGAATATTACACAGCTTGCATTTAGCTCGTTCAGTATCGAAAAGTGGTGAAAAATAAGTCCACATTACACTATAATCTGATTTACTCATAGTAATAAATAGCTAATCACACTTTAACTAAAAATTCACTTGTATTTGTGCACGAGCAGAGCAGGGCAAGTGGAGTGACTTGTGTCCCGTGAAATTTTTATTGGAACTATAACCAGAGAACTTAGTTCTCTGCTATAACTTTCTCTCTATAACAAGTCAAATTTGATTATAACAAGAGAAAATAAGATCGAAAAACCTGCTTTCTACGTTTTTGGCTCGGACGTGACTATAAATAAATACCTTTTTAAACGACCCCTCAATAAACTTAACCGCCTACAATAAACTTCTTTACAATAAATACAACTGTTTCACATCTTTACTTTAGCAAATATGATAGAATGATACTGGACAATTTCAAGCAGTTAAAAATGACAGACTTTTTCCAATTGCCTACACACCTCGCGCAAATGAGACTGCCGGCAGTGCCGGAGACAATTAAAATTGCCAAATTAAAAAAAACTGAATATTCGCATTCGCGAATGTCGGTGGCATATATTCGCATTCGCACTTGCGAATGTTTAAAAAATGACATTCGTCACATCACTAATGCTGATCTTTTGTTTAATTTTTTTTTATTCTACTATATTATACAAAATCATAATGATTTTTCTCCATTCTTCTTATTTATTCGTTATATTACATTTTTTTTATTATTTTAGGACCCATCTTTTCATATGAGCATAATTTGGTGCTTGGGTGATTATGAAGAGGAATTAAATCGAATATTGCCACAATTAAACGCTAAATTGCACGATTTAATGGACAGCTCCAATCAAGAAAATTGGTACATATATGTCCAGTTTATCATGTGCAAAACTGGAAACAAATATTTTAAATTTGATTTAACCTAAATATAAGAATTGTTACTCATTTTTTTTTTTAATAAAACATTCATAATGTCACTATTTTCTGTTAATCTTTTTATAAATTAATGTTGTGTTCATGTATAGCGCCGCTGTTTGTCAATTTTGGTTAATCTAACCTATAATTCCACTATTTAGAAAAGTGATTCATCGTTTAAAGGCGGAGAAGTGAGAAAAGACGTATGAAAATCCAGTGGCGTACACTCACTTATATTTCAACGTTAATTATATTATATTTTTCAAATATTATTGTTCGAAATAAGCCACAATATATTTATTTACAGGTTTTTACTGACGTTTCGATCTCTATATCCAAAGACTGTTTTCAAAGATATAAATTAAAGTTATATTTATTTTATTTATCCCTAAAAATACAGAATGTCCCAAGCCAAAAGCTATAAAAATAATCTATCATTTCCATATTCTAAAACGGTATCTTTATGTAGAGATCGAAACGTCAGTATATTAAAAATTTTAATAAATATATTGTGGCTTATACCCACACTATTACTAAAACTACAGAACGCCACAAGCAAAAAGCCAAAGAAAAATAAATATTACTCTCATTTGTATATTTGAAAATGTGTGACGTCCTCTCGTAGGAGTCACTATCCGGGTAGCTTTTGGACAGTCAGAGACAGAGTTCAAAATAAAAATAAAATTTTATTGTCTTCCTTAAATTAAATTGACAAAAATCTTATATACATATTTACAATTTGGTTTAGTCTTCTCAGTACCTGGCCTATTTATTCAAATTAAGTTTGACCTTGTCGTATGAAATTAGTGTTATCGACAAGCGAGTGTGTTTTTGAAATTTTACGTGGACGCTGTATCGACTTAATAACAGCGGACGATAGTTACAAAGAAAGGAAAGGAACTCAACACGTCCCTTAAGTGATTCGGGTTAATAGGACACTCCTCGACAGTCTCAACACGACTGCTTCGGAGTACGGGTAATGAAGAGCTCAACACGCTCTTCGGGTGACGACGGTATGGAACGGAAACAACTTGTGAACTCAACACGTTCACAAGCCGGGGTAGGGAAGAAGAGAACCTTCAGTCAACACCTGTCGATTCTGCCTCTATGAGGAAATGTTGCGGTTTATATAGCGAAGTTTTGCCCTTTCTACTGTCGATACACTCCTACTTCGTGGGTTGGTTCGCGCGCACGCTGGTTTAACGGTGATGGCTTGGACTCATCGTTACAAATGGCCTATGGATATAGAGATCGAAACGGTCAATAATTAAACATGAATAAATATTTTGTGGCTTATTCTCCAAATTGAACTAAAAATTAAGAATAAGCAAAAAGCTATAAGAAAACAAATAAATTTGCAGAAAGCTTATTGATGCTACCCGGCTGTCGCGGAAGTTACGCTAAAACGTCTATTAACGTGAGCTGACCAGGTTCTAATTTTGTTAAGATGCTCAAAACCAGCGCTCAAATGCTTTGAAAGTAATTTCTTCATGATGATCTCTTATTTCTCTTGACTCAAATTAAAGCAAACCATTAACAAGGAACCCTGTATCACTTTCTATATGGGTAATGATTAAACACCGTCTCTTTTCTGATGGAGTTTTTTATCCAGTAAACCAGCCTTCCATAAATGCTTCGCGTTTATTTTTGACATTTAAATCTTTCAAATTTCATCCAAATAATATATTTTCCGTCCAATGCTACGAATTTTGCATATTTCTTTTAAATATTTTCTTCTTCGCACAATAATTTCTTTTTTTTTCTAATAACATACTCTACGAGATATCTTGGGTAAGAAGTAATCGTTTTCGACTTCTTGAGAAATTTTTTCAGAGCAATTTCACTCCGAAATTAAAATAAATGAATTTTTCTACGAATAACAGTACTTGTCTCGTCATCCAAAACAATGTATTTTCTACCTCTAGTTTTACCTTTTCTTACTTTTTATTTTGCGATTTTTACTCACAGCACACGATAAATACAGCTAACGAATACTTTTGTTAAACTGCTAATAATGTCGACCGCTTGGCTAACATTTGGTGCTATTTTGCTGCGGACAATTCCATTATATGGTATCAATACCTTTTCTTCCGACGTTAACATTTTTCGTCCCTTTTGCGGCTTTTCATTTTTGGAATCAACATCAGAATTTCGCTGTCTTCTCTTGGTACAACTCGGTTTTTCGTCCATTGTATTTCAAGAATCACAAAATATATCTAAAAATTCACTATAAACTAAAACTCCAATAAAACTTAAATCAAATAATCACAGAATATAACTAAAGATTTACTATAAAACGACAAACTATAACACTTGTATTATCAATAACACAAACTTATCACATAAAATATACTTCAAAATGCAAGACATGCACTACCTTCAGAGACGCCAATGTAAATGAACGATTGTTGATTTCTTGATCGGCACTTGCTCGGCCATAAAATAACGAAAACCAGTTTTACGGCTATCTGTGGGTCGAAATTGTAGATCGGAGTTCTGTCGCTAATTCCAAGATTTTTATTTTATAAATTTAAATATGTAACGAAACAGGACATATAAATAAAATTTATGTCATATAATTTTGTGCTTAATTTGTACTATTGAAAAAATCATGTTTTTTGGTTTTCATACAGGTCTTGTATAGAGAACCACAAATAAATATACTACTTATATATTCTGTAATTTCTTAAGAGAAAACGCAAATTGCAATTGAGAAAACGGGTAGTTTTTGAGGGCCGCTGTGTACATTTAAATTTGAGGATATTCGGCGTTTAAACGATGAAATCACTCTTCTAAATTGAGGATTTATAGTATAGACTCCTTAATTGTGTGATTCTTTTGTCAGAGATTTGTTTTCTTCTTGATCTAAATATTAAAATCGTCTATATACTTGTACAAATAATAGACAGCAAGTAATGTATTATCTACATCCCTTAGCACAATAGCACAAGTGTAAAATTGATGTTTTGAGATATTGGCAACTAAAGAATTGAGCTAAAAATGAAACCATCTTTTCGTATACAAAAAAAATCATTTTTTATACAAAAAAAGTCTGTTGGGCCAATATGTCAAATATTAAGCTTGTACGAAAAACAAAACTTTCACTTTGGTCACCTATTTATCTGTTTCCGATCCAACATCATTGTCTTCAGATTTGTGTAGAATTCATGATAGACCGGCGGAATGAAAGGAAGAAGACTCTGAAGGTCTGACTGCTCTATGGATATTCCAGCAGGATAGAGAATGTCCAAGTAGAGGTCTTCTCTTTTTATTTGAAAGACGTCTGTTCTTTTTGTTTTGTTTGAGACGTCAACACAATTGAATAATACACTCTTGTTATTAGAATATTTAAAATCAAAGGGCTCTTATGCTTTGAACATTAGCCACTTTATTGTAAGCCATTCTACTTTTATATCTTGCTCCCCGTTTTTTCAGTATGAAAGTAACTTATCTAGTTTTTTAGTACACTTAAATTTTTAGCTCATTTTAAATACCTGAAATTTATTATTCTTTTTCGAACTGGAAATAACTTTCACCCAACCGTCTGGCAAAAAATGGCTATAAAATATCGTTTTTCATTTTCGATCACTCCAAAGTCTCTGTCACATGGACAAGACGCCACAAGAAAATAACTTCGGAACAATATTAAGAAACCTTTATGGATCCAGCGTTATTCCAAATTTTAGGAGATTGAAAATTTACTAGAAAGGGGTACATTGTCAAAATTCAATTAGTTTTACGAAAATTTTGATATTGCTTTTATGATTTTATTTTGTTCAAAAATAAAAATAGCCATTATGAATGCCAACCTCAGTAGGGAGACGGCACTCTAAGAAGAAGGTTAATAACGACATCAAAAAGCTCTTCAATTTACCTAACATTTATAGAAACTCACATAATGATTTGCGAGCCTTATTAGACGGTTTACAACGACATCTACGATCTCTTGAAGCTTTACAAATAGACATTACAGGTTGGGATCCTCTTATTATCTACTTAGTCACTACAAAATTGGACAACACATCTCACGGCGAATGGGAACAATCATTGAAAGATAACGCTACAAATTTACCTACATTAAATGAGCTCACAGAATTCTTAAAAGCAAAATTGAGAGTTCTGGAATATCTTAATAATTACGATAATATACTTCACACCAAAGCAAAATCTTTTGTATCTACGAATAATAACACAACACCTTAACTTTTTCATGGTGTTCACAAAATCATCTTATACATTCTTATCCTAATTTTAGTAAATTACAACCAACCTCTCCTTAAATGAAGCAAATCGTGTAAAAATTTGCATCAATTGTTTACGTTCTGGACATCCTACTAAAAACTGTACACGCTTCCGCATTTTTATAATTCTAATCAGAACACGGTGATTCTGATGGAAACATCATCTTGGACAAACAGAATAAAATAAGAACGTGGAAAGAATATCTAGAAAAACTATTTAAAGACCAAAGAGATAACACCTTTGAGCTAGAAGAAGAGGTTAATGATGGACCAAGAATATTACAACAGGAAGTTTATTCCGCAATAACATAGTTAAAGGATGGCAAAGCGGCAGGTCCTGATAATATACAGGCAGAACTACTCAAACTAATGGACAACGAATCAATAGCAATAGTCGCAAAGATATTCAACAACATATACAACTCTGGAGAAATACCAACAGAATGGCTGAAATCTGAGTTTATTGCACTTCCAAAAAAAACAGGAGTCAAAAAATGTGAAGATTACCGTACTATAAGCCTCATGAGTCATCTCCTAAAATTGTTTCTAAAAATACTTCATAAAAGAATCTACAAGCTCTGTGAAAGTCAAATTTCCCTCAACCAGTTCGGGTTCACAAATGCTGTTGGTACTAGAGAGGCTTTGTTCTCAGTATAAGTCTTATTCCAGAGATGCAGAGACGTCAACTGCGACGTATACGCATGTCTGGTTGATTACGAGAAAGCGTTTGATCGAGTACAGCACGCCAAGATGATTCAAATACTAAAAGAAGCAGGAATTAACATCCAAGATCTGAAAATAATTAGAAATCTTTACTTAACCGAAAAAGGTATTCTACTAAATGGTTACCGGCTTAACAACATCAGATATGCAATGACACCATAGTATTTGCGGACAACTTAGAAGACCTACAAGTTCTTATGAACAAAATCACGTATTAGTCAACAATATGGACTCAATATAAACGTTAAGAAGACAAAGCTTATGATAATTAACAAGAAAAGGATAACAGAAGGTCAACTCTACGTCAACCAATCTCCTATAGAAAGAGTGACGCACTACAACTACCTCGGCACCATAATAAATGAAGAGTGGACCAACAACCAGGAGATTAGAGCACGCATCGCAAAAGTTAAATCCACCTTCAATCGGATGGGGGCCTTCTTCAAGAGTCACATCCTCTCTCTTGATACAAAAGTAAGAATGCTGCGATGCTACGTCTTCTCTGTCCTTTTATATGGTGTTGAATCGTGGACCTTAAACGAAGATATGTGCAAAAAACTGGAAGCATTTGAGATGTGGCTATATCGGAGAATACTTAAGATCCCGTGGACTGACCGAGTCACAAATGAGGAGGTCCTTAAAAGAATGAATAAGAACTGAGAGGTACTGACCACCATTAAATTCGAAAGTTAGAATTCTTCGGACATATTATGCGAAATGAATCCAGATATGCTCTCCTTCAGGCCATCCTGCAAGTAAAAATATTTGGAAAGCGAAGTCCGGGAAGAAGAAGAACATCTTGGTTAAAGAACCTCAGAATCTGATTCAATATAACATCTGTGCAGTTTTTCCGCGCTGTTGGACAGTGGTTCGGAAAATAATTTCATCACTCAACGCTTACTTAATACTTTGAAATTACCCACAACTGCAATTTATTTTTCTGTCTATGGCATAAATCAAACAAATTCTGTGATTCATCTTAAAACTTCTCATACCTTAAAACCAAATACAATCAACTCTACACGTAAAATTTTTTGTTTATTTATGCCTAAAATAGCTGGTAGACTGTCTTCTGACACACTAAACAGGGAATCTCTAAACATTCCCTCTAATGTTACACTCGCCGATCCACACTTTAACGTTTCGTCTCCTATAGATATTTTAATTGGTGCAGACACATTTTGGGATCTTTTATGCATTGGTCAAATTAAGCTATCACATGGTCAACCAGCTTTACACAAAACCAAGCTTGGCTGGATTGTATCCGATACTATACCTTTTCTTTCTCGTAACAAAACAAATTGTCACTTTTCTAGCATCAGAAATCTCGAAAATCAGTTACAGAAATTCTGGGAACTTGAAGAATTTCTAAAAACCACTGAAGAAGAACTTCAATGTGAGACACACTTTACGGAAACTACTTCCTTTGATTCAATAGGTAGATTCATTGTCCCTCTTCCTTTAAAGTTACCTGTATCAAATCTTGGTAATTCAGAGATTTCAGCTACCAAACGTTTTTTTCTCTTTGGAAAAGAAATTAAACTCTAACCCAACTTTAAAAACAGATTATACTCAATTCATCAGTGAATGCTCATCATTGAATCATATGACTAAACTTCTTTCAAATTCAGTATCTCATCCAGACTTCTTACTTCACAACACAACGCGATGTGTGTAAGAAGTAGCTCATTTTTACTCTGACAAATATCCTGATATTTCGTCTATCATTTTACTCGATTTTTACGTGGACGATGTTCATACCGGTGCCACAGAATAAATAACAATCAAAATACCCACTCTCAGATGCCGCCTTTGAAGTTTGTCAGCACGCAATCGCCAAATTTTAAACGGAAAAATATACTCGAATTGAGAAATTTGTGACAAGCTACAACAGAACTGTAATTTAAATTTTTAGAGATTAATAATTTAGTACATTTGAAATAATTTAATCGATTCTTCAACTAACAATACGAATAAAATAGTGCATATTATGTCTATAGTTGCCGTAAATAAATTAAACCGGGTGAATTTTCTATGCACACTAGATAAAATGTCACTTAACAGCACTGGTTTTGTTTAAAACATGACTAATTCGGCCTGTGCGAACGAGATGCGCCTTTTTCAAGCATTCTGATTGTTTATTATTCTGTGCCGGTGCTTCTACCTTAGACGAACTTAAACATATTCAATCTTTAATCACTGAATTACTTTCAAAACATGGCTTTCATTTAAGTAAATGGAAATCAAATTCAACCGAATTAAAAATCGATGATATAGATAACACTCCTTTAAACATAGGTTCCAATGAAACTGTCAAAACATTGGGTCCCTTTTAAAAATCCCAAATTAGACGTTTTCTTCTTTAATATTCAACCTACTGCAAACAATTTTAAGATTACTAAGAGACACATTATTTCTGCAATTTCAAAGATATTTGTTCTTCTTGGTCTCTTAGCAGCAGTTACAATATCCGCTAAGATCATTCTACAAGATTTTTTTACGTCTAAAAATTTCCTAGGATGAAGTTGTACCCGTGGATATTCATATAAAATAGTCAAATTATCAATCCCAATTAGTCAATCTTAATAAATTACAATTTTCCAGATATATGACTGTTTCCAATTTTACATCCGTACAATTACATGGATTTTTCGATGCGTCTGCTGCAGTATATATAGTGCTATATGGGGCTTATATTTTTATTCGTTCCTTAGATGCTTAGGGAAATATAAGTTGTCATTTACTCTGTGGCAAAACCAGGGTAGCTTCTTTGAAACATATTCTTACAGTTCCCCGACTTGAACTTTTTGTAGCCCTACTCTTATCTGAATTGATGGACAAAGTAAAGCAATCACTACAAATTAATTTTGATGAAATTGTTAATTAGTGTGAATCCAGAATTGTTCTGACATGGAATAATACACCTCCCAACTTGTTAAAACCTTTCGTTGCAAATAGGATTCCACAGATTCAATCTTTGACAAATTCTAATTTCTGGAGATATATAAACACAAGGGGAAAATCCTGCAGATTTATTATCACGCAGTATTTCACCCACAGCACTACAAAATTCTAATCTATGGTTTCACGGCTTTCATTTTGCCTGAAAATTTCAGCCTCATCAACCCTTCAAACAGGTTAAAATTCCTGAATTTCAATCTACTGTTAATTTATCCGCAAAAATTTGCATGAATCTCGACATTATTTACACAATTTCTTCCGTATCTTAATTACAACGAATTGTAGCCTTCATATTACGTTCTTGCAGAAATTCCACGCTAACCATACCAGAAATAACGATTTAACATGTGAAGAAATTGCCTGTTCTCTGATTTGTCTTATTCGCATTGTGCAAAATTAATCTTTCTCTGATGATCTCACACATCTCAAAAAACATGGCAAGGTCGATCATAAAAGCAAACTTCTCATCCTAAATCCTTTTTTTGGTCAAGATGATATAATTCGAGTTGGTAAAACATCATATTACAGATATATGTACTTGTACGGCATGAACACATGAAATTACAGCATGCTGGTCCACAGCTACTTTCATCTTTAATGCGAGAGAAATATTGGCCTCTCATTGGACGCTTTCCAAATAGAAACTGCATCACATGTTTCAAGGCAGCTCCAAAAGACTACAAGAAAGCTTACGAAAAACTGCAAGACTATTAAGGGTTATGTAGCACTTTTTATTTTTCTGGCCACAAAAGCTATACACTTGGAGGTTGTAAGTAGTCTGAATACGGAATGGTTTATGGTAGCTTAAAAACGTTTTACTTCTTGACGGGGCTAATACGCTTCTATTCGTTCCGGTAATGGGAGCACCTTTAAAGGTGCCAACAATCAACTTTCCAACTTTCTCGAGACTAACAATTCTGACTTACACCACACACTCTCTTCTGAGGGTATCGATTGGAAATTCATTCCGCCGCGTTCACCTCACTTTGGTGGTGTCTGGGAAGGGGGATAAAATCGGTAAAATACCATCTTAAACGAGTCATTACCAATACGGTTCTGTCCTAGGAGTTTTCCACTGTTTTGAGTAAAATTTAAGCAATACTCAATTCCAGACCTCTTTTTTCTATGTCTAATGACCCCCCAGGCCTAATTCCTCTCACACCTGCACATTTTCTGATTGGATTGAGAGAAAAACAGATGCAAAGGATGCAGCAAATGGTGCAAGGTTATTGGACACGATGGTCCAAAGAATGCGTATCTTCTCTTCAGCAACGCGTCATGTGGAATAAACAATGCGGTACCCTTCTCAAGATTGGTTCCTTAGTACTTGTTAAAGAAGATGGACTGGTCACTGGAACCTCTTAGATGAGCCTTAGGTAGAGTGACTGAATTCCATTTCGACAGTGACGGAATTGTGCGTAGTGTAACGCATACGAAAATCAACCTTAGGTTTTTTTGTGTTTTGACAAACTTTACAATTCCATCTCAATATTGACTTGTGGACTTTATAGATTTGGGTTTTGAACCCTCTTATGGCGTTCAAAGGAGGCGGCTTATGTTAAAACCTAAATGACCTGACGACGTCCCTGTCGTCTTTTGCATCCCGGCGACAGTTTGTGGCGAAGGTAAGATAAGAAGTCCCGTTACTGCATATCGGTAAGGCATCTGGCTGAATTCAACCCTCCGGTCGGAAAAAAAACCATTCTGTTTCAATGCATCGAACTAGCAACATGTGTGAATAATATATTTGTAACATTTATTTTCATTTCATTATTACAAATAATTAAGTTTCTTTATATTTATACATTTACATTTACATAAAAGTATTAAACAGTTTCATTTACGGTCTTGAGTTCTTTACTAAAACCACGGGGAGTCCTAATAATATTAACCAACAAGTAACTGGAAGAATTCAAGATTCAGTTTTTCATTGAAGTTACCAAAACAATGCCTTTGTATTGTCTTTGTGTTACGACATGGTTACACCTAAAGCCATTTTTTGTCCGTTTTAACATTTGGATATCTATGCATTTTATATGACGTGGCTCCTGTCCCTAGAGTATATCACGTGTTCGCGGACGGGCGTGAACGAGAATTGAAAACCTCGCGGCCATTCTAAATTTATTTCTCTTCTCTCATTGATTTGAGTTTTTTACATATAAACTCATCATGATTTTTATCGGTTATAATTTTATCGGTTTTCATCTTTTGTACCTTACCACTTTTAAATACTTAGTGATGTTCGGGATCTTAAGAGACAAATTTCTAACAACCTAGGAGACAATAATAAAACATTAAAAGTATACATTATTTATTTTTTGGAACCAAAGTATATAAGCAACAGAAAACACATGGTCAATACAAGATTTAATTTTCGATTTTGTTAATATACATACAACAAAGAACTAAGAATGAGCAACAGACTTCTTTTGTTAATAAAAAACAATGACTTTTGCACAGTCCAATAAAAAACGTACGTAAATCGTCAGTCTCTATAAAAATATGGAATTGTACGCTGAGTTTTACAATAATTTATGATTATGTTTCTTGAAGATCTAATATTATTCTAACAGCAGCAAACTTCAGTTATGATAAGGTGGGAAATGACGTAGTTTGGTCTTTAAGAAATGTGAAAATTGATTAAAAATCACGATAGTTCAAGTTTATATGTGATTGTCTATATGAAACCGATTATTAGATATACTTACCGACTCGTGTTAGAAACGAAAGCAGTATCGGATTAATGTTTAAGAATTTGTAGCATACAGGCTTCGTGGTAGTATAGCAGCATTGTAAAATTTTTTATACATATTTTTTGAATTAGTTTTGTCACATTATTACATTGCTACTATTTTATTTTACGAATCGAGTAATGGAGAATTCAATGTTAGCTTTATACTGTACTAATCTCAGTGTTTATTACATTTAAATTACATTTTAATATCCTTTCATCAAACTATTTGGTTTTAGAAGTGAACTGTAAATCTCAATGCATCTCTGATGTGTTTTTTTTGTGTATTTTCTGGTCAGTGATATATACAGAAGACGCCAATAATGGGGAAGTTTCGTGGCACATATTTTAAAAGAACCAATTTTTGCAGCATTATCTGTCTAACTGAATAGTAGATAATACTAACACCTAGCCAATGAATGTAGAGCTTCCGATAGTTTCGCCGGTCTGAAGCGTCCAATAACCCAAGGCGAAAATACGTCATTTCGCGCATATATACATAATAAGAATTATCGGTACGTATTTATCATATTTTGAAAACTTCTATACAAATGATCAAGGGTCTATTAATTGTTGATATAGCTATTATTTAATCTGATTTCATCTAAAAACGTCTTTGTTAGACTTTGTTATAAATAAGAGTGTCTAGTAAACGAGCTGGTGACGAATTTAGTCCTGAATAATCGCATTACCCAAGTATGTTATCTCATTTAGGCCTTTTATGTTTCCTATTATTGATTTTTTAGACTTATAGAAATTCACTACTATTTATACTATTAGCAACTTATATTTTTAAACACATGCATATTGTCACCGGATCACAAGAATTGTTTACGCGTTTAAATGCTAATGGGAAAGTTACCATTTACAGTGGCATAACTCTAAAGTTTTTGTGTTGCTTCTGGAAACATTTTTTAAACCGATAATTTTCTGTAAAATCGATATAAGTATAATAATAGTTAAATTACAACAAATCCCTATAATTACAAATGCAGCTTAAACTCATATGTAACAGCAAAAACTTTCAATGTGCCGAAAATAGTAAAAACTGTGCAAAAGCCATCACTGAACAGTTAATGATGAACTTATAGTATGTACAAATGATTAATATGCTATAATTCGCAACAATATAGTCGTAAATAAATTAACTACAATATACAACTAATTTTGTACAACTAGTCCCTATTCAATATTAAGTAGAGCACAGGGTATCCAATTAAATTCAACAAATTTCGTCCGCTGTATGTCAAAAATATGGTTCATATAGTGAGGAAGTAAATGTATGCATAACATTTTCAGTATATTGATATTATGCATCGTATCAAAGTGTTAATAATATCGTGATATTCAAAGTAGGAAACGAAAAAACCGAAACCGTATCACCTCCAGTTTAATAGGCATGAAGACAGCCTCATAATTTACTAAATATACCGAGTAGGATATCCAATATATATATATATTATATATATTATATATATATATATATATATATATATATATATATATATATATAACACTGTTTTTGATGGGTTGGAGTCAATAAATATAAAAATTTTATTGACTCCAACCCATCAAAAACAGTGTTATATTTTTTCCAAACGAGTCACAAGTACTTCTTTTTTCTTATATATATATATATATATATTATATATATATATATATATATATATATATTATATATATATATTATATATATATATATATATATAAGCTGCAAGAAGCTTTCTCTGTCAAAATAACTATAAACATTCTGTCTTAAAAATACTTACTTAAAACTTTAAAACTGACTTAATACTCAACGACCAATAGATATTGATAAGAATAATGTTGTGTTTTGTTATATTATTAACATATATAATGTAAAACTTAAAAAGTCTTGAGTTGATACAAGTTCTATTAAATTTTAAAATTATATTTGTAGATAATCTATAATTGGAAAAATTTAGGTGCTGTGATTCAAGTAATACAAAAAGAATGGCATCAGTATTTTCCTTTACAACATACGATGCATAATGCAAGGTAACAATAAACGAGCATCTTTTTAAAATATTTTCAATTTGGAACATATCGAGTTTATCCAAAACATTCATGTCCTCACTATATCAATAAGTATCTAAATTATTTCTTTCATTGTAAAAGTAGTTTTCCTTCTTTCCCGTTCTCCCTGTTTTGTTCAGTACTTAATTAAAAAATGTGTCTTATTATTTCTAACAATTCTATGAATAACGTCTAAGATTGTAAAACCAATCTAAATATTACATTATATCATCATTTCGGTCAGAATTGATAAGACCCGTTTTTTCTTTATGTTTAACGCTCCAGTCAACAACGTCAGATATTTAATACATTAATTTAGTTTGGTACTAAATATGTACGTAATCTAAGCTAGTTCCCGTTAAAGATTGAATACTGAAAATCTGTAGCTTATTTCAATAATCTTATATTAAGGTAATACCAAGAGGCACCAATAATAACTTTTATAAAATTTTAGGGAAATAAATACTTTGTCAAAAATATTACACGTCAATCGAACAGAATTCAAACCTTTGCGGCAAATCCCAATAGAGGTTAACTCGGTCACCTTAACCACTCAGAAATCACAGTTTCACGTAAGATGGGTTATAATACACAATCTCTAGCTATAATAGCTTTCGATGTGTTTTTCTACTTTTTGTCCGAACTGGATGAAAATTTACGGTTTCATAATTTTGTCCTACAAAAGATTTCGCTGAAGTCGAATGCGTTATAAAAACAAACAGCGTAGAACTGCAGGACCAACTTTTTTGTAAATTGTACTTTTGATCTAAAAGTATTAACTACCATTTTCCCATAATGGCAGTAAGTGAACGCCATAATCCATAAGAACAGCTTTGTTTGTATTGCCGATACTTTCTTTTTGAAAATATGATAAAATCATAATTCCTATCTATGAAAATGTTTGAACGTAGTCTTTCATTATCTCTGGCTTTAGCTATTCATTACATTCTACATCTACATTTAGATTTATATTGATAATGTACAGAATGAACATGCAATGTTTCTTCGCACAGATTTTAAAAAGTATCTTTTTAGCAGCATTGGTTAAGTAAATCATGGCACAAGTATGTCTTAATAGCCAACAATAAGTATCTATCTTAGTTACTTGTAGTAGTTAATATGGGCTACTTACTGCTTATTCTTCGCGAATGTAATTTTCACCAGTCGAAGAACTCCGGTAATTGTGGCGAAAATACGTCATTTCACGTATCATAAATCACGTCAGCTTTGTTTTACTTTTTTGATTTACGATATTTGGTTTAGAAAATGTATGATCGAGTAATTATTTTTTAATCGTGTTAATTTATGAAATTGAATCCGATAATCCGAGTGAATATGAATTGAATAATTGAAATTTATTTTGAATTTGTTGAAAAAAAATTAGCTTACAGCTTCCAAACTTGTTTGTATTCAAATTGAACAAGACTTTTAGTTAAAAATTATAGTGGGAAATTCAATGCTGCCACAGCAATAATTATAAAAGCAGGATACCTATCACAGTTTAAGACTTAATATATATTTTTTAGTTCTCTCGAAATTTAAGTGAAAACTTCGGGTTTTGTAATTTTTCACATATATTTAATACTAAATTTGAATTTTTTTTCTTTAGCAGTTTTTCTTTATCAGTCGCAGCTCTACAACGGGTTAATTTTATTCGACAAACATACAAGACAAATCTAACAGCTAAAACTGTTCTTTAACTTTTATAGTTTTATTTTGATTATATCGATCAAAACAACTTTAAAATATCTTATTAAAAATCATCAATAATAACATTTTCATGTTAACTCTCGATTGATACAAATGTTTTTGGAACTGTAATACAATTAGTTATCTTAATTTGGTAGATACAGAATAAAAGCTATTTGCTTTATAGGAATTAGTAGATTTTCAAAAAATTTGAAAGAAATAATCCTTAGACGTACTAAGACAATCGGCCTAGTATCCAGTCAGTAGTTGATGTCCAAAAACTTTAACCACACATGAAATCATCAAGAAGTGTTTTATGGTTTTGGAAGATCGGCGTATAAAGGTGCGTGAAACTCCATACTCTGAGGATATGCAGGGAATTCTTCTTCAAATCTTGCACCAGGAATTGAAGATTTAAAGGAGTTGGGAAGATAGGTGCGTATGGTCAATGCGGATCACAAACGGCAAGTCACTTTCTACAAAATGCTTTTTGCTATTTGTCAGACTGAATCAAAACAGGTAATCATTTTTCAACTATTGAACTGGATTTGTTTCGGAACAAGCTTTGTTTCGGATCTGCATTATGAAGTGCTTAACCAATTTCCAGACTGGACTCCCTCGGACTTATATCTATTCTCAAAACTTTTAAACATTCTCCGCTGCTTAGCACTTTTTGCTACTGTAGATGAGTACTTAGCGGGATTCCAGAGGAACACTGCAGAGAAGGGATTAGAACACAGCTAAATGAAATGTATTGATATTAGAGAAGATTATGTTGAAAAATAAAATTGTCACTGTCAGGCCAAGCACTCTTTAGTCAACCTTTTATATAAGCTATTTGAATAAAGTACATGGATAGTAAATCTAGATGTCTTCAGATAGTTCAGCTAGTACTATAGTATTCTTTGCTTATTTTAGGATTATATAAATGGTTCCCAATGAAGAACGTAGCTTCTGAAGTACCTAAATATAAATAGTTCCCAATTAAGAATATAGGTACCGAAGTAAAGTTATGTCATGGTTTGTCAACGAATTTTGATTGATGTTTTTTTCATGTAAGCGTACCTATTTACTACAATATAATTTATTAAAATATACAAATGTTATAAATGAAAATATTTCGTTTAATCAAATGGTAAAGATCATTATCGCTACATTTTCATTCTTTTATTTACAAAGAAAATTCTACTATGAACAATTTAATATTTTTGTTACGTCAAGTGGACGAAAATTGTGGAAGGCAATGATACCTCTAGTATTAATTCACTTTTTGTGTAAATCGTCAGACAAGGCAAAAATTTGTTCTAAGTTCATTAAAAATAATGGTAAAATTTTACAATCTTAGTTAATTTTAGCACAACAGCCTAGTTAATGGTAATTTAAACATTTTTTTATATAAAAGTCCCTTCAAACTCTTTTGCTTTTATTAGTTAAGGCCCGATTCCTAATAGCGTAGAAATTTTAATAGTATGTCATCTAGGAAAATAATTAAGGAACAAAATATAAATACATTAAAAAAGAATAATTTCTCTAATTGATCACATACTTTTTGCTTCTCTGCATATTATATATATTTTTGAACCTTTTCGAATTTTTATTATGTATCCTTCAGTCATATTTTAACCTAGCAACTTTCTGTCCTTCTTCTACTATTTCCATTTTTGGATTAGTTCAGCCGTTTTAATTTTTACCCCAGAAACTGCCACCTAAAAGGCAATAGTAGGTTTTTACTACGTTTTAATTCATTTTTTAGATTCGATGGGAGCTATTGAGACTCCCACTATCATTTTAATATGCGTTAGCATCGGACAACAGCATATAGTCAGGTATTTACGGGATTTTACGTATTATAAATTGGTATCTACTTCAAAATAGGTGGCGCTACGTAGCGTAACCACTTCGAAGTATGAAATGTTTTTAAGAATCCTGCTTTTTCCTCTCGTTAGTGTGTCTTCGATCAGATATCTGATCCAGATGCCTGATCAGCATCAATTAAGGTGAAACTTTTTCCTATGGCCACGAAGTATTACTTATTGCTGCAAGAGAGCATATATCGCCAGCAAATTGTGCTAATATTCTTTTTAATTCACATTTTATTTTAAAGTAATGTCTTTATACCTATCTTTTTGATTGGATTTATAATTCTTCAGTATTATTTTTAATAAAATTAATTATTTTACAATAACATTTTTTTTTAAATCACACACTGATTGTTCTTCCACGATTTATTAATAAAATTACTTATATAGTAGTACCACCAATAATCGTAGTACCGCTTTTATAACATAATATATCTTAATACAGGCGATAATCTCTTAACTGGTATAAAATTGTTTCCTAAAGTTGCAAGCTTACTTTAAATCGTACTGCAGACACTCATCATTTTTGTATTTATATTTTTGTCCAAATCTTAACGTGTCCCAAATATCGTTTTAAGATTTAAAAAAAATAGACAAATTTTCTCCAAATATGAAATACACTATTCAACATTTGCTTCGATGCAAAATGTATCTGGGTTTTATTTATTTCTTGCATTCCAACCCTGTATTCACGTTAAAAATATTTCATCTGAATATTTTATATCTTGAAACTATCATTTTCTAAGTTCATTTATATTTGGCAGGGGAACTTCATTAATCCAAGAAAAAAGTGTATTGACTTTTTTGAATTTTTTCAGTTCATTCACTCTTACCTGTTAATGCGGTTTTATTTGTATAAATAGATAATAATGTATATAAACAGCCAATACCCTTGTGTTAGAAAATGATCGAAGAAAATCTAAAAATATCCCAAAAACAAAAAAAAAAACAAATTCAACTTTGTACTAACATACTTTATATTTATCAGAAATATAATAAAAAATGAAAAAAATTAGTAATAAACTCTGCCTACTACAATTTTTTGTTTGGAACGAGCCTTAACTTTAAATTGAGGTGACATTTGTAACAATTCATTTGAATATAGAAGTAAACTTTATAAAAATTATACAAAACCAATCTACAACTAAAGACATAATTTTTTGGCTAGCTTGAGCATCAATACAAGGGCATTTAAACTTACGTAAATCAATTTTATCGATACAAATTATTACCAATAATTTCATTGTCATTTTCTACAGGAACTTTCAAAAACAATTATTTTTGTGACTGAAAAATTGTCTTGTTTTGTGTAATATTTGTTGTTAAATAAACAAGTGTTCTATTAATATTTAAATAGATGAACAAACAACCACTTAAAAAAAACTGCTGTCTTTCTCTGGTCCCATTTTCGACACTATATGTACATAAAAACATTGTTATGGATCAAAAATTATTATAACACGATGAAAAGATTTAACAATATTTCAGAATACAAAATTAGAAAATAAAAAGCAATAACTTTGAATTGTAAAAAGGCTAAACATTAACAAGGTACAAACAACAAAGGTAATATGTTCCCTATATAACACTAATATACAACTAGCAGCGAAATTTTTCATTAGAAAAATATTTAAAAAGTAAACACGGAATAGAGCTAACACTAGTAAGGAAAAAGTAAAAAATAAATTGAAATAGGAGCTCAAAAATTTTGATTACATGTTCAACACAAAGAAAAGAACATAGTATCCTGTCTTTTTTTATGTTGATAGTGACATTAATCGTTAATAATTAAGTCATGTTAATTCTTTTTCATTTTTTTAATTTGTATGTTAAGTCGGTTATGATGTTAAGCTACTGACGGAATCATGTAATTGTAACATGTAAAATACTCTTCTAACAATAAATGTTGCTTACATGTTCTCAAATCTTAACATACCTAAATTTTTTTTATTTTAACTAAACTATTATCACTGAATTTTTGTAGATATAATGGTGATAGAAGATATACGTTTTAATTGCTCTTGTAGTAAAATATTTAACCAAAACTATAAAACAAATTTATATTTATATATACCCAATATTATCCAAAACTATTTACTTCTACATCAATAACAAAATGCATCCAACCTCAAAAAATAAATCTACTCTGGATCTATTTCTCAAAAGCAGTCGAAGTTGAAGGCCGTATCTCAGCTATTCTGGTTTTGATATTGAATCTGTGATGGAGAGGTAGTATATTCCATGCCAAATGTATGTTCCATTTGCAGGTGGCTGTCTTGATTTAGATCCACAATAATCTATGGTATCCGCCTCGTATTTGATGCCTCGTTTGAAGCGTCCATACAGCGAGGATAAGGCAGGTTATAGTGGATGGCCGCTTGGTTGATGGACATGTGACCTAACCTGAAAAATTAAAGGCATATGCATGAGTTATTTTTATTACCTACTTCGACTACGCTTTAAATTAAAATAAATTTAACAATAGAGTAAGTTTGATCTTATATAAAAAGAGATGTTAAATATTTTTTCATATAATATACAGGACGATCAAAACTATAATCAGCATCCAAAAGATCTTTTAGCTACAGCAAACGCCAATTAGGGTGAGGTTTCGTCGCGATTATCTTAACAGGACCCATTTTAGCAACATTGGTTAAGTAAATCATGACCCAAAAGCAGGAGCAGGCGCAAATCTGTCTGAATAATAGATACCATTAAAGTATGCTGAGCTTTTTGAGCAATGAAAGAGAGAAAACGGTGAACTAGATTAATTGTTTCTTGTTTAGGGACAGTGGTGAATAGATTGCTAACATCAAATGAAGATTGAAGATTAATGTGTTGTAGGTTATTGACTAGATGAGTAGTATTTTTGACTGAGAACCGAGGGGTAAAGTTCGTCATGTTGTTAATAAGATTCAATATAAATTTTGATAGGATGGAAACTGGAATGTTTATGAAACTAATAACTGGACAAATAGGAATGCCCTCTTGTGTATCTTAGGTAACCATACAGTCTGGGTGTCAAAGGGTTGCTTGGAATTTTGTAATATGGTGCAAAATGTTCTGAGAAGAAGTCTGTAAAGAAGTCAATAAAACAATTTTCTCCATGTTCTTAACATAAATTCAGAACAAATTTACAATCTAAAACTACAACATTGATGGTTGCTACTGTGGTTAGTAGTTATTTTAATTTCAACTTATTCAACTTTTAAATAGCGTTGGCTTCTGTCTTAAGTAGACTAACACATTAAGTAACACTGACTGCTTTGTTCGGACTTCCGTCCTAACTTGTCAAGATTGTCATTTCAATCAGTTGCTATCATCAAGTCCTCATAGACACTTCGACTCAGGACAGCAAGTTGTGTGGAGTCATACGTCGCCATGTTACCAAATCCACTGGTAACTTTAACATCCTAATATATAGTACTACCATATAATGTAAACTAAATTTAAACAGATAATTTTTAACGGGTTTTTACTCAGATATTTAGTGGCTCAATACATGTACACCTAGTAAGGATTTAACACATTTTGTATTAACCTTGGAGAAAATTTAAATTTCACGTTCTTTTTAATTAAGTGGTTATATACTTTTTAGGACACCGATGAAGGAATATCGATTCGAAAACATTTTGTGATATAGCCGATTGGGTTTTTAAATTATATAAGTACCTTTTATAAAGGATTTTAAATAAATTTTTAATTTAAAGGAGAATTCTAGATACTCTATTTTAGAATCTTACTAAATTTTAAACTTTTTAGTATTTTATTCAAACGTCCATTCCAGTGATTCAGTATTTGCTAAAGTTTCTTTCAGTTTTTCCTACTACCACTATATCATCGTACCTATTATATTACAAACCAAGGAATGTCATCTGAAATTCCCTTTTACCTGATTCATTTGGTTTTATCTAGCACTAGTTGTTACTCCATGATACACCTATTACAATTTTCACATACTCACGAGGGCATCCTTTCTATCGAGCAACCACCACAGAACCTCCAAGCCTTGCATCTGTTTATTTGCTTAGATTAAGCCAAACTAATTTTTTGTTTATGCATATAGTTTATATGCATTATCTCCTTTGTTTTGTACACAGATACTAATATACTGCTTTCCTACTCATTATGGCATTTATCCCATTTTAATAATTGTATTAAACAACTTATCCCGTCTCTCCTAAAGCTGCCCATACTTCTACAGGAATATCATCTCGGGAATTGCTTTACTTAATTTAGTTTTTGTAGTGCTTGAATAACTTCTTCGTTTAATATTTTAGCAACCATTGAGGTTACTGTATCCGTTATTTTAACTGGTTTTCTGTCAAACTCTTGGTTTAATAAATTGTCAAATTATTTTTCCATCGCTTTTTCGTGCACTAGTATTTTATCAATTTCATCTTGGATACGTCTATCTGATTGATAATTTACTTTTATAAAAACTTTTTAAAAACATTAAAATGTAATATTATATTAATGGATTATTCTTTCGAATTTTACGAAGTGTTATTATCAATTCTTATAAATTTTTCTGTATGGCTACATTACTGTTGCCATGTTATTAGTTATTTATTAATGATTTACACCTATTTACTCTTTATTTTACAGTTATTTTTAACAATATTTTAATTTACTTACACTAACACTAAAAACTAATTAATTTAGAATATACGTTTATTTACGAGTTGGCGAATTGACGATACACTATTTATTTCAGACTGATCCTAAAATCTAAATAGTGTTCGCCTATGCCTCTAGAGATCTCCAGATCGGGAACAATAAGAATGAACTCGTCTGACACATGCGCACATGCCGGCAAACACCTGCGTTCACATTATGTATGAGAGGTCAGAGGTTATTTAAGAAGTAGTAGCTATAGTAACACTATAATACTGTGACATATGTGAATAAATGAAATATATGTTCAAATAGTTAAAATCGGAAAGTTTACTCTTGCCTGAGTAGGTAGGTGTAAGTGAAAACGAAAACTTTCGCAGTTCAGAATGAAATGACTAGGATATATTATATATATATTATATATATATAATATATATATATATATATTATATATATATATTTATATTTATATATATATATATATATATATATATTTTATATATATATATATATTTATATTATATATATATATTTATGTAGTAAACTCTTAATATTGGGAAATCTGCAAGATTTTCTTCTTTCTTGCAGATTTCCCATTATTTAAGAGTTTACTATTTAACTTATCTGCAAAGATAAAATTTCTTACCTAACGGCCTCTAGAGCTTCTCCCATGGCATCTTCAGACCAAGGCGTGGGATTCGACCTTGACAATTCTATTCCTTCTCTTTTGCATCTACCGTATAACGTTCCCGTGGGGATGCCAAATTCTGTTGAAGCTTTTTGTACAGACGTCTGGCCCGTTCTTATGGACTCTAAGGCTTTTTCTAAGTCTTCAGGTGTCCAAGTAGGCGGTGCCGCGTTGAAAGGTGCTGCCAGTCTTATTCCTTCTCTTCTCGCTATTTTGTACAGGGTGCTACTGGGAATGCCTACAAAGATGATTAATTATATTATTTTATAAGTCTTATAAGCAAATACGTAAGCATAAGCCACTTAGTGTTCCTTTAATTTTGGGATTAAGTGATAATCACTTGATGCTTGGTCCGGACTGCGGGGGAATGGGGCACAACAGTCCTGCCAAAATCTCTCAGCAGTTGTTCAGTTTGATGTCAGACATGAGTTTGAGCACTGTCATGCAGAAGTCTCACACCGCTGGACAATCGTCCTCGCCGGCGTCTCTGGATCTCACGTCTCAGTCTTATTAATGTCTCGCAATATCTGTCGGAGTTAACTGTTGTGCCATGAATCAAAAAGTCGAACAAACAGTAGGCCGTTTGCTTACATTTGCTCATCAGACTACGTTTGCTTACATTTGTTAGCCTAAGCGAAGTTGAGTGATGTCATTAACGTGATTGCTACTGGTTTCGGGGGTACAAGAAACACACGCCTGGTTTGGGGAGAAAAAACTAAAAGATTCAGACAGAAAAATTTCAAAATTTTTAAGAACGTTTTTAACGCTTAGCCTGGAAAATTACACTACTCTTTCTTCTTAAAGTGCTATCCGTTCCGGATGTTGGCGATCATCACGGCTATCTTTACTTTGTTTACTGCAGCGCGGAACATTTCAGTGGTATCGTGGTATACCACTTTCGTAAATTTTGAAGCCAGGAAATGCGTCTTCTTCCCGGTCCTCTCTTACCATTTACCTTCACTTGGAGAATCAGCTGGAGAAGGCCGTAACATTCTTGATTTCTCATTACATGTCCTAGATATTCCAATTTTTTAGTTTTGACGGTCATGAGAATTTCACATTCTTCCCCATTCTACGCAGGACCTCCACATTAGTAACTCTGTCAACCCAGGATATACATAAGATGCGCCTATAACACCACATTTCGAAAGCTTCGAGCCGATTCATAGAACAGTCAGTGTCCACACTTCCATTCCGTAGAGCAGAACTGTGAATATGAGCAGTTCAATAGACGGCATTTTGTTTTAATAATATGTCTCGACTGTTGAAAATGGTTCTCATTCTAACGAATGCTGCTTTACACTTTTTAAAATTACACTAGCAAATAAGAGTACTTACCAAATGCTTTACTAGCTTTATTTGCAGATATAGTTCCAGTTCTTAATGCTTCCAGAGCGTTATTTAGATTTTCTTCAGTCCAAGATTTAGTAGGCCCTCTTTTTTGGGGGTATCTATTCCTAGCCTATGAGCTCTCTGCCATAAAGTAGAGGAGGGAATACCATAAGTTGCGATGCTAAAATCATAGTCTTGTGAGTAATAAATATAAATAAAAGAGCAAACTTTTGGAATACCGAACTAATAATCAGTAGAACGATCTGTGCGTGTAGCGGAACATCAAAGTCAGAAAGTATTCTTTTTTACTTTTTTAATCACTATATGTATTTTTGTGATAGGTAGTATGTGTATTGTGTAAATAATATAAAATAATATAAAGTCACACACTACTGTATGATTACAAAACTTGGACTATGGAGAAAAAACAACCAAAATAAAATTGAGCTATAGAAAGGAAAATACTTGAAAAAATCTATGATAAAATGAAAACGAATTAGAATAACAGAGAGGTAACGTATGCCCGAAATAAACAGTACTGAAACTAAGTTGGCGGTTGTTTTTATGCGTGCGCTGTCACACTCAAGTTACTAGTATAGACCTGTCAAGTAAACCTCAAACAAGTAATTAGTAGGCCTAATTGTTAAAAATGGTGTTAAGTACAGAGGAGAAAGTGTTTCTGGTAGAGCATTATTTTCGCTCATACGGAATGGGCCGACATAATGGTGCAAGTTTGCTATACGTGTCTGATCAATTCACACAACTGGTTTAATAAACGTTCTCCAAGTAATGCTGTAATTTTGAAGGTTATTGAAAAGTTCAGAAATACGGGTAGTGTATTGTGCCAACGAAAAGGAAACTCGGGCGTCCCAGGACAGTTAACAACAACAATAACCATGAACGTGTTTTTTGAGCAAATCTTACAAAATCCGAAAGCCAGCCAGACAAGGACAGCGTTACAACTTGATTTAAAAAAGAACTTCCTTTCAAAGAATCCTGAAGGAGCTGGGTGCATTTTCGTATGTGATTCAGGTACATCAACAACTACATCCTCGGGATTATCGCAGTAGAGTGGAATATTGCGCCAGAATTCTCGCGTTACAGTATGAAAATCCTGAATTTTTGAAAAATGTTTGGTTTTCAGACGAACAACACTTTCACTTATCAGGCTATGTGAATCGTCGCACAAATCGATTTCTGGGCTTTGCCAGACCCGATGAGGTTCAAGAGGTTCCTTTACATAGTGCAAAAGTGAGTGTCTGGTGTGCTGTGTCCGGACACGAATCATTGTCCGTACTTCATCGAAGAAATGGTAGGCAAGTCACACTTAATCAACAGGGTACAGACACATTTAACACGATTTATCCCTGATCTACGTCAATTCTGTCGTGCACGTAACTTGGCATTTCGAAACCAATTTTTTCAGCAGGACGGGGCAACTTGCCATATGCTGCCGCAATTCGTCAATTTCTTCAAGAACATTTTCCAAGCAAATTCATTTCACGATTTACTGACTTCCCTTATCCTTCACTTCTCCAGACCTCACACCTCCAGACGCATACATTTGGGGCATGGCTAAAAAATGCAGTTTTCAAACGGGCACCACAAACCATCGATGAATTAAAGGATGCCGTTAGAGTCTTCTTCGCAGCTCTGAGACAACCCTTATTCAAAAACATGACCAGAAACTTAGAACATCGTTATGAAGTCTGTCTTGAACGAGGAGGTGCACATTTAGAACATATAATAAGTGTCAATAATATGTATTTTTTAAATATATAATACGATTACAACTTCAGTACTGTTTATTTCGGGCAATACTGTACTAATAAATACTTTAGAATCTAATAACAGAAAAAAAAGAAAACTATTAGGGCAAGACGACTGAACTGGTTGTTTATTGCGTTAATTTGGAGCGAATAGAAAAGTCAATAATTAATTAAAAATAAATAACATTAAACATAGAAGAGGAAAAGGGTAAAGAAAAAAAACATGTACTCGACTGTGTCACGACAATTTCATATCACGTGCAATGTTTATAATATGACGTATGTTATGAAAATTACCTTAGTTAGGCTCATATTGTGATTTCGTTAAGGCATCTAACGCCATATCCATATCTTCCTGTGTCCAAGTTTTTCGTCCCCCAGCGTGAGACCTTTGTTGCCCTAATTCTAAATGGCCGTTATTTTTCATTCCAGGTACGTCATCACCTACATCTAAAACATAAAAATCACAATTCTTTAAAATTCCTTAATAGATTTTGTTATCAAATAATCATACAGAAAGAGAAAAAATATTGGGAACAAATTATTGAAGGAACGCCTATCTGGAAAGAGTATCTAACAAAGCAAGGCTTGTGTTTGAATTTGTCACACCAATATGTGGAAAATCATGGGGTATGGAACCCAATCAGATTTATTGGCAATGTATGATTGCTATCAGACCTATGATTACGTATGAGCACAAGTAATCTAAATGCCAACAAAAGACCTCCAGAAATAAGCTGAATAGGTTTCAATGACAAGGAGATCATACTTGACCTCCCTTTGTTACATATACGGATGGAGAATTAGGCGAAGGTATCTGGATCACTAACACTAACACGCAAGTACTCCAAACTTTAGACAAAAGATGCGAAATTCTAAATGAGATAAAAACTAGAAAGATGGAATACTTGGGGCACATTGTGAGAGGTGAAAGTACGAACTTTTAAGAAACATCATGCAGGGCAAAATTAAGGGCGAAAGAAGTGTGGGAAGAAGAAAAATATCGTGGCTTCGTAATCTACGTGAATGGTTCGGATGTAGTTCGATTGAACTTTTTAGGCGCGCTGCTAACAAAGTCGCAGTGGCCATTGATGATGTAGATATTCGGATGATTTCAATACTCGGATTCAACGTATTCGAATGATCTAAATACTCGGATTAATTATTCGATTCCGAATTAATTCAAAGAGGACGACATAAGTGGGTGAAGTCAGAGTAGAGCGTGCGTATACGGTGCTTACTGTGAACATTACAGTTGGCAGAGGCGAAAAAGGAACAAGTTAAAGATGGATAACCGTTTCGGTGTAACAGTTAATCTAATTAGGATATAATATTATGATTATGATTAATTATTTCATAAACAATGAATAACAAGCACTAATAGAAAAAAGGTATAGTTGTTATTGTTTTAAGGATTTAAAAATTATTATATTTCAGTTTTTTATTTACTAAATATAATTTATGTGAATTTCTTATAATAAATTATCGTCCACCTCTTCTTTATTTCTAACTAACGTCTCCCGTAAATCCCATAATTTGGGTGATAAGACACAGTAATACATTTTATTCAGTAAGACGGTGTTGCTTAACCTTTTCTGGGACTAGTGTTCAGTGTATGCTTAGAATATTTATTAAATAAAGTAGTGTTAAAAGTGTAAAAGTCGTGTAAAAAAAATGGCACCAGCAAAAAAGTCCATTGTATGGATTTTTTTTAACAAATCTGCTACAGATAAGAGTCTTGTTACTTGCAAATTGTGCTTTCAACAACTCAAGTACTTTGCAAGTACAAGTAATTTAAAGCAGCATGTTATGCGAAAACATAACTTGCAATATACTCAAGAACTTAACAAAGAGAGTTTCGTTCCTAATAATGAAGTAGAAGAAAGTGAAGGAATACAATTTAATGAAAATCCAGCGCCAGCAGTGACCCCTCAAACTGAGATTGCTTCTACATCGAGTAGTTCTAATGCTCCTTATTATAACACAGTGGAAGTCTCAACATCTTCAAAAAGAAGTGCTAGTGTTAAATATTCGCAACCCGTCGTCAAACGTGCAAAACAGTTAAAAATTTATGGTGCCAAGAACACAAATGAACTGTCAGAAAAACAAAAGACTGATTTAGATTTAAGTTTATTAAAATTAATCGTTACAGATTTTCAACCTGTATCTATTGTGGAAAATCGTGGCTTCATAGAATATACCAAAAAGTTAAACCCATTATACACCTTACCAAGTAGACAAGTTTTAAACAAATAGACTATTACCAGAAAAATATGTGGAAATTCAAACAAAAATCAAAACCTTGTTGGTACTGTACAATATGTTTCTCTAACCACAGATATTTGGCAGTCAGACAGCAACAAGTCATACATTTCAGTGACCTGCCATTTTATAAACAACATGAAATTATGTTCTCAAACCTTAAGTGTCAAAGAATTGGAGCAGGAGCATCACACTGGTCGAAATGTAGCAGATCATTTATCTAAATGCATTGAAGATTGGAATTTGGACAATAAGATAGTAACATTTATTTCTGATAATGGCTCGAATATAAAAAATGCAATTATAGAACATTTGCGAAAAAACCATCATCCTTGTGTAGCTCATACGCTAAATTTGAGTACCAAAGAATCTCTAAATGGCAATGCAATTCTGAAAAATATAATTATAAAAAGTAAAAGATTAGTAGGATATTTTAAGCATAGTGGACTTGCTACAATGAAATTAAAAAACTGTCAGGAACAAATGAACTTACCCGTGTTAAAAGTGAAGCAAGCTGTAGATACCAGGTGGAATTCTGTTTTGTTAATGTTGGAAAGACTTTTGCTATAGAATGGGCCATAGTGATAGATTGTGTACCAATTTTAAAACCTATGGAGTTATTAACCAGTGAACTATCTGCAGAAAAATATATAACTATGTCTCTTATAGTTCCTTTAGTTCGAGGTTTACAGTGGCATATAAAAGATTTAAAACCTATGACAGATGTTGGATTATGGCTGCAAAATCAATTGATAGAAATCGTTTCTAGGCGTTTAGGGTCTCTGGAGGAAAACAAAATAGTAGCAAAAAGTACATTTTTAGATCCACGATTTAAAAAAACTGGTTTCGGTCTAGAAGCAAATGCGAATAATGCTCAATCATGGATTATTAATGAGCTTACATCAATGATCTCTGCCACTTTCGAAAATGCTGATGAAGCAAGCGATCGACAAGAACAGGTTACAAAACCAAGCGAGTCTGATAATGTTGTTCCAACCTCCTCAAAAATTTGTCTCTGGTCACATTTTGATCAAAAGTTAGCCAAAAGTGAAAACTAAAACAACACCATACTTCAGCAGCTCTCTGTGTAAGACAGTATTTAGAATTACCTTACTGTCCTAGGTCCGATAATCCCTTAGATTTTTGGGAGAAGCATAAAAATAGTATGCCCGAATTATATCGCCTCCATTTAAAATATTTATGTGTACCTGCAACATCTGTACCTAGTGAACGACTATTCTCGAAAGCCGGACAACTTACCAACTTAAGAAGAAACAGATTAGCGCCAAAAAATTTGGACATGATTTTATTTTTAAATGGTTGTTTATAAATGAATATTTCTTTTCTATTTAAAAGTTTTGTAATTTTTTTTTAATAAATTTTTTCTTTTTTTATATATGTATTGTTTTAATTTTGACAATTTGATTTATTATTTTACTTTTTACTAAATATTTTCTTTAAAACCTGATTATTTTTGTTTTTAATAAATAAACGCACCAAGCAGTTCTATCATAACATTAACAATTATTAAATTCGTATAACAGTTCAAGAAAATATAACCGTTCCCGTTACTTTTGCATTGACTTGACGGAGTCGCTCTCCCAACATTCCGAATCTGAAAGGAGATGCCGAAACCAGTAGACCGTTTTTATTCGGATCTGTAACCGTAATCTGTATGGACTGTAAATTCAACACAAGACATCCGAATA
>OU898278.1:95650294-95882763 GCA_918026665.1 Diabrotica balteata | reverse complement strand
CCCCCAGAACATTCGATTCAGGTAGATTTTTGACCTAGAAATTACGAGAATCAATAAAGAATTAGTCATAAAATATTTACAGTTCTATATGCCATAACATTTAAAAATCGTAACAGATCACTCCAAAGTCTCTGTCACATGGACAAGACGCCACAAGAAAATAACTTCGGAGCAATATTAAGAAACCTTTATGGATCCAGCGTTATTCCAAATTTTAGGAGATTGAAAATTTACTAGAAAGTGGTACATTGTCAAAATTCAATCAATTTTACGAAAATTTTGATTTTGCTTTTATGATTTTATTTTGTTCAAAAATAAAATAGCCATTATGATTGACAACCTCAGTAGAGAGACGGCACTCTAAGAAGAAGGTTAATAACCACATCAAAAAGCTCTTCAATTTACCTAACATTTCTAGAAACTCATATAATGATTTGCGAGCCTTATTAGACGGTTTACAACGACATCTCTTGAAGCTTTACAAATAGACATTACAGGTTGGGATCCTCTTATTATCTACTTAGTCACTACAAAATTGGACAACACATCTCACCGCGAATGGGAACAATCATTGAAAGAACGCTACAAAGTTACCTACATTAAATGAGCTCACAGAATTCTTAAAAGCAAAATTTAGAGTTCTGGAATATCTTATACCAAAGCAAAATCTTTTGTATCTACGAATAATAACACCAACACTTTAACTTTTTCATTGTGTTCACAAAATCATCTTATTTATTCTTATCCTAATTTTAGTAAATTACAACCAACCTCTCCTTAAATGAAGCAAATCGTTTAAAAACTTGCATCAATTGTTTACGTTCTGGACATCCTACTAAAAACTGTATACGCTTCCGCATTTTTATAATTCTAATCAGAAGACGGTGATTCTGATGGAAACATCATCTTGAACAAACAGAATAAAATAAGAACGTGGAAAGAATATCTAGAAAAACTATTTAAAGACCAAAGAGATAACACCTTTGAGCTAGAAGAACCATCCTGCAAGGAAAAATATTTGGAAAGCGAGGTCCGGGAAGAAGAAGAACATCTTGGTTAAAGAACCTCAGAATCTGGTTCAATATAACATCTGTGCAGTTTTTCCGCGCTGTTGGACAGTGGTTCGGAAAGTAATTTCATCACTCAACGCTCACTTAATACTTTGAAATTACCCACAACTGCAATTTATTTTTTTGTCTATGGCATAAATCAAACAAATTCTGTGATTTATCTTAAAACTTCTCTTACCTTAAAACCAAATACAATCAACTCTACACGTCAAATTTTTTGTTTATTTATGCCTAAAATAGCTGGTAGACTGTCTTCTGTTACACTAAACAGGGAATCTCTAAACATTCCCTCTAGTGTTACACTCGCCGATCCACACTTTAACGTTTCGTCTCCTATAGACATTTTCGTTGGTGCAGACACATTTTGGGATCTTTTATGCATTGGACAAATTAAGCTATCACATGGTCAACCAGCTTTACACAAAACCAAGCTTGGCTGGATTGTATCCGATACTATACCTTTTCTTTCTCGTAATAAAACAAATTTTCACTTTTCTAGCAACAGAAATCTCGAAAATCAGTTACAGAAATTCTGGGAACTTGAAGAATTTCTAAAAACTACTGAAGAAAACTTCAATGTGAGAAAAACTTTACGGAAACTACTTCCTTTGATTCAATAGGTAGATTCATGGTCCCTCTTCCTTTAAAGTTACCTGTATCAAATCTTGGTAATTCAGAGATTTCAGCTACCAAACGTTTTTTTCTCTTTGGAAAAGAAATTAAACTCTAACCCAACTTTAAAAACAGATTATACTCAATTCATCAGTGAATACTCATCATTGAATCATATGACTAAACTTCTTTCAAATTCAGTATCTCATCCAGACTTCTTACTTCACAACACAACGCGATGTGTGTAAGTAGCTCATTTTTACTCTGACAAATTTCCTGATATTTCGTCTATCATTTTACTCGATTTTTACATGGACAATGTTCATACCGGTGCCGCAGAATAAATAACAATCAAAATACCCAGTCTCAGATGCCGCCTTTGAAGTTTGTCAGCACGCAATCGCCAGATTTTAAACGGAAACATAGACTCGAATTGAGAAATTTGTGACAAGCTACGACAGAACTGTAATTTAAATTTTTAGAGATTAATAATTTAGTACATTTGAAATAATTTAATCGATTCTTCAACTAAAAATACGAATAAAATAGTTCATATTATGTCTATAGTTGCCGTAAATAAATTAAACCGGGTGAATTTTCTATGCACACTAGATAAAATGTCACTGAACAGCACTGGTTTCGTTTTAAACATGGCTAATTCCGCCTGTGCGAACGAGATGCGCCTTTTTTTCAAGCAGAGTGGGCATTCTGATTGTTTATTATTCTGTGCCGGTGCTTCCACCTTAGACGAACTTAAACATATTCAATCTTTAATCACTAATTACTTTCAAAACATGGCTTTCATTTAAGTAATGGATATCAAATTCAACCGAATTAAAAATCGATGATATAGATAACACTCCTTTGAACATAGGTTCCAATGAAACTGTCAAAACATTGGGTCCCTTTTGAAATCCCAAATTAGACGTTTTCTTCTTTAATGTTCAACCTACTGCAAACAATTCTAAGATTACTAAGAGACACATTCTTTCTGCAATTTCAAAGATATTTGTTCTTCTTGGTCTCTTAGCAGCAGTTACAATATCCGCTAAGGTCATTCTACAAGATTTTTTGCGTCTAAAAATTTCCTGGGATGAAGTTGTACCCGTGAATATTCATATAAAATGGTCAAATTATCAATCACAATTAGCCAATCTTAATAAATTACAATTTTCCAGATATATGACTGTTTCCAATTTTACATCCATACAATTACATGGATTTTTCGATGCGTCTGCTGCAGTATATGGGGCTTGTATTTTTATTCGTTCCTTAGATGCTTAGGGAAATATAAATTGTCATTTACTCTGTGGCAAAACCAGGGTAGCTTCTTTGAAACATATTCTTACAGTTCCCCGACTTGAACTTTTTGTAACCCTACTCTTATCTGAATTGATGGACAAAGTAAAGCAATCACTACAAATTAATTTTGATGAAATTGTTTATTAGTGTGATTCCAGAATTGTTCTGGCATGGAACAATACACCTCCCAACTTGTTAAAACCTTTCGTTGCAAATAGGATTCCACAAATTCAATCTTTGACAAATTCTAATTTCTGGAGATATATAAACACATGGGAAAATCCTGCAGATTTATTATCACGTAGTATTTCACCCACAGCACTACAAAATTCTGATCTATGGTTTCATGGCTTTCATTGCCTGAAAATTTCAGCCTCATCAACCCTTCAAACAGGTTAAAATTCCTGAAATTCAATATAATATTTAATTTATCCGCAAAAATTTGCATGAATCTCAACAGTATTTACAAAAGTTTCTTCCGTATCTTAATTACAACGAATTGTAGCCTTCATATTACGTTCTTGTAGAAATTCCACACTAACCATACCAGAAAGAATCTTTAACGATTTAACATGTGAAGAAATTGCCTGTTCTCTGATTTGTCTTATTCGCATTGTGCAAAATTGCTAAATCCTTTTTTTGGTCAAGATGATAATTCGAGTTGGTAAAACATCATATTACAGATATACTTGTATATAAGGGTTATGTAGCACTTTTTATTTTTCTTGCCACAAAAGCTATACACTTGGAGGTTGTCAGTAGTCTGAATACGGAATGGTTTATGGCAGCTTAAAGACGTTTTACTTCTTGACGGGGTTAATACGCTTCTATTCGTTCCGATAATGGGAGCACCTTTAAAGGTGCCAACAATCAACTTTCCAACTTTCTCGAGACTAACAATTCTGACTTAAACCACACACTCTCTTCTGAGGGTATCGATTGGAAATTCATTCCGCCGCGTTCACCTCACTTTGGTGGTGTCTGGGAAGGGGGGTAAAATCGGTAAAATACCATCTTAAACGAGTCAACCAATACGGTTCTGTCCTAGGAGTTTTTTACTGTTTTGAGTCAAATTTAAGCAATACTCAATTCCAGACCTCTTTTTTCTATGTCTAATGACCCCCCAGGCCTAATTCCTCTCACACCTGCACATTTTCTGGTTGGATTGAGAGAAAAACAGATGCAAAGGATGCAGCAAATGGTGCAAGGTTATTGGACACGATGGTCCAAAGAATACGTATCTTCTCTCAGCAACGCGTCAAGTGGAAGAAACAATGCGGTACCCTTCTCAAGATTGGTTCCTTAGTACTTGTTAAAGAAGATGGACTGGTCACTGGAACCTCTTAGATGAGCAGAGTGACTGAATTCCATTTCGACAGTGACGGAATTGTGCGTAGTGTAACGCATACGAAAATCAACCTTAGGTTTTTTTTTGTGTTTTGATAAACTTTACAATTCCATCTCAATATTGACTTGTGGACTTTATAGATTTGGGTTTTGAACCCTCTTATGGCGTTCAAAGGAGGCGGCTTATGTTAAAACCTAAATGACCTGACGACGTCCCTGTCGTCTTTTGCATCCCGGCGACAGTTTGTGGCGAAGGTAGAAGAATCTGGCTGAATTCAACCCTCCGGTCGGAGGGTAACTAGCAACATGTATGAATAATATATTTGTAACATTTATTTTCATTTCATTATTACAAATAATTAAGTTTCTTTATATTTATACATTTACGTTTACATGTTACACGTCTCAGAATATTCTCAGAATATCATGGATGGACCGCATCACTAACACGCAAGTACTCCAAACTTTAGACAAAAGATGCGAAATTCTAAATGAGATAAAAACTAGAAAGATGGAATACTTGGGGCACATTGTGAGAGGTGAAAAGTACGAACTTTTAAGAAACATCATGCAGGGCAAAATTAAGGGCAAAAGAAGTGTGGGAAGAAGAAAAATATCGTGGCTTCGTAATCTACGTGAATGGTTCGGGTGTAGTTCGATTGAACTTTTCAGGCGCGCTGCTAACAAAGTCGCAGTGGCCATGATGATTTCCAATCTCCGCTAGGAGTGGCACGAGAAGAAGAAGAAGAATGAACAGTTTCATTTACGGTCTTGAGTTCTTTACTAAAACCACGGGGAGTCCTAATAATATTAACCAACAAGTAACTGGAAGAATTCAAGATTCAGTTTTCCATTGAAGTTACCAAAACAATGCCTTTGTATTGTCTTTGTGTTACGACATGGTTACACCTAAAGCCATTTTTGTCCGTTTTAATATTTGGATATCTATGCATTTTATATGACGTGGCTCCTGTCCCTAGAGTATATCACGTGTTCGCGGACGGGCGTGAACGAGAATTGAAAACCTCGCGGCCATTCTAAATTTATTTCTCTTCTCTCATTCATTTGAGTTTTTTACATATAAACTCATCATGATTCTTATCGGTTATAATTTTATCGGTTTTCATCTTTTGTACCTTAACACTTTTAAATACTTAGTGATGTTCGGGATCTTAAGAGACAAATTTCTAACAACCTAGGAGACAATAATAAACCATTAAAAGTATACATTATTTATTTTTTGGAACCAAAGTATATAAGCAACAGAAAACACATGGTCAATACAAGATTTAATTTTCGATTTTGTTAATATACATACAACAAAGAACTAAGAATGAGCAACAGACTTCTTTTGTTAATAAAAAACAATGACTTTTGCACAGTCCAATAAAAAACGTACGTAAATTGCCAGTCTCTATAAAAATATGGAATTGTACGCTGGGTATTACAATAATTTATGATTATTTTTCTTGAAGATCTAATATTATTCTAACAGCAGCAAACTTCAGTTTATGATAAGGTGGGAAATGACGTAGTTTGGTCTTTAAGAAATGTGAAAATTGATTAAAAATCAGGATAGTTCAAGTTTATATGTGATTGTCTATATGAAACCGATTATTAGATATACTTACCGACTCTTAGATATTAATCAATGTTAAAGAATTTGTAGCATACAGGCTTCGTGGTAGTATAGCAGCATTGTAAAATTTTTTATACATATTTTTTGAATTAGTTTTGTCACATTATTACATTGCTAATATTTTATTTTACGAATCGAGTAATGGAGAATTCAATGTTAGCTTTATACTGTAATAATCTCAGTGTTTATTACATTTAAATTACATTTTAATATCCTTTCATCAAACTATTTGGTTTTAGAAGTGAACTGTAAATCTCAATGCATCTCTGATGTGTTTTTTGTGTATTTTCTAGTCAGTGATATATACAGAAGACGCCAATAATGGGGAAGTTTCGTGGCACATATTTTAAAAGAACCAATTTTTGCAGCAATATCTGTCTAACTGAATAGTAGATAATACTAACACCTAGCCAATGAATGTAGAGCTTCCGATAGTTTCGCCGGTCTGAAGCGTCCAATAACCCAAGGCGAAAATACGTCATTTCGCGCATATATACATAATAAGAATTATCGGTACGTATTTATCATATTTTGAAAACTTCTATACAAATGATCAAGGGTCTATTAATTGTTGATATAGCTATTATTTAATCTGATTTCATCTAAAAACGTCTTTGTTAGACTTTGTTATAAATAAGAGTGTCTAGTAATCGAGCTGGTGACGAATTTAGTCCTGAATAATCGCATTACCCAAGTATGTTATCTCATTTAGGCCTTTTATGTTTCCTATTATTGATTTTTTTAGACTTATAGAAATTCACTACTATTTATACTATTAGCAACTTATATTTTTAAACACATGCATATTGTCACCGGATCACAAGAATTGTTTACGCGTTTAAATGCTAATGGGAAAGTTACCATTTACAGTGGCATAACTCTAAAGTTTTTGTGTTGCTTCTGGAAACAATTTTTTAAACCGATAATTTTCTATAAAATCGATATAAGTATAATAATAGTTAAATTACAACAAATCCCTATAATTACAAATGCAGCTTAACTCATATGTAACAGCAAAAACTTTCAATGTGCCGAAAATAGTAAAAACTGTGCAAAAGCCATCACTAAACAGTTAATGATGAACTTATAGTATGTACAAATGATTAATATGCTATAATTCGCAACAATATAGTCGTAAATAAATTAACTACAATATACAACTAATTTTGTACAACTAGTCCCTATTCAATATTAAGTAGAGCTCAGGGTATCCAATTAAATTCAACAAATTTCGTCCGCTGTATGTCAAAAATATGTTTCATATAGTGAGGAAGTAAATGTATGCATAACATTTTCAGTATATTTATATTATGCATCGTATCACAGTGTTAATAATATCGTGATATTCAAAGTAGGAAACGAAACAACCGAAACCGTATCACCTCCAGTTTAATAGCCATGAAGACAGCCTCATAATTTACTAAATATACCGAGTAGGATATCCAATATATATATATATATATATATATATATATATATATATATATATATATTATATATATATATATATATATATAAGCTGCAAGAAGCTTTCTCTGTCAAAATAACTATAAACATTCTGTCTTAAAAATACTTACTTAAAACTTGAAAAACTGACTTAATACTCAACGACTAATAGATATTGATGAGAATAATGTTGTGTTTTGTTATATTATTAACATATATAATGTAAAACTTAAAAAGTCTTGAGTTGATACAAGTTCTATTAAATTTTAAAATATATTTGTAGATAATCTATAATTGGAAAAATTTAGGTGCTGTGATTCAAGTAATACAAAAAGAATGGGGTCAGCATTTTCCTTTACAACATACGATGCATAATGCAAGGTAACAATAAACGAGCATCTTTTTAAAATATTTTCAATTTGGAACATATCGAGTTTACCCAAAACATTCGTGTCCTCACTATATCAATAAGTATCTAATTTATTTCTTTCATTGTAAAAGTAGTTTTCCTTCTTTCCCGTTCTCCCTGTTCTGTTTAGTACTTAATTAAAAAATGTGTCTTATTATTTCTAACAATTCTATGAATAACGTCTAAGATTGTAAAACCAATCTAAATATTACATATATCATCATTTCGGTCAGAATTGATAAGACCCATTTTTTCTTTATGTTTAACGCTCCAGACAACAACATCAGATATTTAATACATTAATTTAGTTTGGTACTAAATATGTACGTAATCTAATGCTAGTTCCCGTTAAAGATTGAATACTGAAAATATGTAGCTTATTTCAATAATCTTATATTAAGGTAATACCAAGAGGCGACGATAATAACTTTTATAAAATTTTAGGGAAATAAATACTTTGCCAAAAATATTACATATGTCATTCGAACAGAATTCAAACCTTTGCGGCAAATCCCAATAGAGTTTAACTCGGTCACCTTAACCATTCAGAAAGCACAGTTTCACGTAAGATGATGAAAGATTTCGCTGAAGTCGAATGCGTTATAAAAACAAAACATAGAACTAAAGGACCAACTTTTTTGTAAATTGTACTTTAGATCTAAAAGTATTAAATACCATTTTCCCATAATGGCAGTAAGTGAACGCCATAATCCATAAGAACACCTTTGTTTGTATTGCCGATACTTTCTTTTTGAAAATATGATAAAAACATAATTCCTACCTATGAAAATGTTTGAACATAGTCTTTCATTCTCTCTGGCTTTAGCTATTCATTACATTCTACATCTACATTTAGATTTATATTGATAATGACGGTTTAATGTACAGAATGAACATGCAATGTTTCTTCGCAGATATTTTAAAAAGTATCTTTTTAGCAGCATTGGTTAAGTAAATCATGGCACAAGTATGTCTTAATAGCCAACAATAAGTATCTATCTTAGTTACTTGTAGTAGTTAATATGGGCTACTTACTGCTTATTCTTCGCGAATGTAATTTTCACCAGTCGAAGAACTCCGGTAATTGTGGCGAAAATACGTCATTTCACGTATCGTAAATCACGTCAGCTTTGTTTCACTTTTTTTATTTACGATGACATTTAATAATTTAATCTCAAATATAGCACTAGCATATTTGGTTTAGAAAATGTATGATCGAGTAATTATTTTTTAATCGTGTTAATTTATGAAATTGAATCCGATAATCCGAGTGAATATGAATTGAATAATTGAAATTTATTTTGAATTTGTTGAAAAAAAAAAATTAGCTTACAGCTTCCAAACTTGTTTGTATTCAAATTGAACAAGACTTTTAGTTAAAAATTATAGTGGGAAATTCAATGCTGCCACAGCAATAATTATAAAAGCAGGATACCTATCACAGTTTAAGACTTAATATATATTTTTTAGTTCTCTCGAAATTTAAGTGAAAACTTCGGGTTTTGTAATTTTTCACATATCTTTAATACTAAATTTGAATTTTTTTTTCTTTAACAGTTTTTCTTTATCAGTCGCAGCTCTACAACGGGTAATTTTATTCGGACAAACATACAAGACAAATCTAAAAGCTAGAACTTTTTTTTAACTTTTATAGTTTTATTTTGATTATATCAGATCAAAACAACTTTAAAATATCTTATTAAAAATCATCAATAATAACATTTTCATGTTAACTCTCGATTGATACAAATGTTTTTGGAACTGTAATACAATAGTTATCTTAATTTGTTAGATACAGAATAAAAGCTATTCGCTTTATAGGAATTAGTATATTTTCAAAAAATTTGAAAGAATTAATCCTTAGACGTACTAAGATAATCGGCCTAGTATCCAGTCAGTAGTTGATGTCCAAAAACTTTAACCACACATGAAATCATCAATAAGTGTTTTATGGTTTTGGAAGATCGGCGTATAAAGGTGCGTGAAACTCAATACTCTGAGGATATGCGGGGAACTTTTCTTCAAATCTTGCACCAGGAATTGAAGATTTAAAGGAGTTGGGAAGATAGGTGCCTATGGTCAATGCGGATCACAAACGGCAAGTCACTTTCTACAAAATGCTTTTTGCTATTTATCAGTCAAATAGCAATTTTTGCTATTTGACCGAATCAAAACAGGTAATCATTTTTCAACTATTGAAACTGGATTTGTTTCGGAACAAGCTTTGTTTCGGATCTGCATTATGAAGTGCTTAACTAATTTCCAGACTGGACTCCCTCGGACTTATATCTATTCTCAAAACTTTTAAACATTCTCCGCTGCTTAGCACTTTTTGCTACTCTAGATGAGTACGTAGCGGGATTCCAGAGGAACACTGCCGAGAAAGGATTAGAACACAGCTAAATGAAATGTATTGATATTAGAGAAGATTATGTTAAAAAATAAAATTGTCACTGTCAGGCCAAGCACTCTTTAGTCAACCTTTTATATAAGCTATTTGAAGAAAGTACATGGATAGTAAATCTAGCTGTCTTCAGATAGTCCCTCTAGTACTGTAGTATTTTTTGCTTATTTTAGGATTATATAAATGGTTCCCAATGAAGAACGTAGCTTCTGAAGTACCGAAATATAAATAGTTCCGAATTAAGAATATAGGTTTATATATACGCAATAGGAATATAGGCAATTAAGAATATAGAAAGTTATGTCATGGTTTGTCAACGAGGTTTGATTGATGTTTTTTCATGTAAGCGTACCTATTTAGTACAATATAATTTATTAAAATATACAAATGTTATAAATGAAAATTTTTCGTTTAATCAAATGGTAAAGATCATTATCGCTACATTTTCATTCTTTTATTTACAAAGAAAATTCTACTATGAACAATTTAATATTTTTGTTACGTCAAGCGGACGAAAATTGTGGAAGGTAATGATACCTCTAGTATTAATTCACTTTTTGTGTAAATCTTCAGACAAGGCAAAAATTTGTTCTAAGTTCATTAAAAATAATGGTAAAATTTTACAATCTTAGTTAATTTTAGCACAACAGCCTAGTTAATGGTAATTTAAACATTTTTTTTATATAAAAGTCCCTTCAAACTCTTTTGCTTTTATTAGTTAAGGCCCGATTCCTAATAGCGTAGAAATTTTAATAGTATGTCATCTAGGAAAATAATTAAGGCAACAAACTATAAATACATTAAAAAGAATAATTTCTCCAATTGATCACATACTTTTTGCTTCTCTGCATATTATATATATTTTTGAACCTTTTCGAATTTTTATTATGTACCTTTCAGTCATATTTTAACCTAGCAACTTTCTGTCCCTCTTCTACTATTTCCATTTTTGGATGAGTTCAGCCGTTTTAATTTTTACCTCAGAAACTGCCACCTAAAAGGCAATAGTACGTTTTAATTTATTTTTTAGATTCGATGGGAGCTATTGAGACTTCCACTATCATTTTAATATGCGTTAGCATCGGACAACAGCATATAGTCAGGTATTTACGGTATTTTTAGCGGTTGCTGCGTAATTTAGGAGACACAAATTGGTATCTACTTCAAAATAGGTGGCGCTACGTAGCGTAACCACTTCGAAGTATGAAATGTTTTTAAGAATCCTGCTTTTTCTCTCGTTAGTGTGTCTTCGATCAGGTATCCTGATCCAGATGCCTGATCAGCATCAATTAAGGTGAAACTTTTTCCTATGGCGACGAAGTATTACTTATTGCTGCAAGAGAGCATATATCGCCAGCAAATTGTGCTAATAATCTTTTTAATTCACATTTTATTTTAAAGTAATGTCTTTATACTTTAACCTATCTTTTTGATGGATTTATAATTCTTCAGTAATATTTTTATTAAAATTAATTATTTTACAATAACATTTTTTTTAAATCACACAACTGATTGTTCTTCCACGATTTATTAATAAAATTACTTATATAGTAGTACCAACCAATAATCGTAGTACCGCTTTTATTACATATGTCTTAATATAGGCGATAATCTCTTAACTGGTATAAAATTGTTTCCTAAAGTTGCAAGCTTACTTTAAACCGTACTGCAGACACTCATCATTTTTGTATTTATATTTTTGTCCAAATCTTAACGTGTCCCAAATATCGTTTTAAGATTTAAAAAAATAGACAAATTTTCTCCAAATATTAAATACACTATTCAACATTTGCTTCGATGCAAGATGTATCTGGGTTTTATCTATTTCTTGCACTTCCAACCCTGTATTCACGTTAAAAATATTTCATCTGAATATTTTATATCTTGAAACTATCAAGTATAAGTTCATTTATATTTGGCAGGGGAACTTCATATAATCCAAGAAAAAAGTGTATTGACTTTTTTTGAATTTTTTCAGTTCATTCACTCTTACCTGTTAATGCGGTTTTATTTGTATAAATAGATAATAATGTATATAAACAGCCAATACCCTTGTGTTAGAAAATGATCGAAGAAAATCTAAAAATATCCAAAAAACAAAAAAAAAACAAATTCAACTTTGTACTAACATACTTTATATTTACAGAAATATAATAAAAAATGAAAAAATTAGTAATAAACTCTGCCTACTACAATTTTTTGATTGGAACGAGCCTTAACTTTAAATTGAGGTGACATTTGTAACAATTCATTTGAATATAGAAGTAAACTTTATAAAAATTATACAAAACCAATCTACAACTAAAGACATAATTTTTTGGCTAGCTTGAGCATCAATACAAGGGCATTTAAACTTACGTAAATTAATTTTATCGATACAAATTATTACCAATAATTTCATTGTCATTTTCTACAGGAACTTTCAAAACAATTATTTTTGTGACTGAAAAATTGTCTTTTTTGTGTAATATCTGTTGTTAAATAAACAAGTGTTCTATTAATACTAATATTTAAACTAGATGAACAAACAACCACTTAAAAAAAACTGCTGTCTTTCTCTGGTCCCATTTTCGACACTATATGTACATAAAAACATTGTTATGGATCAAAAATTATATAACACGATGAAAAGATTTAACAATATTTCAGAATACAAAATTAGAAAATAAAAAGCAATAACTTTGAATTGTAAAAAGGCTAAACATTAACAAGGTACAAACAACAAAGGTAATATGTTCCCTATATAACACTAATATACAACTAGCAGCGAAATTTTTCATTAGAAAAATATTTAAAAAGTAAACACGGAATAGAGCTAACACTAGTAAGGAAAAAGTAAAAAAGAAATTGAAATAGGAGCTCAAAAATTTTGATTACATGTTCAACACAAAGAAAAGAACATAGTATCCTGTCTTTTTTTATGTTGATAATGATATTAATCGTTAATAATTAAGTCATGTTAATTCTTTTTCATTTTTAAATTTGTATGTTAAGTTGGTTATGATGTTAAGCTACTGACGGAATCATGTAATTGTAACATGTAAAATACTCTTCTAACAATAAATGTTGCTTACATGTTCTCAAATCTTAACATACCTAAATTATGTTTTATTATAACTAAACTATTATCACTGAATTTTGTAGATATAATGGTGGTAAAGATATACGTTTAATTGCTCTTGTAGTAAAATATTTAACCAAAACTATAAAACAAATTTATATTTATATATACCCAATATTATCCAAAACTATTTACTTCTACATCAATAACAAAATGCATCCAACCTCAAAAAATAAATCTACTCTGGATCTATTTCTCAAAAGCAGTCGAAGTTGAAGGCCGTATCTCAGCTATTCTGGTTTTGATATTGAATCTGTGATGGAGAGGTAGTATATTCCATGCCAAATGTATGTTCCATTTGCAGGTGGCTGTCTTGATTTAGATCCACATAATCTATGGTATCCGCCTCGTATTTGATGCCTCGTTTGAAGCGTCCATACAGCGAGGAATAAGGCAGGTTATAGTGGATGGCCGCTTGGTTGATGGACATGTGACCTAACCTGAAAAATTAAAGGCATATGCATGAGTTATTTTTATTACCTACTTCGACTACGCTTTAAATTAAATAAATTAACAATAGAGTAAGTTTGATCTTATATAAAAAGAGTTAAATGTTAAATATTTTTTTATATAATATACAGGACGATCAAAACTATAATCAGCATCCAAAAGATCTTTTATCTACAGCAAACGCCAATTAGGGTGAGGTTTCGTCGCGATTGTCTTAAAAGGACCCATTTTAGCAACATTGGTTAAGTAAATCATGATCCAAAAGCAGGGGCGGGCGCAAATCTGTCTGAATAATAGATACATACCATTAAAGTATGCTGAGCTTTTTGAGCAACGAAAGAGAGAAAACGGTGAACCAGATTAATTGTTTCTTGTTTAGGGACAGTGGTGAATAGATTTCTAACATCAAATGAAAGCATAGTAATGTTGGGGTGAAGATTAATATGTTGTAGGTTATTGACTAGTTGAGTAGTATTTTTGACTGAGAACCGAGGGGTAAAGTTCGTCATGTTGTTAATAAGATTCAATATAAATTTTGATAGGATGGAAACTGGAGTGTTTATGAAACTAATAACTGGACAAATAGGAATGCCCTCCTTGTGTATCTTAGGTAAACCATACAGTCTGGATGTCAAAGGGTTGCTTGGAATTTTGTAATATGGTGTAAAATGTTCTGAAAAGAAGTCTGTAAAGAAGTCAATAAAACAATTTTCTCCATATTCTTAACATAAATTCAGAACAAATTTACAATCTAAAACTACAACATTGATGGTTGCTACTGTGGTTAGTAGTTATTTTAATTTTAACGTATTCAACTTTTAAATAGCGTTGGCTTCTGTCTTAAGCAGACTAACACATTAAGTAACACTGACTGCTTTGTTCGGACTTCCGTCCTAAGGGAGAGCGCCCACCAAAGTGGCGTGGCAGTGGCAAGTAGCAAGTAGCACGCGTCTAGCATAATGTAACCAATGAAAACGAATGATTCAGTTTACACCAAATGACAGTGACGTCATTCATTCTAACCATTCGTTTGGACTGGTTACGTTATGATAGGACGCGTGCTACTTGCTGCTTGCCACTGCCACGCCACTTTGGTGGGCGCTCGCCCTAACTTGTCAAGATTGTCATTTCAATCAGTTGCTATCATCAAGTCCTCATAGACACTTCGACTCAGGACCAGCAAGTTGATGTGGAGTCATACGTCGCCATGTTATCAAATCCACTGGTAACTTTAACATCCTAATATATACTACTACCATATAATGTAAACTAAATTTAAACAAATAATTTTTAACGGGTTTTTACCCAGATATTTAGTGGCTCAATACATATACACTAGTAAGTATTAACCAAATTTTGTATTAACCTTGGAGAAAATTTAAATTTCACGTTCTTTTTAATTAAGTGGTTATATACTTTTTAGGACACCGATGATGGAATATCGATTCCGAAAACGTTTTGCGATATAGCCCGATTGGGTTTTTAAATTATATACCTTTTATAAAGGATTTTTAATAAATTTTTAATTTAAAAGAAAATTCTAGATACTCTATTTTAAAATCTTGCTAATTTTAAACTTTTTAGTATTTTATTCAAACGTCCATTCCAGTGATTCAGTATTTGCTAAAGTTTCTTTCAGTTTTTCCTACTACCACTATATCATCAGTATATATTACAAACCAAGGAATGTCATCTTGAAATTCTCTTTTACCTGATTCATTTGGTTTTATCTAGCACTAGTTGTTACTCCATGATACACCTATTACAATTTTCACATACTCACGAGGACATCCTTTCTTATAGAGCAACCACCACAGAACCTCCAAAGCCTTGCATCTGTTTATTTGCCTTAGATTAAGCCAAACTAATGTTTGTTTATGCCATATAGTTTATGCATTATCTCCTTTGTTTTGTACACAGATACTAATATACTGCTTTCCTACTCATATGGCATTTATCCCATTTTAATAATTGTATTAAACAACTTATCCCGTCTCTCCTAAAGCTGCCCATACTTCTACAGGAATATCATCTAGGGAATTGCTTTACTTAATTTAGTTTTTGTAGTGCTTGAATAACTTCTTCGTTTAATATTTTAGCAACCGTTGAGGTTACTGTATCCGTTATTTTAACTGGTTTTCTGTCAAACTCTTCGTTTAATAAATTGTCAAATTATTTTTCCATCGCTTTTTCGTGCACTAGTATTTTATCAATTTCATCTTGGATACGTCTAATCTGATTGATAATTTACTTTTATAAAAACTTTTTAAAAACATTAAAATGTAATAATTATATTAATTGATTATTCTTTCGCAGGTCATCATGCAGGGTAGAGTCGATGGCAAAAAGGGAATAGGTAGAAAGAGGAAGTCATGGCTGCGAAATATTCGAGACTGGACAAACATGACTGTAGACGAATTATTCCACGTTGCAAAAGACAGAGAAGCTTTTAAAAATGTGGTCGCCAACCTCCGTTAATGGGGACGGCATAGGAAGAAGAAGAAGATTCTTTCGAATTTTACGAAGTGTTATTATCAATTCTTATAAATTTTTTTGTATGGCTACATTGCTGTTGCCATGTTATTAGTTATTTATTAATGATTTACACCTATTTACTCTTTATTTTACAGTTATTTTTAACAATATTTTAATTTACTTACACTAAAACACTAAAAACTAATTAATTTATAATATACGTTTATTTACGAGTTGACGATCTAAATTTGTTCTCTATATGTAGTGTTCGCCTATGCCTCTAGAGATCTCCAGATCGGGAACAATAAGAATGAACTCCTCCAGACACATGCGCAGATGCCGGCAAACATCTGCGTTCACATTATATGTTTGAGAAGGTCAGAGGTTATTTGAAAAGTAGTAGCTATAGTACACTATAATACTGTGATATATGTGAATAAATAAAATAAATGTTGTTCAAATCGGTAAGTTTACTCTTGCCTGAGTAGGTAGGTGTAAGTGAAAACGAAAACTTTCGCAGTTCAGAAAGAAATAACTAGGATTTTTATGGCAAGAGGAATATTACAAACCTAGTACAAACGATTAGATTGTAGGCATATACATTACTGATAGCTAAATATATATATATATATATATATATATATATATATATATATATATATATATATATATATATATATATAGTAAACTCTTAAAGATTGGGGAAATTGCAAGATTTTCTTCTTTCTTGCAGATTTCCCCAATATTTAAGAGGTTACTATTTAACTTATCTGCAAAGATAAGTTTCTTACCTAACGGCCTCTAGAGCTTCTCCCATGGCATCTTCAGACCAAGGCGTAGGATTCGACCTTGACAATTCTATTCCTTCTCTTTTGCATCTACCGTATAACGTTCCCGTGGGGATGCCAAATTCTGTTGAAGCTTTTTGTACAGACGTCTGGCCCGTTCTTATGGACTCTAAGGCTTTTTCTAAGTCTTCAGGTGTCCAAGTAGTCGGTGCCGCGTTGAAAGGTGCTGCCAGTCTTATTCCTTCTCTTCTCGCTATTTTGTACAGGGTGCTACTGGGAATGCCTACAAAAGATGATTAATTATATTATTTTATAAGTCTTATAAACAAATACGTAAGTGGAAGGCACTTAAGTGTTCCTTTAATTTTGGGATTAAGTGATAATCACTTGATGCTTGGTCCGGACTGCAGGGGGGATGGGGCACAACAGTCCAGCCAAAATCTCTCTGCGGTTGTTCAGTTTGATGTCAGACATGACTTTGAGCACTGTCATGCAGAAGTCTCATACCGCTGGACAATTGTCCTCGCCGGCGTCTCTGGATCTCACGTCTCAGTCTTTTTAATGTTTCGCAATATCTGTCGGAGTTAACTGTTGTGTCATGAATCAAAAAGTCGAACAACAGTAGGCCGTTCCTGTCCCAAAAAACGGTTGCCATGACTTTCTCATCAGACTACGTTTGCTTACATTAGTTAGGCTAAGCGAAATTGAGTGATGTCATTAACGTGATTGCTACTTGGTTTCGGGGGTACAAAGAAACACACGCCTGTGTTTGGGAGAAAAAAAAACTAAAAGATTCAGACAGAAAAATTTCAAAAATTTGTAGGAACGTTTTTAACGGTTAGCCTGGGAAAATTCTCTTCTTCTTAAAGTGCCTATCCGTTCCGGATGTTGGCCGGATCATCACGGCTATCTTTACTTTGTTTACTGCAGCGCGGAACAGTTCAGTGGTAGTCGTGGTATACCACTTTCATAAATTTTGAAGCCAGGAAATGCGTCTTCTTCCCGGTCCTCTCTTACCATTTACCTTCCCTTGGAGAATTAGCTGGAGAAGGCCGTAACGTTCTTGATTTCTCATTACATGTCCTAGATATTCCAACTTTTTAGTTTTGACGGTCATGAGAATTTGTCAACTGTCAACCCAGGATATACGTAAGATGCGCCTATAACACCACATTTCGAAAGCTTCGAGCCGATTCATAGAACAGTCAGTGTCCACACTTCCATTCCGTAGAGCAGAACTGTGAATATGTAGCAGTTCAATAGAAGGCATTTTGTTTTAATGATATGTCTCGACTGTTGAAAATGGTTCTCATTCTAACGAATGCTGCTTTACACTTTTTAAAATTACACTAGCAAATAAGAATACTTACCAAATGCTTTACTAGCTTTATTTGCAGATATAGTTCCAGTTCTTAATGCTTCCAGAGCGTTATTTAGATTTTCTTCAGTCCAAGATTTAGTAGGCCCTTCTTTTTTGGGGGTATCTATTCCTAGCCTATGAGCTCTCTGCCATAAAGTAGTGGAGGGAATACCATAAGTTGCGGATGCCTAAAATCATAGTCTTGTGAGTAATAAATATAAATAAAAGAGCAAACTTTTGGAATACCGAACTAATAATCAGTAGAACGATCTGTGCGTGTAGCGGGAACATCAAAGTCAGAAAGTATTTCTTTTTTTACTTTTTTAATCGCCTATATGTATTTTTGTGTGGGGTAGTATGTGTATTGTGTAAATAATATAAAATACTATAAAGTCACACACTACTGTATGATTACAAAACTTGGACTATGGACAAAAACAACCAAAATAAAATTGAGCTATAAGAAAGGAAAATACTTGAAAAAATCTATGATAAAATAAAAACGAATTAGAATAACAGAGAGGTACTAATAAATACTTTAGAATCTAATAAAAGAAAAAAAAACAGAAAACTATTAGGGCAAGACGACTGAACTGGTTGGTTTATTTGCGTTCATTTGGAGCGAATAGAAAAGTCAATATTAATTAAATAAATAAATAACATTAAACATAGAAAGAGGAAAAAGGGTAAAGAAAAAAAAATGTACTCGACCTGTGTCACGACAATTTCATATCACGTGCAATGCTATTAATTTTGTTTTTCAATATTATGATGTTTATAATATGACGTATGTTATGAAAAATTACCTTAGTTAGGCTCATATTATGATTTCGTAAGGCATCTAACGCCATATCCATATCTTCCTGTGTCCAAGTTTTCGGTCCCCCAGCGTGAGACCTTTGTTGCCCTAATTCTAAATGGCCGTTATTTTTCATTCCAGGTACGTCATCACCTACATCTAAAACATAAAAATCACAATTCTTTAAAATTCCTTAATAGATTTTGTTATCAAATAATCACACAGAAAGAGAAAAAATATTGGGAACAAATTATTGAAGGGAAGCCTATCTGGAAAGAGTATCTAACAAAGCAAGGCTTTGTGTTTGAATTTGTCACAAAATATGTGAAAAATCATGGGGTATGGAACCCAATCAGATTTATTGGCAATGTATGATTGCTATCAGACCTGTGATTACGTATGAAGCACAAGTAATCTAAATGCCAACAAAAGACCTCCAGAAATAAGCTGAATAAGTTTCAATGACAAGGAGATCATACTTGACCTCCCTTTGTTACATATACGGATGGAGAATTAGGCGAAGGTATCTGGATCAAATCTGGAGAAATAATAAAAAATCGTCGAGAGTTGGAAATCGTATCAAATACAAGCAATCTGAATAAAATGTCGAAAAGCCGTTTACCACGAAGGGACTAATGGAAATCGAATAAAACGAAATAGGAACTGCAGGAACATATCTATAAAAATTATATCGGATAGCCAAGCAGCATTAACGACACTGGAATCAAATTGAATTGACTCAAAATAGTTTGACTCCAAATATTGATCTCTGACTGAATCGAAATCTCAGTAGGATAGGAAAAAGTAACAAAGTAAATTTACTCTGGGTATTGAAGGCAACGAAAAAGCGAATTTACTTGCCAGGAGAGGGGCAAAAGAAACGATCATATGCCGAAAATGTACTAGATATGAATAAGAATGGTCTGAGAATTATCGTGGGTTACTAACAAGATACTGTCGCCTCAAAGGACACATGAACAAAATCGGACTGACAGAAAGTGAGCATTGCAGATTTTGGCAGGATGAAGACGAGACGGCGTAACACTTTTTGTGCAACTGTCCAGGTTGGATAGGCTAAGGTTCAATACATTTGGGCATTATCAATTAAGCCCTACAACTACGTAAAAGTGTTACCAAAGGCCACAGTAGACTTTGTTAAGAAGGCTAGCTAAAGGGACAACTTTAACCTACGGTTGAGCCACAATAGAACTGTTAGGTCAAGTGGAGGGTGGCAGCAACTCATATTAAACCTAACCTAACATGATTATCTCCTATGGTGTTACAGCTCAAGTCGGACCCTGGCCTCCTCCAGCATCTGCCTCCAAGCATCCGTTACCTTGGCTGCTTTCCTCCAGTTATGCACCCTCAATATCTCTTTAGCATCGGTTCTCACTTTGTCTATCCACCTTATCCTTGGTATTCCTACTGGCTGACATCCTACCATAGTTCCACTAACCGTTCTACTAGGTGTTTTGTAATTATCTATTCTTATAAAGTGAGCTGCCCAATACAATCTTTGTAATTTTCTATAATTATCTATAGAGGGTTCTTTGTGATATTAATATATCTCGTATTTCAACCTTATTTTCCACATACCCTTGTCGCAAATGGGTCACAATACCCTTCTCAATATCTTTCTTTCAAAAGTATTAATAAATTTTATTGTCTTTTCTGCACGATCCATGTTTCTACGTTTTATGTTGCTATTGGTCGTACGATGGTTTTATATATTTTGAACTTTATTTATCTATGGATGTCTTTGAAACCAAACACCTGCGACAGGGAAAAGTATGCTTTGTTAGCAAACAGTATCCTACTCAGTATTTCCTCCTCCTCGCTCCCGTCCTCAGTTATCTGTGCTCCCAGGTATGTGAGCTGTTTAACTACTTGAATATTTGCGTCGTGTATTGTCTAATTTTGCAAGTTTCGTTGTTTTCTTGCTTGTATTAGAGCTTTAGGGCTTTAGTTTACCTAACCTAACACGATTATTGGGAGAAATTATACAAACTCCTTATCATTAAATTTTTGTTTTTCGTGTTTTTGTTGTTGTGTAAAGCTACGTTTTTAATATTGTTAACAATATATTTAGATACTGCTACTACAATAAATAATCTCTTTGGTATTACTAGATGATTTGTATTTAATTTGAGGATAGGTGTGGACGTGAATTTAGAGGAAAAAAGTTTAAGATAATTAATAAAAGAACACCAGAAAAACAACCATACAGGTTATTTTATTACAGACAAAAATTAGTTGAAAACTGCAGCACATATTATCAAAGGCGAATACGGGAGCGTGCATAACCACCTCTCGCTCCTGTGACGTACTGATGATGTCTTAAACATTTCCTTAGTACTCCTTACAACTTACGTAGTACTTACAGTATTAGTTCTATTATATCATTCAGTTTTAATCCGTTGCTTTGTAACGAATCGTTCTAAAGGATCTAGATCATAAATATTTCACCAATACGATGATCCCATTCCTCTCCTAATACTATAGCTGCAGTACAAATTCTCGCTGACATACGATTCGTGGTGATTCGTGTGTTGGCAGTCGCAAGGTTACGTGCTTACAGAGTTGTGCCGAATCTAAATGATCCCATAATCTACAGCATGGTGAGCTGAGTGTTTTCCTTTTCCCGCCCAGAACGCCCACAGCACATCTAATATCCCGACTCTATATGAGCTACCTAGACGGAGGTTATAAAGGTATGGGATATACGCAGGAAAGAGACGTTATATTCCTTTTTACCACCAAATTGAATATATTGCAATAGAATATATTAACAGGAAATAAACAAAAATGAAAGTTTTTCTGACAACTGCTAGTATCTTGTTGAAACTTTCTTGGATGAAAATATCAGTCCGATACATAAAGACAATAAAAAAGTTCCGAAAAATAGAAAACGTTGCATTCCAGATTATGTTATAGCCTAGATCGTCATTCACAAAAAATATCTACCAAATTTTAGAGGCGAAAAGACTTCTAATCTGAATTATTTGAATCTAATTTGTTTGTAAATCCGTATACTTACCTAATTTAGAAACTCCAGGAATCCCACTAAAATCTGCATGACCAATAAGCTGGTGCATGGTTCTTTCTCCATCTTCGTGGCTGTCCATTGAATGATCAGGCCCCGACAAATGCGATTCCATATCCAATAAGCTGTATAAAAATTAAAAAATAATTAAGATAAATAATTTACAAATTTTTCATACCAGTTTATGTCATTAAAAATATTTTGTAGTAAGTATACAAGCGACAGAAGGCTACCTATATCTAAATTGATTGTCCTGTATTAACCAATTAACATTACAAAATTTATGGATTCTGCTTTAATATGTCCTTAAATTTTTTTTAGAAAAATTTGTTGCCCTTGTTTAATTTTAAGGAACCATTTTTTAGGGTTTATGATACGAAAATACCCTCAAATTAAAGAGGGATTACTGAAGCAAATTACTGAGCACCACAAAACAAAGACTATAAAACATAAAATCCATACATTTACTTTCAGAGGACGAACAACAAAGGTTCAGATCAGGCAGATTATATACGGATACCGCTTTTGTCCTTAGACAAACAACTGAAAAATCAATTGAGTACAACAAATCGATCTACATATATGCTTTATTGACTAGTGTCTAGTTGAGCCGAGACCAGACAAATATAAGAATACAAAATCATACCATAGAAAATGTGGAACATTATGTATATCTAGGTCATGTTATCAAACTAGGAAAACCAAATCAAGATGCTGAAATTAAAAGAACACAACTGACTTGGGGCGCTTTCGGCAAACTAGCACATATCTTGAAAAACACCTCCATTCCTATAAACTTAAAGAAAAAGGTGTATAACACATGCATACTACCTGTTTGTACCTACGGCTTGGAGACAGTAGCACTTACCAAAAAATCTGCCAAAAAATTAGAAACAACGCAAACAGCAATGGAACGAATCATGCTTGGAATATCACTAAGAGACAAGATTAGAAACACCGAGATAAGACGTTAGAACGAAGATTAGGGATATTGTGGAAGAAATTACAAAAATGAAATAGCGCTGGGCAGGTCACGTAGCCCGATATAATGACAACAGGTGGACACGGAGAATTCTAGAATGGAGACCAAGGACGACAACAAGAAGCATGGGAAGACCTCAAAAAAGATGGGTAGATGACATAAGAGCAGTGGCAGGCAAACAGTGGATTAGATTGGCGGAAGATAGAGAAAGATGGAAGTGATTGGGAGAGACCTGCATTCAGGAGTGGATGGAAAATGGTTGACAAAGAAGAGAAGAAGAAGAAGTCTAGTTGAAATATGTCTCTACAACAGATAAAGCCATAACACTTAATAAAACACACGTCTGTTACAAATAAAACACTTAATTATTGCTTAAACGTTTCAGATATTTGCCATTTTCAATATACGCACTTGATTTATTTAATATTACGACACAATTATATTTTATATCTACACTATTTGGTGGTTTTACATGGAATGCAAAATTGTTCAAATGGTCATATTGTCGAAGACTTAGATCATTGCCTAGTGATCTCAGCATTGAGAGCTAGAATTTCAAACATAGACAAAGAAAATAAAAAGGATAAAAAAAATGAAATGTGAAAAAGCTGAGAGTTGCGACAATTATAGAACGGTACTCGGAAAACATCACCAACAAGCTAAGGAATCAAATTGTAAATGAAGAAGGCAGGCAGATATATACTCATATAATGGACCAGAATAAAGAAAGATATTGAAGCAGCAGCAAAAGATGAAATAGGTAAGAACAAAAATTTGTGCCCGTAAATTATTGATTTGATGATGAATGCAAGAATGCACAAAAGAAAAAATGATGCAGAGCAATAAGCCAATGCAGAAGTCAGAATGGTAACCTACTAATAACAAGTAAAGATATATTGAATAGATGAGTGGGATACTTTAACCATTCACTTAATAAATATAGGGAAGAAGAAAACCTATAAGACGAAATAGATTAAGTAAACGGAACAGACGAGAGGGAAGAAGAACCACCAACGAATCTTGAGTTAAAGATGCAGTTAAAAACTAACCGGAAACAAATCACCCAGAATAGATAATTTCCCAGCTAAACTACATAAAGAATGTGGCCACGATACCATCATGACACTAGAGCAGCTCATAAAAGAAATATGGACACAGAAATTCCTCCCAGTGATTGGAATATTGGAATACTTTGTACCATACACCAAAAAGAAGATATCTTTGAATGCTCTAACCTCAGAGAAATTACGCTTCTAAATGCAGCCAATAAAATATTTTCCACAGTACTATGCCACTGTATGGCATCATACAGAACGAATAGTAGGAAAATACCAGGCTGATTTCAGAGGTGGTAAATCTATAATTCATCAGACTGCAAACCTGAGACAAATATTAGAAGAAACACTGGAATATGGCACCGATACTCATCACATAGTTCTAGACTACAAAGCAGCCTATGACTCTGTAAATAGAAGAGAAACGTTTAAAGCAATGAAAGAGCTAGGAATACCAAATCAGTTGGTAAATGTAACAAAAGTAACTTTTGAAAAAGTTGAATGTAATGTATAAATCCAGGGGGACTCAGTGCAAATCATTGCCTATGCTAATTATATCAATATTGTTTAGATAACGTAAACCGCTGTACGAGAGGCGTATGTAGCACTAAAAGAATCAGTTAAAATAATGATTTATATCACCAACACCAACAAAATAAATTATATGCAACCACAAATCCTACGCCCAGTTGTTATAGAAAACGTCTTCATCGAAGCAAAGAACGAATTTATTTAACTCGGAGCACTCCGTGACACTGAACATAATACTACCGCAGAATTTGCACGGTCAACAGATACTATTTTGGGCTCAATCTCCTTCTTAAATCGTCAATTATATCGAGAAATGCACAGCAATCTCTACAATACAATAATACGCCCAGTCCTAACATATGGTTCAGAGACCTGAACTCTAATAAAAAGTAAAAAACAATATTATTGTTTCGAAAGAAAAGTACTAAGGCGAATTTATGGAGCAGTGAATGACAATGGAATGTGGAAAAGACGATACAACTTCGAACTTTATAGAATATACCACGAACCAGATACTGTAAAACATAGATAGGACGTCTGAGGGCATGTAATGCGGATGGAACAAGGTTCCTTGATAATATCGATGAGGGCATGAGAAATATTTCAATACGTTTTTGAAGGAAGAAGGCAGACAATTGGAGAGAAACTCTTGAGGAGGCTATCACCCACGCAGTGTTTTAAAGCTAGAATGATGAAGATGATTCGGGGTCGTACCTTAAATATCTGCCAATGGTGCATTTAAAAAACAACTAAATCTATTAAATTATTATACTCTTAAATATTAAAAATATGTAGGTTATTAATTTGTAACCGGTTTTTATAACTTTCTCCGGGTGCACTTTTGGATATCGGTAAGTTAGACCAAATCGATTTATTTTCATCCATACAAATCGGATCCGAAAAATAACAGAGGAATTAATTTATTAAACACAACACTAAAATTAACAACCAAAGTTATAACAAATAAACTGAATAAAATTATAGCATTAGCAGAAGGACAACAAGGTTTTAGGTTGGGAAGATCATGTACCGACGCTATATTTATATTAAGGCAACTGCAAGAGAAATCAATAGAATACAACAAACCGACATATCTATGTTTCGTGGAACTTAAGAAGGCATTTGACCGGGTCAAATTAAAGGATTTTATCCACTTATTGTACGCAAAAGAGATACCTTTAGAAATAATCAAAACGATCGAAAATACCTACCAAACAACACAATAAAAGTAAAAGTAGAAGAAGAACTAACTGGCCTTATTGAAGCTGGCAATGGAATAAGACAGGGAGATTCCCTGAGTCCTCTATTGTTCAACCTGATTATGGACGAAATAGTAAAAAAAGTAAGAACTAAAAAGGATACCAAATGAGAGAAAAACAACCTAAAATATTCTGTTATGCAGACGAGGTAATACTACTCTCTCAAAGTGAAAATGATTTACAACGTATGCTGAATCAAATCAATCGTCAGAAAATTCAACATGTTAATTTCCCAAAAAAGACAAAATGCATGGTTATAATAGCAGTTTTACTGAAATGTAAATTGGAGCTAGAATGTCAGATAATAGAACAAGTGATGGAGTTTAAATATCTAGGCACCACATTATCTAGCTAAGGAAAGCTCGAAACAGAAGTGGAAGATCAAGTGAATAGAGCAAACAGAGCCGCAGGTTGCCAGCATGAAACAATATAGAGAAATAAAAATATCGAAAAAAAAAAATAAAAGACAGACTTTACAAAACAGTCATCAGACCAATAATAGCATACGCGGCAGAAACACGACCTGACACAGAGAGTATAAAATGGATGTTAGAAACAGCAGAGGTGAAAACACTTTGATAGTAAAACACTATGGGACAGAACTAGAAGTACAGATATACGACATTGATGCAAGGTGGAGAACATCAAGGACTGGGTAAGAAATAGAAGAGTCGAATGGAACGATCATATAAGCCGAATGACAACAAATATAGTTATAAAGACTGCAGGGGACGGTTCTCCAATAGGAAGACGATCAGTAGGAAGACCACCACAACTTCTTAGAGTGCCGTCTCCCTACGGAGATTGGCAATCATAATGGCTATTTTTTATTTTTGAACTTGCTGCTCTAAACAAATCAATCGATCTGCATTGATACCAATCACGTAGATTCTTCAACATGAGTTCTGCCTTCGGCCAAAGATCTTCTTCCTTGAATCTTTCCCTGTATTATGAGTCTCAAAATTTCATATTTTGCTCCCTCATCACGTGGCCTAGTTATTCCAGTTTTTTGGTTTGTATAGTGGTGTTTAGTTCTGTTTATTTACCAATCCTCTCCAGTACCTCTTTATTTGTAGTTCTATCAGTCCAATTCTATCAGACCACAACTTACTGGAGGTCTATTGAAAAACAGACAGAGACATGTCTACATAAAAAGAAAGAAAAAGAAGAAGATAAAAATCGTGGTATAATTATTATGACCAATCTTTTTGTGACACCCTGTATTCATCATCACAAGTTCCATGTGAAAAGTTCCACTATCAATTACTTCGTTAGTGACTTTGTTTAACTGTTGTATTCACGGCAGAGCTATTTTGAGAGTGCGCAATATATACATAAAAACATGTAATGACATCAAAAGATATACCTGTCTTGGTCATATGATCTCAACGTTTCTAACTTAATGTCCGCCTCCTTTTTGATTTCTAAGGTATATTTCGTGGAATCGGAAATATCAGTACGATGCATTGGCTCACTGAGAATAGTCCTGGTGGGAGAATGATCGACTGGAGCCGTGGACATGTCCATGTGACCAACGGGAATGGCCGATGGTGCTGGAGGTTCAGGTGGGAAATCGTCGTCGACGCCGAAATGGGAGAAGATCGTCTAAAATCAGAAGAGAAAAGTTATTCTTCATATACAAAATATACAGAATCATTTGTAAAATATTTTAGACCTTCAATAATTACGGGGAGAACTGCAATACAGACTTACATATTGCACAAAAAGGGATCGTTTAGCATCATAGACCTTTCCTTTTGTATACACTCTATTTCTATGTTTGTTTCGGATAGGCTTTATCGCCTATAGTCGAGCCTTTCTTTTAGGTTAGGTTAGGTTAGGTTAGTAGGCTACGCTTCAACAAGTATTTAGGAATTTTTCTCCACTATTCCGCTCATGCTCGCTGGCTGGTTCTTTTTTGTGTGCTTAGCTTCATCGCGGTTTTTTATGACTAGTTTTCAGTAGTTTTCCTTTCGAATGAAGGACGCTGCGTTGTTCCTTTTATTTGTCGCTTCTTGTTCCGGAATGAACCAGGAACAGCAATGGATGACCCTGCTAGCACAAGCTTCCATGCTATTACTGAGTAATTAACGACCATGACTAAGCATGAAGAGCCCGTCTACCACGATAAGGTCAAATACACAAACGACAGCAACCGTAAACAAGCAGTGGTTCCTTCGGTGAAGAAACATTGCTGCAGCAAAAAAGATATCAAATATAAATCAAAAAGGGTTGAGAAAACATTTACAATGTTTCACATATTTTATCATTCGATAATTGTTATGACTAAACTACTCAAAGCATGCATCTGACTAATATAGTGATTTTTAACAAATTGAAAAAAATTCGATTAATAGTAATAATTATTAGTGTTTCATTACACAGAATTTGAGTACTTAGCTAATAGATAACGTTACTTTCTCACCTGTCCCGATAGTAGGCCATGGCTGCTCATGTTTAGAGGTTTGTTTTGGTCGGATTGTTGCGAGATCGGCCTCTTTCTTTTCGGCTCGGGTTGAGGTTCCAAAGCTACTGGCATGTCATCTTTTTCGTTCTCGTCGCTGGAGGGTTGTTCGCTGCCACCAGCCTTTTCGTTCTTCTTTTCTCTATCTTCCCCACTGTCCCCTTCCTCCTTGTCTGCTCCTTCTTCGCCGTCTTCCTCCTCGCCGCTAATTTCATTCGAATCGAGGACGGCCTGAAAGGTTGTTTTTGGGTATTTTGCCTTTGGTGGACCGATATCTTGAGACTGAAACTACAAAATCAATATTATTAAGAATAGGAATTACAAAAAAAACTATTAACGATAATAAAAATAATCGTATCGTATATATTATATATTAATAAATATAAACTTGCAACACATTATTCATGATTATTCTCCTTTTATACGAAATTATATATTTGTAATGTTTCACAAAAAAAATCTTAAATTGATAAAATAAATAAAAATATGAACGCATAAAACTTTTTGGTATTCCTTAACACCTGTTGTTGGACGTCGTGATCGACTTTTCAATTAATAAACGATTTAATTTATTTGGCCAGTTAGATCCGTCTTGAGTTCATTATGATCATAAGCAATAACTTAGCGATCATTTTTATACTTAAAGATTTTTTTCTATTGATAAATTAATCTCCCAGATTTCACAGTTTTAGACTTCTTTCTTAAGAGACTTATCACACAAAAAGGTTTATAAAACCCGCCCAAAAGGCAGACACGAACTTTCTACAAACATTGGAAAGACGTGTGCAGAAATAACCTAACTAAGAAATGTAATTTGAAACATTCGTAAGAACTGCGAGAAATGTATCCAACTAGAGGTTGGATAAGTAGAAGCAACTAGGCAATAATCTAACCCAAAATTAGGTTTTATACTAAATTAAAATACCTAGACTAATAATGAATAATTAACAAATAACAAAGAAGATCGCTTTTAACACTTTTAACCTACATAAAAAGATCAAAAACTTAACGGGAGGAAACGGATCACGAAGTCATCACTTAGCGAATAAGTTTAAGCTGCTGCATGTGATACCCAAATATATATAAAAATAGTTTGTTGCTTGTACCTAAACGTACTGTACTTTCTTAATTATTCGTTAAGAAAATCTTCCACTGAATAATAAAGTCTTTCAGATAGATAGGCTTTTGTCAATTTACGAAACTTAAGGAAAGAAGTTGTAGATTTAAGTTGCAAGGGGAGATATAGTTTATATAGAGAATATATTTTTTTTCCGAATATAATATAGACTTCTTTACTAACTCAGTAAATGGGATCGGTAAATACACATCAAAGCTTGAATTTCTAGTGTAGTAGTCATGACTAGGTCTTGCTGGAAAAACATGTAGGTGTTTACGAATAAAGCAAACAGCTTCTAGAATATATAGAAAGGGAAGAGTTAAAATCCCGTGATTTGTTAAGTAGCTTTTGCAATGTGTTATTCTACTGAGGGCAAAAAGATTCCGTATTGCTATTTTTTGTAATTTAAAAATAACATCAGATTGGGCAGCTGTACTTCTTCTTTGGGTGCCTTGTCCGTATTCAGACGTTGGCCGTCGTCATGTTTACAATTTCCTGAAACCTTTCTCTGTCGGCTGCTGCGCGAAATAATTCTTCTACTGTGGAACCACACCACTGTCTAATATTACGCAGCCATGAAAGTTTCTTTCGACCAATCCATCTTTTTCCTTTCACTTTTCCTTGTATTATAAGGCGAAGTAGATGGTATTTAGGTCCTCTAATTATATGGCCGAAGTATTCTGTTTTTCTCCTCTTTATGGTGGTTATGAGCAGACGTTCTGAATTGACCATTTGAAGAACATCTTCTAACATATTCTAAGAATGCTTCTAACTTGTTTAGCATTGTGGTTTTTAACGTCCATGTCTCACAACCATACAATAGGATGGACCACACATAACATTTCAGGACCTTCTTACGAATATTCATCGACAGGTTTCTGTTGCATATAACTGGTTTCCACGTCATAACACGCCTTACGTGATATTTCGATCCTGGCTATTATCCCTTCATCAGAGTCACAATTTACATTTAACCAGCTGCCAAGGTATTTGAAATGATTTACCCTTTCGATCTCCTCTCCATTAAGAGAAATCAGACCTTGATCTATATTGATCTTTCCAACTGCCATCCACTTTGTCTTTGAAATGTTGATTTTAAGGCCTCTCCGATAACTTGCTTCACCTACTAGATTTAGTAATGTTTGGAGATCTTGTAAATTTTCTGCAAGAATGGCTGTATCGTCAGCGTATCTAATATTGTTGATTACTTCTCCACCTAGTTTTACTCCCTCTTGTCTGTCATCCAAAGCCTCCCTAAAGATTTCTTCAGAGTGCAGATTAAAAAGAGTGGGTGACAAAACACAACCATGCCATACTCCACGTTTGATAGATATTTCTTCAGTCGGACTGTCTCCAATTTGGATAGAGGCTACTTGATTGTAATTTAAGTATTTCAGCAGTCTTATATCATAGTGGTCAAGTTCTGCTGCCCGTAGGCAATCGAAAAGTGTATCGTGTTGTACTCTGTCGAACGCCTTCTCGAAGTCGATGAAACAAACATAAACATTCTTTCGGAATTCACAACTCTTTTGTAATAGAACGCGCATACAGAATAGTGCCTCTCTAGTTCCTAGACCGTTTCTAAATCCAAATTGCTTATTACCCATCCTACTTTCGCATAGAAGGAATACTCGGTTTTGTATAATTCGCAAGAGTATCTTCAGTGTGTGACTCATCAAACTGATTAGTTTAAAATCGCTGCATTTGGTGGGCCTGATTTTCTTTGGTAATGTTATAAACCGTGACTCTAACCAATCATCTGGTATTTTTCCTTCGTTGTAAATTTTGTTGAAGAAAGTGGTTAAGCAGGCAATGCTTTCCTCATCCAAAAGTTTAAGTAGCTCAGCAGGGATTTGATCTGGTCCAGGTGCTTTATTGTTTTTGGCTTGCTGTATTGCCTTTTTGACTTCCGAATTCAGTATACTGGGACCTCTGTCTAACTGGTTGTCACAGGCAGTATTTGGAGCATTTTCTCTAGAAGCATCGTCAAAAAGGTCAGTGATGTATCTCTCCCATTCTTTGCACTGTTGTTCGTGATCACAAATTTTTCCGTCCGCGCTTTTAAGTATGTGAGCATTTTTATGTTTTCTAATTCCGGCAGTATATTTAAGTTTCTTGTGGAGGTTGAAACTGTCATGCTTTTTTTGGAGGTCTTCTATTTCTTTACATAAATTCTCAAGCCAGGATTCTTTGGCTTGCTTAATTTTCTTTTTATGCGTTTATTGATTTCACGGTATTCGATAATATTTCTATTTTTGTGTTGTCGTCGAACTTCCATCAGGTCTAGAATTTCTTGTGTCATCCATTCATTTTTTGCCAACATGGTAGGTGTTTTCAAAGACTCTTGTACGTTCTCTAAAATCGAGTTTTGAATATCATACCAGCATTCGTTAATGGTTCTGTTTTCGTTTGGTATATTTGATATTCTGTGTATTTTACTATTTATCTGCTGTGATATGTGTTCGCGCGTTTGAGGGTTTTTCAGGGGGTCGAGATATATCTTACAAGGCTTAGTTGGCTTTGTTAATTTCTTTAATTTAATTTGTATTTTGGAGCAGAGTAAATTGTGATTTGAGTTTATGTCAGCGCCGGGCTAAGTTTTTACATCTTTAATATTGTTTCGAAATCGGTGGTTTATTAGGATGTAATTTCTGGAAATTGAAACCAGGTATTTGTAATGGCGAAATCATTTTCTTGGCAGAATTCTATTAGACGTTCACCTCTTTTATTTCTCTCTCCCAAGCCAAACTTTCCGGTGATGTCCTGCGTTATCTTCTGTCCAACTTTAGCGTTAAAGTCACCCATAATTCCTTCCTTCATGGGCCACAGGGCGCATGCATCGAAAACAACGACAAACGACACATCGCGTAGCTGTCAAGAGAAGAAATAAGACATTCTTTTTTGTTTTTGTTAATTTTAAGTTTTATAAGATTATTATAATAAAAGGTGACAGTCAGAATAATTATTTTTCATACAAAGAAATACAGTCCACAAACTTCTGAAGGCTCAGAAATAAAAACTTTATTCATGGTCCTTCGAGCCGGATTTTATCAACAAGCAACAAGTGTTAGTGTATTTTTTATCGGCAAGTGAAAAAGTTAACATGGCATGGTATGTGGTGAGTACACATTTTTCATTCCTATAATACCTATCCTGGAATAAGAGAGATATTAATTTGTGTCACAAGGTTATTATAATTTCGTTTTGTTAGGATTTATTAATAGCAAGCTTTAAACTTTATTGATATTATACATAGTCGATGCAATGGATCAGTTAATTGTTTTAAAAGAAAGCGTGGTATCTTTAAGGCACAAATTACAAAATTTGATTCATTTATAAGCAGTTTTACTCACGATAAAATAGTAGAATTACAAGTTAGGGTTGACAAATGCAAAGAATGGTGGAATGATTTTGATCAAATACAAAGTGAAATTGACTTATTAGACACATCAGAGGAACAATTACAAGAAAGGTTAGATTTTCAGGATGCATATTTTAAACTAATAGCCTCTGCAGAAATTATATTAAAGAATGAAGTTAATTTAAACGATACTATAGCAAACTCAGGTCACAATACTAGTTTAGATCGAAATAGCTTAAAAAATGTAAGGTTACCACCACTGGAGATTTCAACTTTTAATGGTTGTTATCAACATTGGTTAGAATTTAGAGATAGTTTTACTAGTATGGTCATAGAAAATTCTGATTTAAATGATGTTGACAAGCTTCACTATTTAAAAAGGGCTTTAATAGGGGATGCCCAGGATGAACTGGAGCAGCTAAAAACTACTAGCAAAAATTTTACTATTGCATGGCAACTTTTATCTGAAACATATGAAAAGAAAAAACTTATTGCACGTGGTCATATTGAAGCTATATATGAATATCCAAAAATAACTCAGGTAAATAGTTTAGAATTAAAGAAATTGTCAGGTTGTATAAAAAGAAATTTAAAGTCACTAGGTATGTTAGGTTATCCAGTTGAACATTGGGATGTTCTTTTACTTTGTACCATAGAGAAAAAGCTTGATTATTACACAAATAAGGAATGGCACGAAAAGGGTCCAGTTAACGAATTTTCTACTATACAGGAATTCTTAGCATTTATAGATCATAAAGTACAACACTTACAAAATTCAGAAGGGGATAAACAAGATATAGAGCAAATATCAAAGGAAACAAAAAAAAGGGTGCAAAAAATGACATTATCAAAGTCATTCATTGCAACGTCCAAACAATGTGCACTTTGTAATTTACCGCACTATTTTTATTCATGTAAAAAATTTCATAATTTATCAGTGTCAGCTAGAAGACAAGAGGTAACAAAATCAAAAGCATGTTGGAACTGTCTAAAGGATGGACACTTAGTACAACATTGTACATGGGGAGGTTGTAAACTTTGTGGAAAACGACACAATACTCTTTTACATATGGATGGTAAATTTATAAACAATTCTCATTTACAAACAAATGCAACTCAACTCAACGGATCAAAGGTTGAATCACAAATTTGTGGTATATCGACCCAGAAAGAAACACACACACAGGGAAATGGCATATCTAATCAGGGAAAGGAAGTACATATTCAGGGACAAGGTGCATTCCATAATAATTCAATGGAAGGTACATCTCAATTAAACTTTTTGGGTCAGACAGGTTTTCTGGAATCACATTCGGGTGATATAGGTCAGACATGTTTTTTAGAATAACATTCGGGTGATATAGGTCAGGATTCAATTAATTTTTTAAATCATTCTAAGCAAGGTATATCATACAGATTAAAAACTGATATTTTACTTTCAACGGCCTTAGTATATATGCAAGACAAATATGGAATTTTGCATGAATGTAGAGTTTTATTGGACTCAGGTTCACAGTCAAATTTTATATCACGTTCATTTTTTGAAAAATTACAATTATGGGCAGATAAGGTACACATTCCGGTTAAAGGTTTAGGTCAAGGTATAACAAACATTTCTCAGGCATTAAATGGGACACTTTTATCAAAGTTTAGCAATTATCAAACAAATGCATTTTTATTGGTAATTGATAAAATTTCTGACAATTTACCAACTTCGGATTTAAACTTGGATTTTATAAATATTCCTAAAAACATTGTACTTGCAGATGAAACATTTGGGGTTTCAAAACAAATTGATGTATTACTGGGAGCATCAGTTTTTTGGCAATTATTATGTGTGGGTCAGATAAAACTTGGCAAAAATCAACCAATTCTCCAAAAAACTAAGTTGGGATGGGTTATTTCAGGGCCAGTTAGTCAATCAATTAAGGTTAGCAACAATTCAGTGATATGTAATTTTTCGTCTAATGTTTTGGAAAACCAAATTGAAAAATTTTGGTTAATAGAAGAATTTGGTGCAAAAAAGGTTATGTCCAAGGAGGACATTTATTGTCAAGAGTTGTTTGAAGCTAGCACGATTAAAAATGAAAACGGTCATTTTGTTGTTAAATTACCAACAAGGTCAAACATTTCTGACTTAGGAGATTCTTATAGTAATGCACTAAAAAGATTTCAATTATTGGAAAATAAATTAAATAAAAATTTGGAAAGGAAAATTAAATACCATGAGTTTATGCAGGAATATATCCAGTTGGGTCACATGTCAAAGGTTGAAGATAAAACTGACTTCAATTCAGAAACACCCAACTACTATCTTCCACATCATGGAGTTTTAAAGGAAACGTCTTTAACTACAAAATTAAGGGTAGTATTTGATGGGTCAGCTAGAACTGACAGTGGTTTGTCATTAAATGATGTTCTAATGGTCGGACCAAAATTACAAGATGATTTAATGTGCATTCTTCTTCGTTTTCGGAAACATAATGTAGTTATAGCTTCAGACATCGAAAAGATGTATCGACAGGTTTTTGTTTGCAAAACTCAGCAAAAACTACAACAAATATTATGGAGGTTTTCGGATGAGCAACCAGTTGAGACATACAAGCTGAAAACACTAACATATGGGACCGCTCCAGCAGCATTTTTGGCTATAAGAAGCTTACAACAATTAGCTCATGAGAACCAATTGAACCTGCCTCTAGCTTCCCAGGTGATTTTAAAGGATTTTTATGTTGATGATTTGCTTACAGGGGGGAGTTCAATTGAAGAAGTAAAATCATTAAAGGATGAATTAAATAATATTTTGTGCACAGCAGGATTTTCACTTAGAAAATGGGTATCAAACAAACCTGAAATTTTTGATGAGGATATTCAAATAAAGGGAGACATTGAACATTATCTTGCAGATGATGTTACAACAAAAACATTAGGGCTTTATTGGAACTCAAAGATAGATTCGCTTCAATATAAAATCAATTTTTCTAATTACACAAAGGTTAGCAAAAGAACAGTTCTGTCTTTAGTTTCACAGATATTTGATCCTCTTGGACTAGTAGGTCCAGTTATAATTAAAGCTAAATTAATAATGCAATCACTATGGCAATTAAAATTAAATTGGGATGAGTCTTTACCTTTAGATTTACACACAGCTTGGAACCAGTTTAGGGAATCAATTGCAGATTTGGAGAAAACTCACATTAGCAGGCAAGTTTTGTGTTCTAATCCAATTAATAGACAATTACATTGTTTCAGTGATGCTTCAGAGTCTGCTTATGGCGCAGCACTCTACATTAGGTCACTGGATCAAGGTGGTTCTTGCTTAGTTCATTTATTATGTGCGAAATCAAGGGTAGCACCCTTAAAAACAATATCTTTGCCTAGATTGGAATTGTGTGGTGCTTTATTGGCTGCCAAATTGGCATCGGAGGTTATCGCAACAATAGGTGTTAGCTTTGATGAGGTACATTTTTGGTCTGATTCAATGATAACTCTTTATTGGATTTTGGGTGAACCGTCACAATGGAAAACCTTCGTTGGAAATAGGGTGTCGGAAATACAAAGGCTTTCTAATGGATATAGCTGGCATCATGTTGACTCGCATGATAACCCAGCCGACATAATTACACGCGGATATGAACCAAAGTTATTAAACACTTCAAAATTGTGGTGGAATGGGCCACCATGGTTAGTTTCTCATAAATTGTCTTGGCCTACTAAGGCTTTGTCAAATTCACACATTTCTATCATACCTGACCAGAAGGTAATTCAAACATTTATATCAACTGTGCAATTTGCTGAAATTTGGAACCGATTTTCCAGCTTAGCTAAATTGCAGCGTGTTTTTGCATATATACTTCGGTTTGTCACCAATTGTAAATCATCTAATAATAAGACAACGGGTCCTTTTACTGTAGATGAAAAAGAAAGAAGTTTTTCTGTTTGGTATATATGGCACAAAATGAAGTATTTCATCAGGAAATACAAACAATAAAAAAATCAAAACCAATACATAAATCGAGTAAAATCTTATCATTAAATCCTTTTCTTGATGATAAAGGACTATTACGAGTTGGTGGACGTCTTCAAAAGTCAGAATTGTCTTTTGACCAGAAGCATCCAATCATACTCCCGAACGGCCATGTATTAACTAAACTTATAGTGATATCGTATCATCATAAATACTTGCATGCAGGTCCACAAGCATTGCTATCAATAATTCGTTTAAAATTTTGGTTATTATCTGGACGTAGCACGGTTAGGCACATTCTGCATAAATGTGTTACTTGCTTTCGTGTCAAACCTACATTGCTTGTACCTCTTATGGGAGATTTACCTAAATCTAGACTTCTGCCTACAAGGCCATGTTATAATTGTGGTGTAGATTATGGGGGTCCCTTAGAATTGAAAACAAGCTATTTACGGAATTGTAAAGTAGTTAAATGCTATATATGTATTTTTACATGTTTTACAACAAGGGCGACACATATTGAACTTGTATATGATTTAAGTACTAATTCATTCTTAAATTCATTTAAACGTTTCATTGCTAGAAGAGGTCTATGTAAAAATATGTATTCTGATAATGGAACTAACTTCGTTGGGGCAAATAATCATTTGCAGGAGTTATATTCATTTATGAATGATGCAACGGTAAAATAAAATTTTTTAGATTATTTTTCGGAACATAAGATTCATTGGCATTTTATTCCGGCTCACTCACCACATTTTGGTGGCATCTGGGAATCAACTGTAAAATCGGTAAAGTTTCATATACGAAGGGTAATGTGTAATAATAAATTTACATATGACGAAATGTATACTTTGTTGACGCAAATTGAGTCTCTCCTAAATTCCCGTCCTTTATTACCTCTGTCAGAAAGTCCAGAAGACCTTGGTGTACTCACCCCTGGACATTTTCTAATTGGAGCACCACTTGTAGCACTGCCACAAGAAGAGCTAACTGAAATAAATCCGAATAAGTTGAAACGGTATCATCACCTGACTCAGATAATTCAGAGTTTTTGGGTACGCTGGTCACGTGAGTACCTCTCTTCACTTCAGCAGCGAACCAAATGGAGAACAGCAGCTGACAACGTGAAAATTGGATCATTGGTTATTATTCAAGAGGATGGTCTTCCTCCTACTAAATGGGAATTGGGTAGAATATTGCAACTACATGCTGGGACAGATAATGTTGTGCGGGTTGTGACTGTGCTTACTTCTAAAGGTGAATTCAAAAGGCCTTGTGTAAAGTTAGCCGTCCTGCCAATGGAATGAACAATAATGGTTATGGTTTACAAGAAGCGTTGTTTGAAAGGCATCACTTAAGCCTTTCACAAACGACACATCGCGTAGCTGTCAAGAGGAAGAAATAAGACATTCTTTTTTGTTTTTGTTAATTTTAAGTTATATAAGATTATTATAATAAAAGGTGACAGTCAGAATAATTATTTTTCATACAAAGAAATACAGTCCACAAACTTCTGAAGGCTCAGAAATAAAAACTTTATTCAGTAGAATTCGTCAATATTCTGCTCATCTGCGTCAGTAGTGGGAGCAGAAACTTGGATGATATTTATATTTACAGGTTTAGCATTCAGCTGTATTAAAATTACTGTCTGATATTGGGATGAAGTTAGTGACATACTTATTAATATGCTGTTAATATAGTTCATATAGTTCATAGGAGTTCATATAGTCAATAGGTAGTCATTTAAATATGAGGTCTGATATTAGCTTCAAATATTTGTTATTTAATTTTTACCTTGTCCTATATGTGATAAACATAAAAGGATAATTTTCATAGATATAAGCTAATCCAAACATAAAATACACTTTTAGACCACATTACATACGACAAAAAGCAACATAAGTTGCCTAAGGCACAGGTCATTCTATTAATCTAGACTATAAAACCATCATTGATTTCACATCTTTTATACCCTAAATTAATAAATAAAAAAGTTTTTTTTAAATCCTAACACCTAGATTGTTGTTATTTTTAAAATCATCAAAACTTGTTGAATCTTTTGGCTGTAGTAATACTATGTACAAATAATATAGTTTTTGTTGCATTGACATTCTGTTTTCGTCATCCTTCATAAGTATCTTGTCAATCAGTTCCCAGCTGTTCTCCGCGTGTAGAGGTTCTCTCTCACCGGCTCTGGTAACTCGATTCAGCCATGTGCTACCTCTAGTCAAATTTAATTTAATACTGAACATCACAGTTATTTTACAACACAATGTAGAATCTTTTATAACTAAATGTAATTTAAAAAGTTTTTACCCTAGTATTTTGGTGGCTCAGGCATTGTGACCTAGTAAGTATAACCATCTTTTGCTTTTCAACCATAGTCAAAATTTCATAATCTCGTTTGTTTTAACTAAATGGTTCATACTTATTTTTAGGCATTTTCGATTTTAAAATCTGATGATGGACTGTGTGGTCCGAAAACGTTTGTTTTATTGATGTAGCCCTTTTAAGGGTTTTTTAAATAAATATACCCATTTACAAAACTAACCTCTTTTTGTGATACGTGGTATACAGCCAGCTACAGGAATTTTTTCCTTGTGGATTTTGATTTCATTCCAATAACCTCTTTGCCTATCACCCATCCGTCATTCTAGCTATATGTCCTGTCCAGTCACCTTAGTTGTTTTCCTGACCTCTTGGTTTTTTATTTTGTCTCGCAGAGTTATTCGTAACATGGATCGCTCCACTCTTGTCTGTGTAACTCCCAGTTTGGTAGCCGACGCTTTTGTTAGAGTAAGTGTTTCTGCTCCGTATGTTAACACTGGGAGGACGCATTTATCAAATACTTTTCTCTTCAGGTATGTGGGCAGCTCACTTTTAAAAGTTTTTCTCAGTTTTTCATATGCTGCCCACCCAAGACCGATTCTTCTCTTCAGTTCATAGGTCCTATTATCCTTTATTCTTCTTCTTCTTCGTGTAGTGCCTATCCGGTAAGGATGTTGGAGACCATAATGGCAATCTGTATTGTGCAAACTGCTGCTCTGAAAAGATTTGTGGTTGTTGTTTTAAACCACGTATGTATATTTTTCAGCTGGGAAATCCTTCACCTTCTTCTTATCCCTGCCAATCATAATTTCATGTCCTAGGTATTTATATTTATTTACGAATTCTACTTCTTACCCACCAATACTGGTGTTCTGGTTGGGTATCAAATTTTTTATTATTTTTATTTTGGAGATGTTTATATTTAAACCTACATTTTCTGTAGCCACAACGAGTTCCTGTACCATCTCTTTTGCCATTTCTAGATCTTCAGCTATTATGAATATATCATCGGCAAAATGTACGTTGCTTAGATATTCACCATCTCGTTTTATTCCCTTTGTCAGCCAATCCAAATTCTTAAAAGCATGTTCCAGCACAGTATTAAAAAATTTAGGTGACATTGAGTCTCCTTGTCTAACCTCTCGCTCTATATTTATGCGATATATCTATTAGTAGGTACTTTGATAGTGGTTGTTGCCTGTAGATATATATTGTATAATAATTTTGTAAACCTAGTCTAGCCGACATTTTTTAAGAGCCTGTAGTATTTTGCTTACCTCAACTCTGTCAAAGGTTTTATAGAATCGACAAATATTAGCACTAGAGGTATTCCACTATTTTTTTTACTAGAATTTTTATGCTTTGTACATGTTCATTTGTTCCGTAACTTTTTCGAAATCCTGACTGTTCTCTTGGTAGATATGTCTCTCATTTTCTTTCCAGTAAATGTATATCTTTAGCAATATCCTTATGTTCCATTAACTCTTTTAATTAAAATTCGTGCAACACGTATACGTTTCCAAGTAAGTGTTTGCATTGACTAAAAGTTTACACTTTAACATTGTTTCACACTATGCCTTGAGAACTGAGCAATGATTGGAGAACAAGTAAAAATAAAAAGGTAAAGTGAGTAAATAACGAATTTTTTGGAATTAATATGTCAAAACCTTTATGACAACCGAAAGAAAGTCAAAAATAAACGAAAATTGCAGCACTTATTTTTATAAAATTATCGTCATCATCCTCATCCTTTAAGGAAGGAGACATATATCTAAAACAAATTGTGTACCGTTCAAATCATGGTACTTTATCAGCTTCATAGATTCGTTTACGTTTTAAGACCGATAATTTTAGACAATTTAATGCAATTCTCCTAGTCCGAAAACAGCTCTTTGAAGATGGCGTGTTGTAATTAGTTTTTTTTTTAAATACCTCCAGAACGCTTGTATTTAGAAAAACGAAAACTGGTACGATTATTTATCCTCCAGAGTTGAATCGATTTCATCAATTGCAAATTTCTAGTACCGATCGTAGGCGTCCTTTTTGGGTAGGTCAACGGTTATTTTAACGCATAACTTTTTTGTTTTTATCTTTTAAGCATTGGCGATACTAAATTATTAACTTTTTAGTTATTCCAGTACTAAAAGGTACTCATACTCTTAAGTCGATAGAATACACCGTTTTCTAGAAAAATCGATTTGAAAATTTTTCGTTTTTTCGTCATGAAAGTTAAATTATTATTGTTTGCACTAGTTGGTCGTGAACTGTCAACAGAAGTATAATCTACGTTTTTCATTGTCAAATTGTGGTCAGTTCGTAAAGTTTATCTTTTAGTTTTTTACTTCGTGGCATTCAAATTAACAATTTCAATTCAACAAAAATTGTTTTTACTAATGAGGAATTCCCTGATATGCTTTAGTTTATAGCGAAATCAGGTGTAACGCTCGAGCAACACAACGTAGATACTCTGAAAAACTTCCTTTTCATTTTACAAAGGTACAAGCACTGCTACAAGGAGATTTTTCAGCTCGTGAAGAATTCGCTAGATGGTTACAGAATAAGAAAAATCCAAAGAAGATTATTTTCACATAAATTTTGTTTTGCGACAAAGCTACATTCACAAAAAATGGAAATTGGAAAAATGGAAATTTTTAATGTGCATAATGTATAATATTATTCCCTATTATAATTATGCCCTAATCATAGATGCCCTAAATGGTGCTGATTACTTACATTTCCTGCAAAATGTTTTACCTGATTCGTTAGATGATGTGCCTTTAAATATTCGGCAAAACTTATGGTTTTTAAACGACGAATGTCCGGCCCCTGTTAGCAGAAATGTACGAGACTTTCTTGATAATAACTATGAAGACAACTGGATTGGAAGAGGTGGTCCAGTTGCTTAGCCAGCAAGGTCGCTGGATTTTATTCCTTGCAATTATTGTGTTTGGAGATACATAAAAGCATTTGTTTATTCCATTCCGATACAAAATGCTTGCAACGAATTTCTAAATAACTTTGGAATTTTTGCAAGAATTCGGCGTTCTCTAAGTAAAAGGGCAAATTTATGCATAGAGACTTCATCACATCGAACATCTTAACTATCTACTTTTGATTCTTGTTCTTTTGTGTTAGTTTCGTTTCATCGTAATAAATAGTTTGTTTTTAAAATCCTTTAAATAAAATTTTGTTCTAATTTGATTTTTGCTTCTTTTCCTAAACTTTTTTACGAATTGTATGCCGCATTTATTGAAGCAAAAGATAATTTATAAAATTAATTAAGGTAATTATTAATTTAACTTTCATGACGAATAACAAAAAAATTTTCAAATCGATTTTTCTAGAAAACGGTGTATCCTTCCGACTTAAGGTAAGAGTACCTTTTAGAACTAGAATACCTAAAAATTTAATAATCTACTATAACGAATGCTTAGTAGTTTAAAACAAAAAATTTAAATGTATGCATTAAAATAACCGTTTACCTACCCAAAACAAACGCCTATGATCGGTACTAGAAATTCGCAATTAATGGATTCGATTCAACACTGGATGATAAATTATCGTACCAGTTGTCGTTTTTCTAACTAGAAACATTATAGAGGTATTAAATAAAAACAAATTACAAGGTGCCAACTTCAAAGAGCTCTAGCTCCCTTAGTTGACGCTCTAACGAGGCGCCGACCCCCGCTCCGACCGTAGGATCGTACCATACTCGATCTATAGGCAAAATAAATGCATTATTTTAAATACGAATGGTCACTGTCAGTGCCATGCTCCAGGCGAGGATACGATGCGATGGTCTGCGTTATGAACGTAGCATAATCTCGATCGATTATGGTACGATCCTATGGTCGGAGTGAGGGTCGGCGCCCCGTTATGTGCGCCCACTTAGGAAGCATTTTGGGACTAGGTGAATTGGATTAACTTGTCTTACAATTATCTGAGGCATCTCCGGTCTTCGCTTGTCAGAAGAGTTTCTGAACACCATTTATCGACGTTGTGTTACTTTTTCTCTATAATAAAATACAGAAACGAGCATCCCGAAATAGCGGTTCTTCGTAGTTCGCAGTGACAGTAAACAGTATATTATAATATATATATATATATATATATATATATATATAATATATATATATATATATATAGAGTGTGTATAACGACGCTAAGAATACAATTCTTTGGAGGGTAACTTTCGGGAAAGCGTCAAAACAAGGATCAGCTAGAGATGGTATAAGCCAGCTTGGTGTAGAACTTTATTCTAAATGTGAAATTTTCGGTGATATGTTGTCACCTTCATCAGCACCTAAATGGATTTCAATGTAGGTTTTTAAATGTTGATTTCCACCACTGTACTATAATAGGTTTTCCATTTAGGTGCTGATGAAGGTGACAACATATCACCGAAAATTTCACATTTAGAATAAAGTTCTACACCAAGCTGGCTTATACCATCTCTAGCTGATCCTTGTTTTGACGCTTTCCCGAAAGTTACCCTCCAAAGAATTATATATATAATATATTATATATATATATAATATATATAATATATATATATATATATATATACAGTATTGTGCGAATTAATGGAATCATATGCTGTTTTAATGAAAAAACAGTTTATTTAGTAAAAAATTATATTTTGACAAAACTATAAAGGTAAACTTACATCATTCAGTAGGAAATATGTCCCCCTGTGGCAGCAATTACTACTCTTACCCGGCATACCTTTTGGCATAGATTCTATGAGTTTCTGGCAGTTGTCAGATATCCTTTCATCTCGATACCAAACCTGAATGGCCGCTTCTATCATTTTTGTTTTAGTGGTACAGTCGATTTTTCGCAGTCTAGTTTTGCAAATGGCCCATAAATTTTCAATGGGGTTAAAGTCGGGTGAATTACCGGGCCAATCTAAAACATTAATCTTCTTATTTTTGAAAAATGCCATCACTTCCTTTGATTTGTGACAGGGAGCAGAGTTCTATGAAGAATCGCTCCTCCTTGGGGTTGACATTTTTGGAGTTGTTTGTCCAAATACTTTTCCAACATGGATTTGTATTTTTGGCTGTTCATCATGCCTTCAATTGGCACCAAAGATCCAACCCCCATGTATGAAAAACATCCCCAAAACATTTTCTTGACTGGATGTTTTACGGTTTGATCAATATGACTTTTTTCCAGTCGCCTACAGTCCAAATAGAGTATTTTTGGCCCACAGTAGCCTTTGTTTCTTCATTCGTTCAGTTAGAAGCTGTTTTTTCTGTGGACGAATTGCCCTTCTACCATTCTCCAAAAGTCTTCTGCGAACAGTTGAGTCATGAATCACTATAGCTGATGCTGATAGATCTTGTTGTAGGTCTTGGCTTGATTTTCTTGGGTCCAATTTGCTCTTTCGAAGTAAAAATCTATCATCTGCTGGTGTTGTTTTTCCTTTTCTTCCACATTTTCCTAACCTTTTTCACATCCACTGATCCAGTTTCTCGTTTATGCTTCAAAATTTTGCTTACTACCCCCTGACTCACTCCACACGTTCTAGCAATCTCTCTTTGTGATATACTAGTGTGTTCACTCAACGTGTCAATCTTTTCACGCTTCCTAGCCCCAAAACAACACAAGCTTGGTAAGAAATGACCTAAAACACACTCAAACACACCAACACACAGTAAGGTTATATTTTCAATGCTTGGTCAGCTGTCAACTGTGTGGGTAGTGTTGCCAACTGTGAATATTGAAAAAATGAAAAAAAATTCACAGTGATTCCATTAATTCGCACAATATATATATATATATATATATATATATATTATATATATATATATATATTATATATATATATACATATAAATCTATAAAAAAATAATAAATAAATAATAAAATTAATTTATTCAATTTAAAAAATACTATTTAAATTTTAAAATACAGAAAACATAGAATGAAGTTTCGCGATAGTTTACAGTACCGCCTACTGTACCACTTTTGTTATTTTGATTACTACACTGTTAATAATTGACTATAACCAAAATTACATACCTTTGGTGTGGAGTGTTTGGGTGGTGGCGATTTCCTGCCACTTTTGCAATGCAGTGAGAGCGGCACCAAATCCGGAGTGTCTAAAAGATCTTTATTGTCCTTGTCGTCCGGTGTTTCGCACAACCCTTTGATCTTTAATTGGTCCGCCGTGCGCAGCAGCGACTGCAAAAAATATCCAATATTACATTTTGGACTAAAAGAACAACGAGTAGCGGAAATTAGTTTTGCGATTTTTAGGTCATAATGAGCAAAAGGGCTTTTAGGCAAATGGAAATTGATGTACTTGTTCAAAGGGTAGGTATATTAATAGACAACCTATGAGTTCTTTTGTAATAAAAATTAATTTTTAAAAAACAGCTTTTACACTCTTAATGGTTAAAGTTTAATTAACTAAAAAACATGTACCTAATGAGAAATTTTGTAAGAAAAATAGTAGCTAAAAACTTTTCTCCTTCCAATTTTTTTACTGGTTTTGTTGGGTATTCTTTTAATTTCTTCTTTTTTCATCTTTCATAATTTATGTGTTCTAGGTATTACAAAAATACTTATTTTTGTGTTTCCAAGTAACATTAACTTATTTGGAATAAATTATAATATTAGAGTTATACAAATTCTAGTAAAATTTTTTTTTCTTTTTTTTTTCAATTAACGTGTCTTGACTACGAGGTCATTGACACGATGACAGTATAATACAATATAAGGTATATACAGTTTTACATTTGACAATACATAGTACAAACAGACACATAAATTACAAATTTAACCGTTACACATAATTATTACAATTTAGAGTTTACTAAGCACTTGAATGTCTTTTATATATTTAAACAAGTTTTCAAATTTCTGAGTTTCACTCAATATTTCTTTAATATTATCTCCCAATTGGTGTTGTTTTCTTTTAGCAGAAAGAAGCGGACATTCTTTAAGGAAATGTCTGACTGTTAAGGGACTGCTGCAATGGCCGCATGCAGGTGGATCGATAGATGTCATTAGAAAGCCATTTGTAAGATGAGTGTGTCCAAGTCTTAGTCTTCTTAGAATAACCTTGTGTCTTCTGGGCATAGGTGGTATGTCTAAAATGTGCTAAACTTTTTAGGATATTAATATTTTTTAAGCAGTTGCCTTTCGTTTCCTGTATGTGTGTATTCCAAGTAAGTCTGGAGTCGAAGGTCAGCCCTAAGACTTTATGATGATCAATAACATCTAGTAATACTCCGTTGTATGTCAAATTTTATCTTTATCTTTTAATTTTTTAAAAGGAAATAAACACGATAAAAAATATAAGGACTACACAGATATGAGATAAGAAAAAAAAACGGGAATTATAAAATAGACAAAATATTAAAATAAAAAAGCTAAGTTTCGTTTTTTTTTTTCATTTAGGTATTAAAAAATAAACAATTTTTCAGATCTTGTTTACAAATAGCTTTACATTAAACTTATATACCAATTTACACCGTATTTAAGAAAATTCAGGCTATGGTTTCAAAACTTTTTCATATTAGATTCTAGAAAACAGTATCAGTTTTGACAGTCAATGTAACTAAATAATAGTGAATTAAAACTTAATTTGAGAATATCTTTTCGAGACTTGGTTACTCCTTTTTCCCAAGATTCTAAGTCTCTGAGCAAGATATTTGCTGAATGTATTTCTTTTATTATCATCATCATCATCATCATTGCCTCCAGTTTTGCCGATCTCCTGCACCTACCTCCCATTGTTGTACTCCCATTTTGCTACTTGATCCTTCCATTTTTTCTTAGGGATCAACTGACCTACCATCGGGCAGTTCCAAAATGTTGTATTGAAAAGTATTTTATCATTCAATCTTAGCACATGTCCCATCCATCTTATTCGGTTTGCCCTAATGTAGTGTACTATGTTTTCATCTCCATAGAGTGCCTGGAGTTCCTGGTTATGTCTTCTTCTTCATTTTCCTGTAGTTTAGTCGCTAAAAAGCTCAAATATGGTCAGTAGTATCTTCCGTTCCAATACCAGTAATTTTGTTGCTTCACGTTAGTTCAGTGGCCATGGGTCGCCTCCATACGTTACTGTCGGCAAATTATGGTTTTATAAACTCTTTTTGCTGCTCTTGCGGGTATTCTTGATTTAAGCACCGTCGGTATGGCATAATATACTATTTCTACTATAGCTTGTATAATAAAAATATATACAAGTTACAAGTATAACTGAAGGCAAGGCACCTGTGGCTCAATCCAAGGAAGGTTATAAGCAATATATGGAGATGTAGGCTTTAAAACTAGAAATGATATGTTGGAATTAGCAACAGCATTAGATATGGCCATCGTTAAGAATTGTTAATACATACACATGTAAGAGGAAATAACAACTAGTGTTAAGACAACTGTGGCAGAGACTGATAGATTTCATTTAAAAGTAGGATTACATCAGAACTCTGTTTATTTCTTATTTATTCTCATTAGTGTTGAATCTAAATGGTTACCGACTAAATGGTTACCGCCTAAACAACATCAGATATGCAGATGACACCATAGTAATTGCGGACAACTTAGAAGACTTACAAGTTCTTATGAACAAAATCACGTATTACAGTCAACAATATGGACTCAATATAAACGTTAAGAAGACAAAGCTTATGATAATTGGCAAGAAAAGGATAACAGAATGTCAACTCTACGTCAACCAATCTCCTGTAGAAATAGTGACGCACTACAACTACCTCGGCACCATAATAAATGAGGAATGGACCAACAACCAGGAGATTAGAGCACGCATTGAAAAAGCTAGATCCACCTTCAATCGGATGGCGGCCTTCTTCAAGAGTCACGACCTCTCTCTTGACACAAAAGTAAGAATGCTACGATGCTACGTCTTCTCTGTCCTTTTTTATGGTGTCGAAACGTGGACCTTGAACGAAGATATGTGCAAAAAACTGGAAGCATTTGAGATGTGGCTATATCGGCGAATACTTAAGATCCCGTGGACTGACCGAGTCACAAATGAGGAGGTCCTCAAAAGAATGAATAAGAACCGACAGGTATTGACCACCATTAAATCTCGAAAGTTACAATTCTCCGAACATATTATGCGAAATGAATCCAGATATGCTCTCCTTCAAGCCATCCTGCAAGGAAAAATATTTGGAAAGCGAGGTCCAGGAACAAGAAGAACATCTTGGTTAAAGAACCTCAGAATCTGGTTCAATACAACATCTGTGCAGCTTTTCCGCGCTACTGCATAAGATAAAGATTGCCATGATGATCGCCAACATTCGTAACGGATAGGCACATCAAGAAGAAGTGTTGAACCAGATAACAAAGAAACTGCAGGGTAACATTTCATATGATTATATATATATATATATATATATAATAATATATATATATATATATATATATATATTTATATATATATATATACAAAGAAGAATTTAGCAAAATCACTCAAGAATCAGAATGAACAGGGCGATATGACTCCGACGGTTTCTGCTCGCGTACTATGCCAAAGAAATGTTTCAATAACATGTTTTTAAGTGTAGATCAGTCACGATGCGGTTTTACAACAATTTTATAACTTTCTTTGATGTTTACCGACGACGATAACATAAAACTTGCTATATAACCAGAAATATGTTATACAACACTGTGTTTTATAACTTTTTTATTTAAAATTCTGTAACAAGTTACTAAACTTTGTTATTTAACATGTTTTGTTACATAGTCTGGACCCGGCTTAAGAGTGGCGCAGAATAGAGAACATTTTGATGTAGTGATCGCAAACCTCTAAGTAATGGAGTGCATCAGAAGAACTCAATTTTTTATTCCATCTATCATCACTGAATCGTACTAAACGGCCTTAAATATCCATTTGGTTTTTGTCACTCTTTCTATAATACCTTCTACCATTTAACGTATCGTATTTGACATGATATGTACATTTAATTCCTAATATTGATTTTTTCATTTCCTTCTGTAATATTCTTGTAATGAAAAGATACAGCATTTTCAGTTATAAATGAAAGCACACATGGATTAAATACATTTCCCTTGATGCTAATAGGGATTTCTCTCATATTCTCATATTTCAGGCATAAACACTAGAATGTAGAACATTTGTTTCAGCAAATTCTTAATATCAGTTACGATATTTACACGAACAGTGCCACAATTTGAAAACAGAACATATAAATATCAAATAAATAATTAGAAAACAATACATATGGCGTTTTTATAAAGTGTCAACGTTGTAAAACTGTCCTTGTAAACCCTTCCTAGCCGAAGGAATGAAAAATGTCAGCGGTCTGTAACGAGATCTCTCGTTCAAAAAAGATTCCAGTGTATGGATATTACATCCGTGCAATATCGCACAAAGACCATAAGGACATCACAAATTGCAAACCGAATGAGTCGTTCGCGAGTTCAGGCTGGCAGGAACGCGGCAGAAGCAGAAGGCAACGTCCTTGAACCCGAGAGTATTGATTGGTCCAGACTCTCGCACACACACTCAAACGGCAGCAGCAGAACACAGCACCAGCAGCATTTGTAGAGAGAATACACAGCATCACTTTCTCTTCCGGCGGGGTTGCCGATTCTACGCCCGGAATCGAAAATACGGAACTTTATCAATAGTTTCGGTTCAAAATATTTTTTTAGTCGACCATAGCCTAGAATCAAGGATGATTTTATTTAATTTGCCACCTTACGAAACCGATGTATATAAGCTGATTTTTTAAACAAACTTTAGAGCGTTTTTGAAACTCCTTTCTTGTGGCATGTTTAACACATTTTTTATATGGGTATATTTTTATCACTGAGGCTTAATTATATATAAAATTCACGTTTGAATCAATAACGAGTTAATTTCATATAAAAATATCGATTTAAACTTCTCCTTCTTTTTATATAGACATGAGTGTATGTTTTTCAATGTGCCTCCAGTAAGTGGTCGTTCTATCGATTTCGTGGTCTTCCTACTAATCGTCTTTCTATTGGGAACCGTCTCTTTCCCTCTTTACTACTCTAGTTATTATCATTTGACTTATATGATCATTCCATTCTACTCTTCTATTTTTTACTCAGTTCTTGATGTTTTACTCCTTGCTTCTATGTTGTATATCTGTACTTCTAGCTCTGTCTTATAGTGTCTTACTATCAATTTTTCTAAGTGTTTTCATCTCTGCTGTTTCTAACATCCTTTTCATTCTCTCTGTGTCAGGTCTTGTTTCTGCCGCGTATGTCATTATTGGTCTGATGACTGTTTTGTAAATTCTGCCTTTCGTTTCTTTCCCGATATTTTTATTGCTCCATATTGTTTCATTCAGGCAGCCTGCGGCTCTGTTTGCTCTATTTGCTTGATCTTCCACTTCAGTTTCGAGCTTTCCGTAGCTAGATAATATGATGTCTAGATATATAAACTCCATCACTTGTTCTATTATCTGACCTTCCAGCTCCAATTTACATCTTAGTAAATTTGCTGTTGTAACCATGCATTTTGTCTTTCTTGGGAAATTAACATGTTGAATTTTCCGGCGGTTATATTAAATAAGCATACGTTGTAAATCATCTTCACTTTGAGAGATTGCGTCGTCTGCATAGCAGATTATTTTAAGTTGTTTTTCTCCCATTTGGTATCCTTTTTTAGTTTTTGCTTTTTTTTATTATTTCATCCATAATCAGGTTGAACAATAGAGAACTCAGGGAATATCACTGTCTTATCCCATTGCCAGCTTCAATAGGGTCGCTTAGTTTTTCTTCTACTTTTACTTTTATTGTGTTGTTCTGGTAAATATTTTCGATCGTTTTGATTATTCCTAAGGGTATCTCTTTTGCGTATAATAAGTGGATACGTCTTTTAATTTGACCCGGTCAAATGCCTTCTTAAGGTCCACGAAACATATATATATATATATATATATATATTATATATGATATATCTATGACTTTGACTTGTATAAATATAGCGTCGGTAAAACCTTGTTATTCTTTTGCTAGTGTTAAACGATTTAAACTTTGGAGCATTATTTGAAAAGTTAATAACAGTTTTTTCTTCTCTGTTTAGAAGTAACTTGAAACTCATCTGTCTGATTGGTTTCAGCATTTCTATTTCCAAATCCAAGCCAACATTTATAATAGCGTGAATAACAGGCAAACTGGATCCACTGATGGCAGAAGGAAAGACTTGTAAGCTGAAATACATTTATGAAGAGATAAAAATATTAGTGAATATAGATATTTAAAATTCCAAAGTTTTAAGGACATTGATTCAATTCCATCAATAAAAAGATTTCATATATGGAGTTAAAATAAAATACTGTAATAAATTAGAAACATATTGAAGACAAACTAGTGTTATTTCTCCATATTTGGTCACTTCTTTCCGAAAAGATGTGCTCATCGGTTTACACAGATAATATTTATAGTGTTTTGTAAATCGTTATGGAACATTGGAACATATGTCACTCGTCTAACTCATCACAAAGATAATTTTTGTTTTTTTGTTCTGAAAAATGACTTTGGCAGAGCCAATTAGCCAGACTTGTTATAATTTTTGTTTTATACCATATTCAAACGTTTGTCTAAATTTTATGTTAGTTGCCCGCGTGGATATTGTTATGCCACTATGATTACTGTTTTCTCGCGTTTAATTTCCACGGAATATAGCTAACTGACATGTAACAACATGTGAAACATCAGCATCCTTCCAAGAATTTCATTTTAAACTGTTTGTATGTGCTAGCAACTTATCGACATAAAAGAGGGTTTTATTACTTTCTACCCATCTCAATCACGTATAACTTCTTAGGAATCTTCTTCTTAGGAATCTATCTTAGGAATGATAATGCAATGAATTCCCCTGCCCTATTGCATCGCAGTATTATCAAAACCATTCTGCTGATACAGTCTCGCTTGTAAAAATCAAATGATATCCAGTTTCAGGATCATTTCCTATGTGCCTTATCTTGGTTCAGACAGTCGCTGTTGCTCTTCGTCAGGAATATTTAACGACCTTCCGGTCGAGGTGTGAAAAGGGAAATATATATGGGGATTAAATGGAGTACCAGATTGTTTTAGCCTAAAGAAGAAAACAGAAGCTGCTGTATAGCGGGTGCAACCCCTGGAGTAGTCTGTTCTTTAGTAAGAACTGTTAAAGAGTATTAGTCGCTACCCGAAGAAACAAAGAGAAACTGAAAGCTTTTCTAGAAAGGGAAATACCCCAAAAACACACTTTATTTACCAAAACTAGAGGCATTCGAGAACACCTTCTGAACATAAGATAAATAATAGAAAAATCTAGATAATTCAATATCCCACTATACATTTGTTTTATAGATTATCGCAAAGTGTTCGATAGGGTCAATGGTAACACTTATGACAGATACTAAAAGAAGAAGGCGTAAACACTTAATTTCGGGTATAACTGGACTATACGAACACACTACTGGAACAGTTAAAGTGCTTGACAAACTCTCAAACGAATTTCATGCAGAACATGGTATCAGACAAGGATGTATACTATCTCCACAATTATGTATTATATATGGGGAACATATTATGAAAAGAGCACATGAAGAATGGGAAAAGGGAATCTCAATAAACGGCCAACTAATCAAAAATAGTTCATTAATATCATACGAGTGGTTGAAATCGAAAGTCAAATATTTGGTCTGGAGTTAAACATATCAAAGACAAAGATCATGATAGTGAATAGACTATATAACAATCATCCACACATAACCAGGATTGACTGGTTTGAGGTTGTGAGCTCATACTTATATCTGGGATCATTGATTACAAACACGAGGTCACTACAGGAAGAAATAAAACGTAGATGTGATCTAGCAAAAGTCGCTGTAGGAAAGATTGTCTAAATATGGAAGGACCCTCAAAATTTGGTTGGTCACTAACTTAATATTCTCAATACTGACACTATACGGATGTGAATCTTGGACATGTTCTGTTCGAGAAGAATGTTAGAAATTCGTGAATCGACCACAGGACAAATAATTCAATTTTAAATGAGCTAAAGGTCAGCAATCGGCTCTCCAGCAAAGTCCATCTTCCACAATTAAAATCCTTTGTACATGTTATGAGAGCAAACACAGAGAATATGGAAAGAATTATTATCCGAGGAAAGGTAGAAAGACGAAGAGCACAAGGAAGATCCACATGGATCGATCAAATTAACGAAATATGCAAAAGACCTATGCATGACAGAAATGACCAGAGACAGAGATCTTTGGAGACGGACAATACATGATATCACGATGACCACTACACTCCTTACGGGGGTCAGGACTGAAAAGAGAGGATCCTTCTAAATACCTGTTGGAGATAATAACGCTGTCATCCAAATATCTATTTTTACCTTAATAAGGAAATCAGCATTTTTAAGATCTTTAATTTCGAGTAAGTCTAATGTTTTAATTTTTTGTTGATTATGTAAAGTTATATTTAGGTTCATGATTTTCTGTAATTAAACGGTTGGTAAAAAATGGAGTTGGTGTTTCTGTTGGCTAACCTATCTATATGTTATTATTCCTTTTTGAAACCACTTCATATCTTACCTATATATATATATATATATATATATATATTATATATATATATATATATATATATATATATATATATATATATATTTGGTCATGTAACTTAAGTATTTATCTACTTAAGTACATAAGTCAGACAGGGAAATCCTAGCCACAATGAATTATAAAACAGAGTAACAGTCTTTAATATATTGATTTGATTGATTGTAAACAAATAAGTAGATATTGAGAAGTAATAGTTACGGTCTCTAGGTATTTAGTTTGAATAAATGTAATAAAATACTCTTTTACGTAAGTATACAATATATTAACACAAAAATTAGTTAGTTTAAATTGATCATGTTCTTGAGAAGCTGATATTTCATGGAAGCACGTAAGTTAACTGTATTCTGTGAAAATTAAGTTGTCTTTTATGTTTGTATTTATTACTAAACATGAGTTTTCATCAAATAATAGTCAATTCCGTATATTTTTAAGTTGCCACAGTTTCTAATATGATTTCTTTGTTGTCATCATATTTGCAGCCTCTAATATACATATATTCCATAGACTTGAATATCTTTCTCCATTCTAACGAGCAATTTGAAAGGCAGCATCCATTTTTATTTCTTTAACTTAAATGACAATATTGGACAATGACAACACTGTACCGTACTACGTCGGTTCCATATCTGTTTGCCAATGCGTATCCTATGCCCTGCTTGTCACTACCCAGGAGTCCAGGCTATCCCCCCGGACTTATATTCCAACTCACGACTCCGGATCTCGAAACTCCATATTCGAAGCAGGACCGGCTCGGCACACAAAAGCAATATCTGTAACTGCGTTAAAAATCAATAAAAAGAAAACTTATCTAAAATGATATACAAAAAGGGAGAAAATCAAGTATTTAAAAAATCAAGGTATCTCGTACAGGGTAAATACAAAAAATCATAAAATAAGACCCCTTCGAATAAATACCGGAAAGCTTATTAAAGCTTTAATATGTCCCCTACACTATTTATTTATCGTCATATGTGGGAAACTATCGCAACTGTCCGAACTTGGCTGTGAATAAAAAGAAAAAATAAATCAAGACAAAATGTCGCGGCTAGTAATATATGTAAGGTTAGAAAGACATGAGGTGATATTTTAAATAGATATACACATATTAAATACATATTGCATATTCATCGGTAAAAGAGAGAAAGTTTGCTTCAAAAGTTACTAAACGTTTAAAAGATAGTATGAAATCAATGTCTCTATACTTATCATTACAAGACTAATGTGACGATCTCAGAAGCTTAATGAGCCATGTTAATACTAAATTTGCCTCAATTAACTCAAGAATATACGAAAATAAATTGAATCTTTTATACTGCAAAAACATAGCACAGTGGCGAGTTGATGTTTTAGCATACCGATATTGGATTACTCCGATACTCCGATATATGTTTATGATGTGTTGTATGTATGATGTATGATGTATGATGTGATGTATGATGTGAATGTTATGATTACGCATTACTTGAATATAACGGCAATCATATAAACAAGAAAACGATTGCTGAACGACATATGGCTCTGCTGGATTGCAGAGGGCATATGAATCTGCATATGAACGGCAATGTAAGCAATATTTTGACTGAAGTATTAAGTTTCAGAAATCTGTGTTAACAACGGGCGCCGAATTCGCTAACCATGGAACAAAAACACATTCAAAAGCAACTTTCTCAGCAATATTTAGAGCGTTTTCGAAAAAAGTAAAGTGGATTTTGTGCGTCGATTCGTCACTATCACTATGGATGAGATCTATCACCACGATCTTGAATCAAAACAAGAGGCTAAAGAGTGTGTGGTGTGAACCTGGTTCTTGGGTTTCGAAACGATTTCGTGTCCAGAAATCGGCCAAGAAGGTGTAAGTATCAGTTTTGTGGAACGCGAAAGGAAATTTGTTTATAAATTACTTGCTAACTGGTAAAACAATAAATTCTGAATATTATTGTAATCTTTTAGACAAGCTGAAGGAAAAAATCCGTGACAAAAAGAGCCTGTTTACAGAAGAAAAAAAATCCATTTTCATTACGAAAGTGAACCGTGTCATATGAGCATTTTAAATCCATTAATTGAAGTTCGAATTGTTGGAGCATCCACCGTACTTACCAGATTTGGCCCCTATCAACTTCCATCGATTTCAATAATTAAAAAAAAATGCATCTGTGGAAAGCGCTGTTCATCAAATGATGAGACCAACAACTGTAGAAGCGTATTTTGCAGCCCTTTTAGACTCTCACTTCAGAGATGGAATTCATAAATTGGAATCTCGTTGGAACAAGTGTATTGATATTCAGGGAGACTACACTGAATAATAAAGTGTATTTCAAACTAATTAAACTAACTTAAAACTAATTAAAAAGTCTATTATGTCCACTTTGACGTACCTCAGAAGCAACCTTCTTCTTCTTCTTCATGTAGCATGTCCTTTCAGAACGTTGGCTACCATCATAGCTATTTTAATTTTATCCACTGCCACCCTAAATAGCATGCTTGTATCTACACCACACCAATCTCGCAAGTTCTTCAACTATGAGGTCCTTCTTCGTCCTGGACTGCGTTTGCCTGCTATTTTTCCTTGCATGATATTTTGTAGCAATCTATATTTGGGACCTCTCATTACATGTCCGAAATATTCCAGATTTCTCTGCTTGATGCTTTTTATGATCTCAGTAGTCTTGCTGAGACGTTCTAGTAATGTGGAGTTACGAATCTTTTCCACCCAGGAAACTTTTAAAATTCTTCTATAGCACCACATTTCGAAAGCCTCAAGGCGATTTAGATCGATTTTATTCACAGTCCAGGACTCGACAGCATAAAGTAAGACCGAGAACACGTAGCAGCGAAGTAGGCGGATCCTTAATGCCAATTTTAGGTTTCTGTTACATAACACCTTGGACATCCTTCTAAAAGCAGCTCTAGCCTGCTCTATTCTGGATCTAATTTCGCCGTGATTTTCTGCACTACAATTTAATTGCTGTCCAAGGTAGACGGAAGAATCAACCACAATTACGAATTTCTTATGCTATGAAATGTAATGAATATCGTTAAACTTATCACATCACTAACCAAAGTAATTTATAAAATAATTTAAGACTAATAAAAAAATGAATAATTAAAGGGAAGAACAACAAATTAAGACTAATAAAAAATTAATAATTAAAGGGAAGAATAACTTTTCCCCCAGAGTCATTTGTTACACCACAATATGTCGCATGTTTTGTTTAAGGAACTACCATATCAGGTTAACCTTATATTATTTTATATGGGATTAAACCACAATTGATTGTAATGATAATTACAACAGCCAGTATGGGTATTATGGGAGAGAAACGGGTTCCTGAAAAGTAAGTAAGGCCCGAGAAGGGTATGTACGAGGGAGCGAACAGCAAAGTAAGAGTTGTGTCAGATTGGCCAAAAGTTTTCCAGTGACGGTTGCTTTGTTTTAAGGCTTTTTCCTGCCTGTTTAATATTGTTATGCATGTACTGACACAGAAGGTAACGGAAGATGATATCGTTTTATAGGAGGAGAGCAAAGAAATGTTGGAGAAGTTAAAGGGTTAGAGAAGGCCTATTGAAGAGGGAGGACTTAAGGACCTTAGCAGGAGTATGTGTGATCGGGAGGAATAGGAATGGTTGTAGACATCCAATTGCTTGGGGAAAACTAGAACAACTAGGCAAATTTAAATACTTTGGTTCCTTCCATAACAGAAAATGAGACACTAACTTAAGAAATTGTTCACAGGATAGGGCTGGATAGTTTTATTGAAAGCGAATGAGAGGGGTACTCTGTGATCGAAAAATCGGGGAAGAGCTGAAAGGAAAGATACACAAGAGTGTGGTGAGGCCTACGTTGGTGTACGGAGTGAAGTGTGGATTGTAAAGAAGGTTCAGGAAAAGAAGATGGAGATAACTAAAATGAAAATGCACGGTGAATGTTAAGTAATACTAGAAGGGACAGGAACGGGAACGACGAGATTAGTAAGAGCACTTTTGACTACAGTCTCAAAAAAAAGTTCAACAACAAAGACTACAATGGTTTATAAAAACTATGAAAGACAAAGGATAGAGCTTTTAGAAGTTGAGGAAAAAAGAGGTAGAGGAAAACCTAGGAGAAGATGGAAGAACTGTGTGAAAGAAGACTTGAGAAAGCAATGTTTGTAAGTCCTGTACTGTTTATAAATGGTATAATAGAATTATAAACATTTACAGGTAAAGATCATTCATAATTTTATTTTCAGAAGTTTTTGCGTTTCCGATTTTGTCTCCATAATATATTTGGTATTAATCATAAACACTCAAAAAATAATTAGGTATACGTCCACTTAGATTGTTTTCAAAATTTTCTGAAAGTCTATATTATAATATAGTAGGTATTTTATAGAACTGCAAACACCTTGCTGAACAACTAAATATATATTGCAACGATTATGGACTAAAAATCAATTTGAAGAAACCAAGTTCATGGTATTTACAAAAGCACAAAACATCAAAGTTAAAGCTAGCAATAGATAATACAGAAATTGGATAAATATCTTCGTACAAATACCTTGGAGCATGGATCACAGAAGATACTGATCAGACGAAAGAAATAAGATGCCGCATTGAAATTGCGCGTGTCAACTTTTAATAGAATGAGAAAACTTTTTTGTAATCGCGATTATCAATATATCGCTCCAGATAAGAATGCTTCGATGTTATATTTTCTCTACCCTTTTGTATGGAGTTGAAGCTTGGACACTTAAAAAATCCAACATTAAAAACCTAGAAGCATTCGAAATGTGGTGTTACCGACGTATTTTGCAAATATCATGGATGGATCGCAAACAAACGAACAAGTTCTCGAACAACTAGGAAAACAATGCGAAGTTTTAAATTCCATAGAAATCAGGAAATTGGAATACTTGGGGCACATCATGAGAGGTGAAAAGTACGAACTACTAAGGAATATAATGCAGGGTAAAATCAAAGGTAGAAGAAGCGTAGGAAGACGTAAAAATCTCGTGGCTACGCAATCTCCGTGAATGGTTTGGATGCAGTTCAATTGAAACTATTCAGGCGAGTAACCAATAAAATTATAATTGCCAGAATGATTTTCAATCTCCGATAGGAGTGGAACTTGAAGAAGAAGAAGAAGGTATTTTTATCTCCATATAAGCAAATTCTTTTGGACTATTTTTTATAGGATGCGAGAATTTCATCAAAATCGGATAATTACTAAGAATGATATAACGGAAATACGTTTTGACTAGGTATGCACTTTAAGTATTTTACACAGCTTATTTGACTCCAAGTATGATGAAAAATTAGCCCACAGACGGATCTGTATCGAAGAGTGAGAACGTATCTGGAGGATGTAAGGGAGAAAAGGGTTTGCTGCTAGCAGCTAATCGTTACGTTACATAGAAACTCGATTTAAGTACGATGTTGGGAGTTTTTGGCTTTTACCAAACAGGGTTTTACATCAGTGTATCGACTTTCCGCTGGTTGCCAGTAAGGGTGACTGCCCGGGATGGTGCGAAAGAACAAAAGATCGTGATGTCCAAAAATATTTAAAGAAAGAAAGTTTTGTATTTCATTGTACGAGATGTAAAAATATATTTGAAATTGTTATTATAAGAAACAGAAGTTTAAGTACGAATAATTATAATTTTAGGTTATATAAATCTGTCGGCCACATACACTTAATGTAAATAAGACTTTGAACTCCCATTGTTTATATATCCTAATTTCAGCCACACCCCTTCTACACCTCTATTCTGTAAAGGATGTGTAAATACTTCGTCAAAAGTTACTGGTATAAAATAAGGAAAGAAACTGCACCGTTACGTTCCATAATAGGCAAAGGCTAGATTGTAATTTACTGCGGGTAAATCCTAGGTTATTCTACAAAAACTAATATATTTTATGGAAATAAACCAAAATTTTAATTAAAAATACTTTATATTTGATGTTTCGATATCCACCTCAAAATCGTCCGTAAAATTTGTATGGACCAATGGGTGTGGAGTATAAGGTGTAACGACGAAGTGACCATTATTCATGTAGAACCTGACCCGGTTGAGGTGTTCAAAGTAGCCAGGCTAAGATGGACAGGTCACATGGAAAAAATGCCACAAGTGCGACTCGTTAAGAAAATCTACTGAGTAGTAAGCATAATAGTATAGCTAATGTTTTTATAATTATAATATTATGACTTAAATATTCAATTTGTCGAGGTTTACAAGTAATGAAAAAGTTGATCAATTCGCAAAAGAAGCTATAAACAATGAAACAGTTTACAATATTTTAGTAGCATAAGACATATGAAAAATCCTATTTATATTAATAATTTTTACTATTTGGAAAGTCAGCAACTATACAGAAAATGGCTGACTACAAACAACGATGAAGTTTATAAAGAATATAGAGAAAAAGATAGAGAAGTGAAAAAACAAATAACACAACAAAAGATAGAATGGATGGGAAAAAACCTGCTTAAATATTGAAACATACATAGGAGGTACAAGAACTTCGGAGTCATGGAAAGTACTGAGAGGATTGAAATAGAACTCAAAAGATAAAATTAAATTGCGAAATATACAGGACAACGAATGGGAGGACTATTACAACGAACTGTTAGCAGTTAAAAAAATTACACCGGATGATAAAATGGGTATTTCAGAAAGCCATAAATGGAGAACAGCTCCCAAAGGAATGGACCGGGGTATATATGACATTTATATTTAAGAAAGGAGATAGAAAACGACGCGAAAATTACAGAGGAATAAGCGTAATATCATCAATAGGAAGATTATATGTGAAAATACTGCGAGAAAAGATAGAGAATAGAGCAAGCGATAAAAGGCAAAATCGAGGAGGATCAGGCAGGTTTCACGGCAGGAAGATCGTGCATAGACCACATATACATATGTGGAAATAACAACAATAATTTCAACAACTGTTGGAAAAGAAAAAACAAAAAATTGAGATATACATTTGGCATTTGTGGACCTGAGAAAGGCGTATGACTTGTACCGGGTAACCGTGTACCGTTGTGTAAGGTCAGAACTATGGAAGGCAATGTACAAATTAGAAATACAGACGGAACTCATAGAAGCTACAAAAGCTCTGTATAAAGAAAATAAAGTGTCCATTAAAATGGAAACAAGAATCATAGGAGACTTCACCACAACAAAGGGCTCCTGAGGGTTGTTCCACATCTCCAACCCTATTCAAAATATACTTAAGAAAGCCTTGAGTACACGGAAAAGAAAATGCGAAGGCATTTTCAGGACGAACTCATTAATAGTGAAAGAAACGTTGCTTAAAAATTCATCTACAGGTTTCGAGCCGCTCCGAAAAATAATAAATCATCAACCCGCAGGTTCACTAGTGGTCATATTGGATAATGCCATCTACTACTTCAGAGTGCTAAACGAAGTATCAAACAAAGCAGGGTTGAAAAGGGCTGAAATTTGGATAAACACGTATATAAAAAATATGTATATGTTTATATATTTGTTTACACGTATATGTTTTTTTATTCTTTACCTACCATGCATAAAAATATTTTTAATCATTAAATAATTTTCAATATATTCTGTTTTGTTACTGAACACCTCAAATTAGTAATGAAAATTATTTATTCTAAATTAGGTATCATAATATTTTAATGAAGCTCTCCGCCAAAGTTTTTGCACAATTAAATATAAATATAGACTAATAAATCTATTGGTGAATCGGAAGTATTATTATCAATAGATTAAAATAGAAAACACATAATGCAAGTTATTTGTATTAAAAAAAAAGAGAAAACGAATGAATTGCTCAAAGTTTGTTACATTAAACCGAAAGCAAGGCAAAGACATAAAACTCATGCGATATCGCTATTTCCTTTCTGAAGGTCACGGAAGACGTTAAAAGATAGTAAAAGTTTTCCTGCGGCACATAACGTTCAACAGACAAGGACGACAACGACTGCTGGCTTCATTGAAAGTGATATTAAAAGAAAAGTTGGAGGATGGACAGCACAAAGAGGAGGGCCGATATACGGTTGTAGCAAAACAAACAAGGTGTTAATGCAACTCGATGTGACGAAGAATGGGGAAGTGCATTCAGGTGCACGGTTGCATCGACCTTGTCGGTCTTTTTAATAATTCTATGCTCTGACATAAAATTCTGAAATATATGTACTCAGATGACATTTTCCGTTTATTTTAGTAGGGGAGTAGTGTGTCTTGAATGAGCTCGAGAGCTTGAGTTTGATCAATATTAAAATAAAAATTGTAACAGATTAAGCTAAAAATATATAATGGGTGTAAGTAATAGTCTAAGTATAAGTCTAATAATAATTGGATATCGTGGAAGGTATTTATGTCAACGGAAAATAGCATTAATAATATTAGACATGGCCGACGATACTGTCATATTTGCAAGTGACATGGAAGATCTACAGTACATAATACAACATGTATACAATGCATGTGAAAGTTACGGACTGCAAATGAATCTCAAGAAAACGAAATCAATGATATTCTCAAAAAAACCACATAATGTAAATAACCTGATCATCAATAATACAACGATAGAAAGAGTAAAAACATATAAATATTTAGGAACGTGGCTAACCGAAGATGGAGATCAAGTAAAGGAGATCAGATCTAGAATAGAAATGGCAAGAAAACACGTTCATAAAATTGAAGAAATTACTTTGGCAACCGTAACCTTAATCTAGAGATTCGCACAAGAATGCTACGTTGTTACGTCTTCTCTACTTTACTATATGGCATGGAAGCTGTGGACAATAAAGCAGTCTGAAATCAAAAAATTAAACATCCTTTGAGATGTGGTGCTACAGGAGAATGCATAAAATATCGTGGATTGAAAAAGTAACTAATATAGAGGTGTTACAAAGAATGAAGAAAGAATGTGAAGTCATAAAAACTGTTAAAATTAGAAAGATTCAATATCTGGGACATTTAATGAGGGGTGAGAAGTACGTATTACTGAGGTTGATTATGCAAGGGAAGATACAAGGGAAGAGAAACCCAGGACGACGCAAAATGTCCTGGCTAAGAAATTTGAGAGAGTGGTTCGGCTGCAGCTCATTAGAATTATTCAGAAATGCGGCCAACAAAGTTAAAATAGCGATGATGATTTCCAACCTCCGCTAGGAGAAGGAACCCGAAGAAGAAGAAGTCTAATAATAAGTCTATACATTTCTTTTTGTAACATTCTAAAACAGACGTAATACATGAAGTTACGGCATATTGACACTAACTGTCAAATGTTGTTAATTGTAGACAGGCTTAATATTGTGAAATATTCTTACAAGTAAACCAGAAGAAAGGAGATGTAATAATTGTAGAGAATACGTGTTGAAACGTTAAAAAAATAGTGCATAAACTTAGAAAAAGTAAAATATACGAGACAATAAAGAGGATCAAAAATAGCACCAATATAAGACATGGCAAGGTTTCGAAAATTAGCAAACAATTTTGGAACTCAACGAAAAATATAGCTGTGTCAAGAAACTGTCATGACAAAAAAAATCCTGCATTGACAAATGTCCAAAGGCAATGAACGAAACATAGATGTTGTCAACGTTTTCGAAAAGGTAATTTTAATAATATTTTTATATTTGACGAAAGTTCTAACTTGGTGCACATCACCCTAAAATCCTATTAAGAGAAAATGTTAAGAGTTCAAATTTCCGAATTTCTCACTGACATAATCACTTGGGGAGCAATTCAACGTTAGTAGTGGTAGCGTTTTTTTAACAAAACAATTAAAAATTAAGCACAACGAACAGCGCCATGAAATAATGTGGTTCGATCAGCTTTGCAGGCCTGGACCACCATTACCTAACTTTATGGACGTTACCCGATTTGGGGAGTATCTGAGGTTTAGTATTTAATTATTTTTTCAAGAGAGATAAAGTCATTCACTGTTACATTTATATCGATGTATGTTCCCCCAGGAACCAAGACATCGTTACAACAATGGAACAATTTCATAAGAACAATAGAAATACGTTAATTATTAGAAGTAGGAGATAGAAGTATTGAAGAAAAATACATTTTATGCCACCTCAGTTAACCAAACTGAAGTCCCTCAACCTTTCGAATCAACAGAGAAAAAGCCAAGAATTACAGAAGATAAATGCCATTATGTAGTTATTACCAACTTAACCACAATTTACAACCATATACAAGTTGTTCACTTCATTAAAGAAAACCTAGATATCAAGGAATATATTCGATGTTATGCCTCCTTCAAGATCGTCGTATGGTTTCACAGGACGAGTGTTTTCTCAGTCAAAATAGGCATAAAATCTAAATCCTCCTATTGACTTTAAACGAAATTTGGCTACCTGATCTAAACATTAAATGGTCTATAGAATCTACATATTATGAGCCAACGCCTTCATCTGAGTCAAATATTAGTCCGAAGAACATCAGAAGTCCCGTTAGCTTGGAAAATCCAATTACCATTTTAAGCAACTACAAAAGTTAAGTGGAAAACACAAAAATAGTCACAGACAATCAAAATTTGCAAATCGAAAAATGCTTTCCATTCGCATATTAACTTCATTATGAAGGATACTTTGGAACCATCGATAAATCTGGATCATTTGACCCACCAAGAGTTAGATTAACCAATAACTCGAACAGTCGATATCTTCAAGCAAGATTAAGGAACCGGATATCTTGAAAGCAATTAAACTACATATTGATTTTCTACACAACGAACCTGCTTCTGTATGTTACATGGATTCACCAACACAAGCGTTAAACTTTTTTTGGCTTCCGAAGGACTTCTCACTAAGACTGAAGATCTACGAAAAATCCTTCTAGAATTTAACGATGCCTATGGAATTGGTCAAACTGAGGTGGAAGCTGATCTTGCTGCTTTTAGGTCCTTTCTCACTTCGGAAAGAATTATTCACCTGCAAAAATCAAGGAAAGTCACCGAAACTATTCCGTTGCCTCTCCAAAACGAAATTCTTAAATAATATGACGTGTTCTGTGGGACTAGAAACCTCAAATTATTTTAGTGATCAACTTTAGCAAGGTTCTGATTAATATTCGTTCTATAAGATATAAAACAGATGAATTATTTTTGTTTCTAGAGGAATTAGGATTTCCCCGATAGTTGCGGTTACCGAACACTGGCTTGAAGTCAACGAGTCTTTTTTTGTAGAAAAATATACCACAATTGCTAGGTATGATCGTCCAAGTTCAGCTCATGGTGGCACCCTAATTCTTTCTACAAATAATGATTTCTCTCCTATAACAAAATATGACTTTCTGTTGAATGAATCCTTTTTTGAGTTTTCATTGGTTTATAACAAGAATCTTAATCTATACATTCTTTCATTTATAGATCACCTGATTCTTCAACGAAACTTTTTTTCAGAACCTGTTAAATTTGTTAGATCGACCTGCCCAATAAAAGCAGAAAATTCTATGCGGTGACTGAATATTAATTACGCTATTGCTTGTGCTACCAATTATCCTTGATCAATATATTGCATGTTAATTCTTCTACAAAAATTACTAAGACAACATCTACCATAAATGATTATATTTTCTCAAATTCTTACTCTTGATGTATTATGCAGGACTATCTGATTATGAAGCAGTATATACCAAGTTTAACACTCTTAACAAACAATACTCAAAAACCCAAACGTTTTAGGCCTTAATTTACAATTAAAGTCTAATACATCATCAAACATCCTTGGACTACCAAGGTACTCGCATATCAGCCAAGAATATGCGTTCACTACATCAAGAAATTTACTACCAATATCTCTGGCACTGAATATATCTCCAAATACAGGGGAACCTATCTAAAACTTATCACAACTGCTAAAAAAATGTACTGTATCACAATCGTCTGGGAAGCTCTAAAAATGTTGCAAAAGAAACTTGGTCCATAATAAACGATCTTCGAAATAAAACTAACACAGCTCAAACATTTTCTCTTCCAAACCCTGAAATATAAATGAATACTTCGTTAATGTGAGTAAAAATATAACATCAACTATTTTGACACAACAAAATCCTATTTCCTATCTCTCCAATTCCAAAAAGGTCTCGAATTCATTCTTTATAAGACCAGTTGATAAATCTAAACTGATCCAAACAATCAGTAGTATCAAAAGCAAATCTTCCTGTAGTACTGATGGACTATCCATAAAATATCTCTTAAATCTCCAAAAAATGTGTTGGAAGTCCTGGTCTCACTAATTAACGATTCCTTGAAAAAGGTATATTTCCAGAGTGCCTAAAGACAGCCATTATTATTCCTCTTCATAAGGGTGGTAAAAATCTAATGTCTGCAACTATAGACCTATTGCCTTACTACCGGTCCTATCCAAAATTATTGAGAGATTATAAAAGCCCGACTTATGTCCTTTCTCGTTGAAAACAACATTTTATCACAAGTCAGTTCGGCTTTTTATCTAATAAATGTACCAGCGATGCTATGTTTTCTGTACTACATGAGGTCTATCAAGCACTAAACAATAATCTTTATACTGCCACTGTTTTTTGTGACTATGCCAAAGCTTTTGATTGTGTAAATCACACTTTTGATAAAAAAACTAAATTTCTACGGAATTCGAGGTATTTCTTTGAATTGGTTCCAATCTTACTTAAGGAATAGAAACAACTAGTTAGAGCAAATGATACTGACTCTAGTCACAAAGCATTGTATGTGGAGTACCACAAGGTTCAGTACTGGGTCCTCTACTTTTCCTTATCTTTATAAATGACATCACTAACTTAAAAATCGATGGAATTTTTTTTCTTTTTGCGGATGATACCAGTATTACCTGGAGGAACTCTAATATTGCAACTCTTCATGCAATTATAAACTTCTGATCTACTTAAAATAAAAACCTGGTCCGACTCCAATTTACTCTCTTTTAACGTGGATATTATCCTATAAAGGAGCTCTTCAACCCTTGCTTCTTAATAACAACCAGATCAGTATCGTTGATTCTATAAAATTTCTTGCTATTTTATAGACGGCAACCTTAAATGGTCCCTTGATGTTGATTTGTTAAGTAAAAACCTAGCCTCAGTCTGCTATGCAATCAGATCTGTTTGGCCTTCCTTTTTGGGGGTCTAGTACAGCTGCTCAATCTGATGTTATTTTTAAATTACAAAAAAGAGCAATACGGTATCTTTTTGGCCTCAGTAGAATAATACATTGCAGAAGCTACTTCAAAACTCACGAGATTTTAACTCTTCCCTCTTTATAATCCTAATCATTATTATTATAAGACCTAATCATGACTACTACACCAGAAATTCAACCTTTAATTTGCCGCTAATCGACAAAAGCCAATTTATCTGAAAGACCATATGTTTGGGACAAGCAACTAAAGTATTTTTATATATATTTGGTTATATTTGGGTAAACTAGTTCGTAGATTGGCAGAAGATAGAAAAACGTGGAGGAACATTGGAAAAATTACCTACAGCTTCATGATATCACGATACCTGCATCAGGTTAAGGACTTAGAAGTTCGTAAGGTTTTATTATGCAATTTAGTTAAATTTTGCAATGGATTGTATATTTTATTATCTTTTATTTTGTGATATTAACTATTTTAGTCAATTTTAATTGTTATTATTTTTTTGACTTTTTGTAAGCTTTTTCCATAAAATTGTACATTTTCAGTGACAATAAAGCATATTCTATTCTATTCTATAATAGAAGGAGGCCAAGTGCCTAAATTCAAGCTCAAAGCTTCTTCCTCCTTCGTATTTTGTTAATTTATTCACGTTGTGAATTGGTGCTGAATAAATGAATCTCTTTATAAGGAGGCCGTACAAAAACATTACCTAGATTAAAATATTTTCATCTCCAACTAGATATTAATTAAATATCTAGTTGAAGATGGGATTTAAGTGCTACAGCTTTTTATTCTGCCATCAAAACATCACATACATACATTAAATCGTTTCTCTAGTTGCCTGTTTTAAACCATCGTTTTATAATTTTTATACTGCAATTCACACTGTTTTGTGATTATCTGTTTACTTTTACATCTATATAGAAGTAATATTCATCAATAATTGTATCTTGTAATCCGTAGAAATAATAATTTAATGGACTATGTAAATTCCGTTTTTTTTTCGATGGCTTTATATAATATAATTTAGCTACCTATTTGAATAACATAATATTTTATACATTATTTCCAACATCACCCAGGGAGCCTAGTTGTGCATCTATTGTATACACGGTTGATTTTCCGATTTATAACGGTAAAATAAAGAATGAAGAGATTCTAAATTTTTGCACGACGTTCATTTAATCGAGATATTACCCACAACTGGTTACTAAAGCTAAAAACCAGATTTATATGGGTGCAATCCACTAACCTGTTTTCGACATTGTTATACATAAAAAATCTTACGCAATACACAAAGGAGATCTTTGGGGCATCGAGTCAGTATGAGATGTAGACAGAATGTAAGAAACCTCTTTTGTACGAGGGCTTTTATATACTGTAGTTATCAGACGATTCTCATAACAAACCGTACGAAATATTATGTCAAATTTGACATATGTAATGATAACTTAAAGTGGCAATATATACGAGTAGTACCATTGTGTTGTTCAAATAGAGTATCACATTATAGCTAACATTAACTGCACAAACATGAATAAGTCGTGAACATTTTCGAGCAATGATGTATTTTTTATTAAAAAAAAAGTGAAACGGGTGCCTCGATGACATAAAAATTGCATTTGGTGATGTGGCACCGTCAAGAAAAACTGTGTTTCAGTGGTTATCATCATTATGTGTTAACCTCTTGCATCCACTGTTGCACAAATGTTTCCCCCCATCCTGTTCCACTGTTTTCTATACTGTGATTTCTGCATCCAATTTCCTGCTGTTTTTTATGAAGTCGTCCATCCATATTGTTGATGGCCTACCTCGGAGTCTCCTCTTTTCTCTAGGTCTCCATTCTATGAGTTTCCGTCCATCTCCATTTGGCTCGTTCAATATTTTCTATGATATCTGTTGTTTTAGTCTTCTCTCTCACTATCCTGTCCTATCTCTTCTTGTTATCCCCAACATTGCTCTTTGGGTTACTCTTAATTTACTGCCAGATTTTTTAGTCGGAACCATATGTTAATACCGGCAGTAAACACAGCTAAAATGTCAAAAGAGAGTAAATACAGCTAAAAACCTGATATGCTTCGTTGTCACCTCTTCTCATAACATTACTTGGAACTAAATTTGTCATGCATATTGTTTTTTGAAATTTTATGTTCAGGTCTATTTGTTATATTACTTGTTTTAGCTCTTCCATCATAGGAGTACCGAAAGTTCATAAAGCGAATACAATACTTAGACCTATTTGTAGTATTAGGAATTCTCTTTGTAGTGAAACTGTGTTTATTAAATATTTCATACAAATGATATTTTAGTAAGTTTTAAGATAAATAGTTTATTACAAATGTACCATTAGATGTGACTTTAAAAATAAGCAAAACAAAATTATTGAATGATGATACATTGGCAACTAGAACAAAATTAAATGTATCAGCTATAATGGAGTTATTGACAGTATGCACTGATAATACCTATTTTCAACTAAATAAAATATTCTATAAACAAAAATTTTGGTCTAGCAATGGGCTCTAGTTTAGCTAATATATTTATGGAAGATTTTGAAACAAATATTATTTCTGAACAAGACTTAAAACCCACAGCATGGTGAGACAATAACATCTACAATGGAAAAGGAATATAATAACACTATCTTTCCTGGATGTTTTAATATCAAAGAACGATACTGGATATGAGACTCAGGCGTATAGAAAACCAACAGATATCTAAATTACAAATCAAATCAGAATAAAAATATTAAAAAGGGAATCATTAGATCCTTATACGATAGAGCCAAAATTACTTGTTCTAACGAAAACCGAAAAACTTGAAACGATAGGAAATAAATTCAACATTTCAACAACATTCAAAACAACAAACACATTGAGGTCTATTTTATCTAAAACTAAACCTAACAATGAACAAGAAAGAACAAAGAATTGTATTTATAAAATACCTTGTGAATGCGATCATTTTTATTTATGCTCAAAACATCAATCTTATATTAAAAATAGAGAATTTGAAAGATCTCAAATATGTAAACACTCAATGAACTTAGGGTTCAATGGAACGATTCAAGTATATTCCTAAAAGAAACAGATGGTAAAAGAGAAAAATCAAAGAAGCAACTATAATTATGCTAAACGTAGCAAATTCCTCGGCAGAATACAGTAGGATCTGGTTACCCATATTAAAGGAGGAAATCAATCATAAGAAAATACCACTATTAGTAAGTCAATAAAATATCAAGGCTACATTAAATAACATACATATAAAATCAGAGTTTGCTGTTTATTGAGAGTAAACTAAATATACGACCAAATATTTTTTCCACATGGTATTCTCAAGTTAAAGTTGATTTCATGTAATCGAATGAACTATCTTCCAATAAAGTCGTCCCAGGAATGCAACTCAACAATATTGGCAATATCATTTTATAAGTGTTTAGTTTAAAATGTATAATATATATCTAAATTGTCAATATGAACGAGTCAGATAAAATTAAATTATTAAAATAATTTTTCACCAAGTACCAAAAAACAAAATTTGTTTAATTTATTAATATTTTGTATTTTGAGAACGATTTCCGAAGTGAAAATTGAAAAGTCAAAAATAAACTTAGTTTAAACTTAAATTAGGGTTTATTCCCAATAAAAATAGTAATTTCAATAAGTAAAGAATACAAGAAATAAACACAACACAATAAAAACTTCTGAATACGAATGATGAGTTTTTGGCAAAGTGAGTCCATTTTCAATAAATAAAAGTAGAAAAGACTTACTCGCACTTAAACGACCGGTTTTGTGCTCTATAGTTTCAGCCCATCTTCAGGTCCTCGATAGAAGGTTACTTAACCACCACAAAAGAAGAATAGGCAAAATCAAGCAGTTTACCTACTTTAAACCATATTTTTTTACTGTATGTAAGAATACTTATGATATACTTTTGCTGATAAATTTGCTGATTATAGACTACTGAATAAAATTAGAATAATTTATATTTTAAAACATTTACATAAAACAAAATACATTTCTTTTTTAGTGGTTAACTTTTATATGGAACCTAAATATGGACTGAAATTGAAGAGCCCGAAACTGGTCGTCCTAATTACAATAAAACGAATTTTATGAGTATCATCTTTTCTAACTTTTAATTTACGTTTTCTAAAAGGTAAAATACCAGAAATAGCTACAAACGGAGTTTTTTTTATGGCATGTCAGTCAGCCAGTTTCAATACATTTCTTCATAACATTTGAATCGAGCAGGATATTTTTAATGTTCCATCCAGAACAAGGTGTCAGACCTTGTCTCTAAATATTATAAACAGACCTAAAATATTATGAAAAGAGCGATTGAAGGAAGGGAAGAGCGTATTTCAATAATTGGCCGAAAAATAAACAACCTACGTTTTGCAGACGACACAGCCCTTCTTGCAAATACTCAAGAAGAGTTAATTGATCTCATATGGCTGGTTGCAAACGAAGGTCAATATTTAGTCTGAAGTTAAACATATCAAATACAAATATTATGATAGTGGATAATCCACATAACAATCATCCACACATGATCACGATTGACCGATTTAAGTTAAAAGTCGCCGTAGGAAAGATGGCCAAATATGGAAGGACTATCAAATTTCAGGAACTCTAAAAATGAGGTCGATCAACTTCTTAATATTCCCAATACGGGCGTACGAATATAAATCTTGGACCTTACGACAAGCGGAAAGAAGAAAGATAGACGCCACTGAAGTGATCTGTTGGAGAAGAATGTTACAAATTCCGTAGAGCAATCATATAACAAATAATTCAATTTGAAATTAGTTTAAGATCACCAAACGGCTTTCCAGCAGAGTCCATATCCAACAATTAGACACGTTATGAGAGCAGACACAGAGGACATGGAAATATTCATTATCCAAGGAAAGTAGAAAGCCGAAGATTACGAGGAAGATCACCAACAACATGGACCCACCAAATTACAAGAATATGCAAAATACCTATGCATAAGTTACAAGAAATGACCAGATCAGAGATAGGGATCTTTGGAAACGAACAATACACGACATCACGATGACCACTACACTCCCTCCGGAGGTCAGGACTGAAGAGAGAGATAGAGATAGAGAGAAAGGGACAAGGTATTGTCACATTTAGGACAGACAAAGACTTACACACGTTCATAGAAAATGCCATGTCAATGTAAGAGTTTTAGCGAACCATGCATGTCTGACATCTTATCTGAGATCTGACAAGAAATTTATAATCATCTTGTATATTGTTAGAGAGACTGGAAACGAAGAAGTTAATATAAATACGCAAAAAATTCAAAAACACTTGAAAAACTGAAGAATAGAAAATCTGTTGGTAATGATGTGATACCAATATGAACTGCTAAGATATTGTGGTGTAGCTATGGAGGAACAAGTCTTAACAGCATTAATTAATAAAATTATAAAACACAACAAAATGTCGTAAGAAATAAGAACTAGCGCACTAATCCTGCTCCTCAGAAAAGGCGATAAAAAAACAACCAGAAACTAAAGATGTATCAAAACCGCCCTAACAGTTACAACTAAAATTCTGCAAGAACGAATACACTAGAGGATTCAGGTTTTCATTCTGAAAGTTTTGATGCTACAAAGATATAATTTACCTTTTAGAGGCTCATTAAACCCTATGCTCTTCAATTTAATCATGCGTCAACCAAGGAAGATAATACAGAATAGAACAAATATGTCAAAATACTCTCTTACGTAGACTACACAATATTGATAGCCTACAACGAATATAGTCTACAAAGGCTACTAGTCCACAGATTTGCTCCAAGACCACAGCAAAAAACTTAAATATGATGATCGCAACTAAAAAACTAAATATAATATCAACCAATCAACTGTAAAATAGAAATCGATGTCGTCAGCATTGAATAAGTAATGAAAAATAAAATACCTGGGATTAGACTGTCCATGTCCAACTATGAAGACCTGGAGAGGGAAGTGAGGATCAAGTACAAAAATACACTCAATAATATGGCGAGTAGATACATTAACATTATTAATACCTCTCCGAGAGTCATGACACCTTGCAGTGGAAAGGCTCTTGATGCTCGGACCTAGTCGCTAATTCTGCGCAATTATGTGAGCATGATTGAGTGTAAACTAAGGACGGCTACTTTCCAAGTATCAAACGACAACCAAGGTTCAGTAGCTTTCTCTAGGCGTGTGACGTTCTGCGGGCAGTTACCATGTATTCACTAGATTTACAGGGAGAATAATACACTATGCTCAAATAAATAAGACAGCCTTAGTCATCTGAAAATTATGAAATTAGATCCCGTTACAAGCCATACTTCCGAAGATGCAGAGGAACTAATGAAAAGTATTAAAAAAAACCGTAGAGAGGAAAATGTTTTAAGTATCTATTGAAGCAAGGCTTTCACCCAGAAAAAGATTGACTGCAGATGCTGTCACTTATCAAGTTATCCGAAAGCGACAAACATCCATGTAAGTTGTACACAAAAGGTATTCCAGATCGTAGTGTGGAAAAGCTCTTGATTTCCAATCTACATTATTCATTTTGGTCAACACTCTACTTAATCCAGGTTAAAGTATAGGCACGGATATACCGTACCAATGAAATCAAGGGGGAGGTCGCTACAATAGGAAAAAAATAAATAAATATGTTTACCGACAGTCAGGAGGCAATATTGGTGGTAAGGAACTTATTTACTGGTCCAAACTGGTAAAATCTTTTACCTTAATGAACTGACAAAAGATACTATCAATATGAGTGTCTGTATCATGAGTGTTCAATGAAACAAATTAATAAACTAATAGACTAGAATAGACTAGAATAACTAATAGACATATGGAGAAAATAAGTAGCAAGATTCATAGGAGGCGATAGTCTAATTTCATAGTTCTAAGAAGACGATAGCTAAAGATGGTTACAAAGATGAAAGTGTTTATTAAGTTGTTACTGGACAGTAACAACTTAATAAACACTACTACAGCATATATATAAGGTACATGAACCATGAAGAAGAAAATGCCAATTGGACAAAGAAACTGTCATATATCTCCTTCGTAAATGTGAAATGTGTAGTGATATTAGGCGGATATGTATCGGTAAAATCAGTAGGTATTCAGCTAGAATTCCTACTAGTTCCCACAAGAAAATGCCGCCCTTTAACAAACACAGGATTTCTTGGTAAAGTTTAATGAAAGTAGATGGTTTGGTACAAAGACTCCACGAACAAGTGCCAAAGTGAAGAAGTGTCTCGCCTGATTTCAGAAAAACAAAGAAATCATTACTAAGCTCAACAAACAAGCTGGCCATAAAATGACATATGGAGAATAGCCAACGCTATGGGATAATTAAGATAAGTTAAAATTTAGCACAGGGAAAAACTAAACAAACTAAAATGTACTTACCGTCAATCTAAAGTCATGAAAAATCTTAAACTTTGTGATTAGAACAAATTACTACGTAAATAAAAATTGAAATCCCAAAAAAGTCAAAAGTGTTTTCATATTGCCTTTACCATGTGGCATATACATATAAACTGTTACTAAACTAAAATACTTTTGCAATTATTTATTGAAAATATTACGTTATCTATTAATCAGGAACTAATAGTTTAGTCTACCTTTCGAACTGGATTTGGATAAAATACAATAATCCCTCTTTCAAGTCATATATTAATAAAATTCCTAAAATTCGGTTCAATGTGGGAAGAGGGGTGTAACTAGGTAGTGCCTCATAATGCTGGAAGAGAGCTCTCTCTCTCTCTCTCTCTCTCTCTCTCTCTCTCTCTCTCTCTCTCTCTCTCTCTCTCTCTATATATATATATATATATATATATATATATATATATATATAACCATGACTGTTGGTCAACATTGTTAAAAAATGGAGCAAAGTAAAATGGCACAAAAATGAAACTGAAAGTGAGTTGTTCTGCAATGGAACAGAAAGAAATCCACAGCAACTAAAAGATGTAAGTGTAGAAATGAAAATTCTACTTTTTTACGAATGTTAATATCGATCATTATATAGAAATGAAGGTAATGTTTTAACATATAATTACTATCGTAATTCTTATAAAACAAGCCCTAGTTATTATCGATCATCACTAAATTCTCCTTGAGTAATTAAACCTGTAATCACATTTCCTGGTATCTAATAAAAGTGAAATTAAAATCATTGTATGCCATATTTAAAAATTAATGCCAATAATTTAGAGATTATAATTCCTCTTTTAATCATATATTTATAAAGGGTGATCCTGGTTAAAAACAGGAATACGACTAAATTGTCAACTGAAGAGCTTATGATTTATTTAACAATTTAACACCAATACTACTGTAATTTAAAGCAAATTTAAACAAAAGTTGATTTTATTACTAATTCAATCAGTGTCTACAACCTTGCGAAAATATTTGACAATCTTGTTTTTCAAGGACATCATTTATCTACTAGTACTTGCCATTAACCTTGGGTGATCACCCACACGTCTACCACTGACCGATGAGCCAATTCCGCGACTTAGGAAGATGCGCTAGACACCAGTATCGTCCGCGCATCTTAGAATGGAAACGAAGAAAGACATGCAGAAAACAGCACAAAAGACACAATCAAGTAGCAGTACTTACTTTGTTCTGACCTTTGCGTGACCTTCTTGAGAATCTGCGTACCCGAGACGCGACAAAAGCCGCGGAAAAGAAAACTGCGGCGCGATGCGTGCGATAGTGTATGTGTATACGAATGGTCCGGCTGTCAGGCCTACTAGATACTACTGGGTACTAGGGATGCTGTGCGACGGCAGGGCAGGGTTTACTCTCTGTCGGTGAATGCACCCCGTGCCTCAGTTCTGCTCGCAGTGCCGTTGTGAGCCTGTGATAGATCGAGAAATGCTCGGCGCACGCACTACACTACGACTTCGCTGCTTTTAATTGGGGGTTTTTGCAGACGAGGACTTCTCACGAAAATGTCGTTTGGTAACTAACCCTACTGTTAAGAAACCCAGGAAGTCAGCTAAAGAAATATAACTTTTATAATAAAAATATACAACATCGCTCAATACTATATTAAATATTACAACAGAAATTGGAGGAATAGTACAAATTAAATAAAATTTTATATATGAGAAAAAATTGGATGAAATGGTGTTAAAAACTAGATCAATGCGAAACACGGTACAATTAAGTTAATTTCACATAACAAATATAAGCTTGCAAGTGACAACAGTTAGATATTATGTATAACTTTATTGTCAAAACGAAATGAACTTTCGTAGTATGGTTTTCTTTTTTTTAGTCATAATTTATGAGTAATATTAATTATTTATTCCTTCTATGAGGCGTAGGATCACACAGGTGTAGCTCAGGGGTGAGTACATCTGCCTTGTAGCGAATGATACGGGTTATATTCGCAATACAATACATAACACAATCGCCAGATCCCCACTTTGAAGGCCATAAAAAACCAGGAAATCTTAATTTGTCTAATACAGCTTCTCTGTACTTCTATCTCTCTCTGTAAAGATCTCGTATAACTGTATATATTTAATGTTACCAACGCAGTCCAGAGAAGCGATCTACGATCAAAATTAGGTATGATACATTTTAATTTTAATTCATTCTTAGGATATTTCATATCGCAGTCTTACATTTGGATCTGTTTTACCATTTGCTTCTAGCCATTTTTTTTATCACTAGTTGAACTCCAGTTTCCCTGCTTTTGATGAAAATATTTCTCCCTCGATATTTTCCCTTTTTATTTGTAGAGTAAAAATAATTGAAAGAACTGTACAATTAAAGCATGTATATATGCGAAATTATTAAAATAATTTCAGAGAGTTAGGACTGTATATAGGGTATGGTTCAGAATAATTAGGAGAGGCAATTAAATGTTATACAAACAATAGCTTAATCAAGTTAAAAAAAAGCTTACCAATATTACTGTTATATACACTCGCATTCATATCTCTCGCAGTATTTATATAAGTAGGTGTCATATATTCACTCGCAGTATTCATATAAGTAGGTGTCACACGCACCGGTAGTTTCTCGTACGAGCTTTAATTGTCTTTAGCGGATTAGCAATGTTTGTCTATAACGGATTTTATACGGTTTGTATACACGGTACTGTTTCTGTTAACTGGTCGATATTACTAAGAGAGGTGGAAAGCACATCTGTTGTCTGCGGCAACCAATATCAGAGAGACGAACACAGCATCTGTTGTCTACGGGAGTTAACAGTCAAGAGAGCGATTTTATGTCTGTACTTAAGTAGGGGTAGAGTCTGGGTAGGAATTATTATTAAGGATTGGATATATGGATGGAGATAATTCTGGAATTCATGTTCGTAATTATAGGAATGAGATAGCGAAAATAAAACATTGTTTTTCTCATGTGAAAAATTGAACAAGAAATAAATAAAAAACACAATTATATAAATTTACACAGAAAACTTAAACAATAAAGTCACTTAAAAAACCAAATTTTCCTTTTTTATATAACAAATACGACAGGAAAATTGATGAGTAAAACTGATGAAAAGGTTAAAATTTGGCAAAATTATATTTAAATCATGTTTGACGACAACCAGGACGATCTATATTATATAAACAGAAATGATGAGGAACATAATATTTTAAAATCAGAGGACAGTTTATTATGAAACAGCTTAACAAAAACAAAACACGAGGTCCAGATGCCGAAATATTTAAACTGATCGATGAGAACAATATAAATTTAATTTAGTAAGATTATTCAATCAAATATATGATACCGGAAAAATCCCACATGACTGGTTGCAATCTACATTTACCAATACTGAACAAGCCCAACCCAAGAACATGCAGCGATTATCGATTAATTAGTTTGATGAGCCATGTTCTTAAGATCTTTTTGAGAATATACAAAATAGAATAAATCGAAAAACGCGATGATCGAAGTATCAGGTGATCATCATTAGATTTCAGAAAAGGTTTGGGAACACGAGAAGTGATTTTTAGTTTACTAATTCTAGTCCAAATGTGTCAAGACCAACTTGTAAATAAAAATGCAATACACAAAAAAGACATCAGGATAATCCAAAATCTATAATGGCAACAAAATGCGAACATCAAAATAGAACGCGACGTATCTGAAAAAACTAAAAGCAAAAAGGAGTCTAGCAACGTAGCATTATCTCCCCTTTATTATTTAATGTATGGAAAATTTTTTGCGTCAGCAGTAAAAGAAATAAAGAAAGGTGTAACAGTAGATAGGGAAACAATTAACAACATTCGTTATGTCGTCGGTATAGTGTTTGTGGCAGATTAGGACCCATGTGGAAAGAGTCAACAGTTGCTGTGAAAAGAGAGGAATGAAGATAAATACAAACAAAATCAATATTATGGCGATAAAACGTCACAAGTTTTACCTATTCCAATCTATATACACGAACAACAAATAGAACAAGTTAATAAAGTAAGTAAGTAAATAAGAACAAGTTTTAAGATAAGTAAATTGGGAAGCCGAATTGAAATGGCTAGAAGTGCGTTCCTAAAAATGAATATATTTTATATTCGGTTCTGTTTACCGCTACACATAAGATTAGTAAAATGGTCTATATTATTGTATGACATGGAAGCATGGACAGTCAAAATCAATATATCCTTTGAAATGTGGCTTTTACGTCGAATGTTAAAAGTATCCGGGAATTTATATACTATATACCTACAGCTAACGAGTAAGTATTGAGGCAAGCAGCCACAGACAAGAAATTATTTACAACTATTTAGAAAAACTGGTAACATAGGCCATATTATGAGAAACTTATCATATATCACAGTTAATCATCATGGAAAAGATTTAAAGGAAAAGAGGTATAGGACGCAAAGAGATGTCTTGTCTCAACAACATCCGACAGTAGATCGGATTAAACACTTTACTTATTAAGAGCAGCGGGAAACAGCGAAGAATTCACCAGCGTGATCGCATATCTCCAGTAGGAGAAAACACTGAAAGAAGAACTACTCCATTTTATATAAATATACTGCTCCTTTAAAATTTCCAATAATATTAAAATAGATACCCTCTCAAATACAGGCCCAACACTCTAAATCTTCAGCTCTACACCTCCTAGCAATAGGCTCGTCAGAAATCAATATTTATACCACCTCGACAATAATGAACCAACTGAAGTTTATTCACAAGGACTGCCGCTTTCATTTTTTGCCAGGCCAGGCTCTATCGTCCTCTCGCTTCTTTCCATTACAGCCACCCACAAAATCGTCTCTCTTCTTCTTTTTGGGGGATTTCGACGGGATGAAGGAGGCGTGCGAACTACAATACCGATTGGCGAGAGAAACGCACACTGCTTGGAGATGGACGAGCAAAAGAGATGGAGGACGGGGCAGTGGTGGTGCCAGGAATGGGTTAGAAATCGTTTTGAAGTTTATTTCCAAAGTAGTCCAAGTCTAATATATCATAGTGCTATCGCAAATTTTCATTAGGTCTATCAACAGGGGAAGATTTATCTTGTTTGAGATTTCTCCAATTACGAGATTTGGTGCAAATTATTCCATGAATTGATGTCTTTCGGAATGCAGTATTTAAACGTTTTGCTCAAATATATTTCCATATCATCCTTCGTCAAAAAGATTATTATAAATTATTCAAAAGTTATTTTTTCGTAGCATTTGACTTTTGTAGGTATTATATACCGGGAATTAATCACAAGTATAAGAAAAGAACTATATTTGACATTTCGGCTTAAAGGTTGGAATCCCCCTTTTATGAGTACGTAGAAGATTATTAAGGACTCAACAGGACATACTTGAAATCGTGACGCCTATCAAATAATTTATGAAGGAAAAATCCTAGTCGTGGAACTCGCTATATAGGCTCCTCTTTGCCCTAGGAAAAAAGCTATATTTGTCAAATAGATCTCTATAGAGTTGAGATCAATGGTTAAAGATCGTCGAAGTTAACTCTAGATGGGGAGGACGTAGGTTAGATGGTTAGACGCTAGACGCTCGGCATACGGTTTCGTTAAGTTTTCATTGGGTTCTTTGATACTTATTTGAATCGGTTTATCAAAAAGTGTAGATTTCATTATGAGCTAAATTTAACTAATAAGGCATACTGAAGACAAGACGATTTTCTGTCTGCTATCCTCTTTAACATTGTTCTGGAAAAATTGATTGTTATCAGTTGCAAAGTGAAAACTAAAATACGATTTTCAACAAGAAACATGAATTCCTGGCTTTTGTAGACGATGTAGGTAGAGTAACTAAGCGAAAAAATTAAATAAAAACGAAAAGAAGTTTGGACCAGAAATAAATAAAGAAAAAACAAAATATGATACTAAAAGATACTAACAAGCAACTATAATATAAAATCTAGTACCTAAGGGGACCAAAAGACATGATGGGTATCCCCTATAGGGTACATGAAAGGGAGGATACATAAAATGTAATACTAAAAAAAACTTACATGAAAAAAGGGGATATGCGGCACGACCTGAGAAATATTAATGTTAAGGACTGGACAGAGAATCCGTTGATTAGGTTCGGAACAAAGGATTTAGTGATGAAAATCTTACGTTGGAAATGGTATGGAAGGAAAAGGTACTAACACAATTCGCAATATCTTATAACATGATTGTTAAATTCAACCAATTTGAAAGAACGGATGTTTACAAGGCCCCGTGGGTTTCAATAATGGGTAACCAAATTCGCGGAGTATGAGAGGAGTGGACACTGATGGTGATCACTTTCTGGTAAAATCTAAGTTGAGAACACGAATATCAGTACAGAAGCTGGAGCAACAAGAACAAAACTACAAAACTCTACAGATGAAAACAAAGCAGATCACGATCACGGATTCACGGAACAATAGCACAGGCAAGGCAACTACCCAGAACAAAAAAGAGGAGCTACATAGGACAGCAAATACGAGAAATGGTTACAGGTGGCGAAGGAATTAAGTAAGGAAATTCTGTAGGGAAGTGAAGAATGCGATAGCATCTCATAAAGATAAAAAAGCGCCGGGAACTGATGGTATAAATGGAGAATTGTTAAAAAAAGAAGGAAACGTTTTACAAGTAAAATTATATGACATACATAAGAAGGGAGAAGGATTATAATACCCATATATAAGAAGGGAGATAATGAACAATTTCGAAGCATATCGCTTATTAGCAGCGTATAAAGTTCTCTCAATTATCTTGCTAAAGAGGCTCACTCCGTATTCGGAAGATATTCTAGGCGACTACCAATGTGGCTTTTGTTCTGAAAGGTCAACAATAGATCAAATATTTACGATTCAACAAATATTAGAAAAAAAACTGGGAATTCCATCGAGAGTACACCAAAATTTTCGTAAATTTCCAGCAAGCAGTGCTAGAAATGGGATTACTAAGAAAATTAGTGGAGTTAACTCAAATATGCGTGACACACTCATATGCACAGGTAAAGATATTAAGCAGAATATCCATTCCATTTAGTATAACATCAGAACTTATACAAGGAGACCCCTTATCACCATTGCTGTTCAATTTTGGCCTTGGAATATGCAATAAGTAAAATATCGTCTGAGCTGACAGGGGATTTGCGAATCGAGGATCAAAACGATTATTGGCCTTTGCTGATGATCTGGATGCACTCGCTCAGTCTACAAGAGACGTGAGAGAGGACTTTTCACAACTCGAGGAGGAAACAAGTATACTGGGTTTTCGAATAAATAAAGAGTAGACGAAATAAATGCTGGTAACCAAAAATCCAAGACCAAGAGTTAGGCACAACATAACTATTAATGGCCACAACTTCTAGATAGTCTTTTTCTTTAAGTTCCATCTTCTATCGAAGATTGGAAATCATCACGGCTATGCGGACCCTGATGACAGAGTGTTAAATGGAGTGTTACAGTGGTGACAGTACAAAATCAGTAGGCCGTCTCAGAAAAAGGAGATGGAAGCGAATCGGATGGAACAATAGGAAAGCGCAAGATCGTAGAACATGGAGGGCTATAGTGGATGCGGCGAAGACTCACTACTAGTTGTAAAGCGAGTCAAGAAGAAAAAAATGTACTATAGTTATATGTTCTAAGTCTACTTTTAACTGAAGTTATTTAAAATTATTTGTAAACTTACTCCTGTAGTTATATATTTATGTCAGAATCCTACAAGGCCTACTATCTCTTCATTATCATGTTCATCGTTAGCAAATGTTCGCATTACTAAATCATTTCTGAAACTAGCTTGTTCTCTTGATTGATATCAACTATGTTCGTGGTTTAACTGGCGATTAATATTTTAATAAGTAACTTTTAAAGAATGCCGATATGCGTTATTGGGTGATGTTTTCAAAAATATAGATGATAATCTTTCTAAAAGTGAGATACTGACAGAGAATGTAGCATAGAAGTAATTTTAAACTGTTTGTCCTCGTTTTAGTGTAGTGTTTTGTACAATTTATGTTATTTTTAATATTTCCACATTTTACGCTTGCAATAGTTCTTATTTTGACGAAATGCCCCTGAAGATGCTATTTTAAGCGAAAGTACTTGGGCTAGATTTAATTAACTTGTGCTCGATAATAGCCTTATTTTCAAAGTTCTTTCTAAAAGTGTTCTTCAACTCCAAAGTAAACCTTCACTCATTTAAAAAATTATTAAAGGGTACTTTAATTATGGTCTTTTTATTAAAAAAAACTATTAATTGCACATAATTATGAGCAAACAAGGCAAACTTGTGGCCGTTTGACAAAGTCCGTTTGTAGTTTGACAAATTACGTGGTTTCATCTTGAGTGAATCCAATCTGTTATGTTAAGCAACCATAACTTTTCTTTTTTCCTCTACTCCCCTTGAATATTAATATTCAACCCGTATTAATGTTACTGTAAGTTGATATCCAATGTATTTTTAACGGTGTTTAACTACTCGTAGGTGCGGCCTGCATGGTGTTTAATACCTTTTCGTGAGTGATTCTGTTTATCCTAGTTATTCAGAGGGTTATCATTTATCAAAACAATATTGCAAGCATATCGAATAAATATTAAAAAATAGATAATGCCGCCACCAGTCTCTGTCTCTCTCTCTCTCTCTCTCTCTCTCTCTCTCTCTCTCTCTCTCTCTCTGTTGCTCTCTATATATCTCTCCTTCTCTCAGAAACAGCACAACACACGTAGAAGAGGAAAGAACGTATAGCAAATTATACGTCGAATACCGTAACATTATATAGGGCATTCCTCCATTAGATGTTCAACCGTTTGTCTAGCAGCACCGCTATCGCAGTTTGGAGAGGATATTTTGCCCCACTTAAAAGTGAGTTGGAACACTTGCAACAGTTTTTTCTGATTCTGTCAGTATGGCCCAGATTCTATTATATACCATTCTTTCAAAAAGTTTGCAGACCATACTTAGAAGTGCAATTAGACGGTAATTTTTTGGTAAATCGTTAGCTTTCCTGGTTTTAAAATGGCGAACATTTTTGCTCTTTTTTAGTCGATGAGGAACATTTCTTAAAACGGAGATACTAACATGTCGCTGGAACTAAGAAGGATGTGCAAATTTAACTTGTTGTTAAGTCTGGCGGAGCTTCGATTGTAGTGTTTTTCGGAACGTGTTGACAATAAAGTGGGTGAAAATTAACGAAAGAATTTATTTCTATGAAAATCATGGGCCAAGAAATAATAAAAACGTACAAAAAATCCATTGTACGAGCAGTTTACACACGACAAGAATAAGTTCAATTAAATAAACCGCGAAAAAAATGTAAACGAATCTCATTAAAACTTTGGAATTTTCCGCACATTGTTTTCGTCAAGCAACGAACGCCCCTGGGAAAAGACGTGATGTGGTGAACAGAGAAAAAGGCGAGGGAGAAGGATGGTAGTTTCCATGGCGTAAAAGAGTTGAGATGAACGCGAAGCAAGAATTAATGGTGCATCACTTGTTCGCGATTTTATTTTATATCCGACTTTCTGGATTCTCCTCGTTTCCCACCGGAAGAATGTTAATTTCATCTTTAAAAATTCTATAATATAACTTTTGTGATTAAAATACCGAAAGCATTTTATCTGATATTTAAACACAGAGGCACATATTACAAAAAAAAACTGAATATTTTTAACTCCTTCCAAAACTCAAAAATATTCAAGAAAACTCAAGATTCTTCTGTATTAGCAAGGATATAAAATTCTTCATTTGAAAGTACACTGCGCGTCATTAAAACGAAGCCACCTAAAATATTTGGAATTTTTTAATTTTTAAGAACCCTACAAGAAATTGATCGTCCTTAAATGTTAGTGTAATGTTTAAGAATATGTTTTAAAGTAGTATGCAACCATTTCTTAAATAACAAACGTCAAAAAAATCCTCTCACAAAATGATGATTTTAATGGACATTTTAAAAATTAACATTGTAAATTTTTTCTGTTTTCTTTTTAAAAATTACAATCAAGTAGTGATTTTTAATATTCTGTATTCCCACCTCTGTTTTTGAATTACACTCCTCGGACAGGTATTCTGTTTCTTACTCTTCGTTTGAGTTGGCCCCGAACATGCTCAAACGGTTTCAAATCCGTGCTTTAAGCCAACCAAATCATTTTTGGCATACCGACGGTTTCCAGGAATTGACTTACCATCCTGGCTACGTGTGACCGTACGTTGTCTTGCATGAAAATAAAGTTTTCGCCTACAAACCCAGCAAAACGCATTGCATGGTCGTCTATAATTTCGGTAATGTGTCGGTGATCATTCAACGCTGCTCTGTTAATAAACACGAGATCAATACAACCTTCGAATGAAAAGCCTGCGCATACAGATATAAACATTAAAGAAAAACCTCCTCCAAAAACAACACGTGCTCGTCGAGCACAAGCACCATATCGTTCCCCACCTCTTCTGTACGTTTTGATGCGACCGTTTGAGCCATAAAGAACCATCCTGGACTCATCACTAAACAAAACATTTTTCCAATCTACTATCGTCCAATGCTCGTGGCTCTAGGAAACTCAAGTCAGCGTTGTCGATGTGCTGCTGTTTAACAAAGGTCCTGTAGCTGTACAACGAGCTCTTAGACCAAATTCCCTCAACCTTCTTCTTACTGTAGAAGTGATGTCCATCGGTGAGCATTTTGAAAACGGTTTTGGATTGCTCTAGTGATTCTTTCCGCACCTGTTCCTGGTCGTCGTTAGTGAGATCCAGTCTCTACGAATCGTTGGTATGTTTTTTGGACCATACAACGACTACAAGCTTTCTGGCTACGTCTCTTTGACTCATTCCATTATCAATCAAAGTAACAATTTGAACAGATCTACCAAATCTTTCAGCCATAGTTTTAAATTTAAAAATAGCACAAGTTCACTCTTTAAACAACTGTACAGTAATGAAAGATTTTTGAAAAACAGAACAGCCATATTCCAAGAAAAACGGATATCAATTTTGCGAACTTATTACCCTTAACTGACCTTCTTCTTCTTCTCGTGCCACTCCTAGCGGAGATTGGAAATCATCATGGCCACTGCGACTTTGTTAGCAGCGCGCCTAAAAAGTTCATTCGAACTACACCCGAACCATTCACGTAGATTACGAAGCCACGATATTTTTCTTCTTCCCACACTTCTTTTGCCCTGCATGATGTTTCTTAAAAGTTCGTACTTTTCACCTCTCACAATGTGCCCCAAGTATTCCATCTTTCTAGTTTTTATCTCATTTAGAATTTCGCATCTTTTGTCTAAAGTTTGGAGTACTTGCGTGTTAGTGACGCGGTCCATCCATGATATTCTGAGAATGCGCCTATAGCACCACATCTCGAAAGCTTCAATGTTTTTTATGGTCAACTGTTTTAGTGTCCAAGCCTCAACTCATATAACAGGGTAGAAAAAACATAACACCGCAGCATTCGTATTCGTAACTTTATATTGATATCACGATTGCAAAAGAGTTTGCGCATTCTATTAAAGACTGATTTAGCGATTTCTATTCTACATCTAATCTCTTTTGTTTGATCAGTATCGTCTGTGATCCAAGCACCTAGATATTTATAACAGGGCACACGCTCAATCGTTGTATTGTCTATTACAAGATTAGCTCTGATGTTCTTTGATTTCGTGATTACCACGATTACCACGATTACCATTAACTGACCTATCGATGCCTAAAATCGTTTCTGCACTGTGAGAGTTTATTTACAATAGAATAAATTGCATAAATTTAAAAATTTGAAAAATTATTATAAAATTCTAGTTGGCTTCTTTTTAATGACGTTCAGTGTAGTTTAAGTCACATCTGAAATACATTCGCCTGTGTTTTGACCAGTTTTAATTTATATGATTTCATGTTTAAATGTTCATGTTCTTTAAATCGAGATCATTTCATGACGAGAAATCTGCTGACAGCCTAAGAGTTCAAGCTCGACTACTAGTTTTATTTTACTGCTATTTTATTACTAAAAATTGTTTTTTGAATGTGGTTAATTTAGTAATGATTACTAAATTTACTTTACCTTTTTCAGTTTTCTTGAATCAAAGTAATTAAAAAACTTTTAATGGCTTTAATGACTTGATAATCATGGCACAGCAATAGTTTTGAATTATAACATTGAAATCGTAACGATACAGGAAGGTTTGTTATTCAAATTACCTACATATAATATAACCTAAATATATAAAATAAAAAAATATATAATATAAAAATATAACCTAAAAAAAATTGTTCTCTTGTTGAATTTTATTTTATGCACTCATTAAAATGAAAAGTAATCATATTACCTCGTCAGACAAGAAATCACCGAGAAAAAAATGCAATGTAGAATCACTGTGGACCGACTCTATAGGAGAAATATACCAAAGGAGGCTAGCACAGAAGATACAGCTGAAACAAATAGACGACATCGAATATATAAACGGGAGCTGGGAGAGAATTAAAAACAACATTGAAGAAGCAGCAACAGAAGCTCTATTGCTTCTATTGCTAATAACGAAGAAGTATTGGTAGACCAATAATTTAAACAATTTAGAAGGCTAATATTGAAGAAGAAACAGACTTTAAAGCCTACATACAAAGAGAAAGAAGAAGAAGACCTAGTTGGATACGTATTTCATGGTACCAAAAATATTAAAAAGATTTTTATGGTACATGACCTATAAAGGTTGAGAACCACTTCTTCTTCTTCAAGTTCCACTCCTATCGGAGATTGGAAATCATTCTGGCAATTATAATTTTATTGGTTACTCGCCTGAATAGTTCAATTGAACTGCATCCAAACCACTCACGGAGATTGCGTAGCCACGAGATTTTACGTCTTCTACGCTTCTTCTACCTTTGATTTTACCCTGCATTATATTTCCATAGTAGTTCGTATTTTTCACTTCTCATGATGTGCCCCAAGTATTCCAATTTCCTGATCTTTATGGAATTTAAAACTTCGCGTTGTTTTCGTAGTTGTTCGAGAACTGGTTCGTTTGTTTTGCGATCCATCCATGATATTTTCAAAATGCGTCGGTAACACCACATTTCGAATGCTTCTAGGTTTTTAATTCTGAGAACTTCTGAGAACACTAGTCTATAGCATATGGCGAATTGATCTGAACCTATAGTAACTGTCTCGTTCAATATGGCCAGTAACTTGAAACTACATGGGAAACATTTTTATTAACAATTTAAGGATTAAAAGAATCATTCTTCATAAAAAGTGTTGTAAGATCTATTTTGCCAATATTGAAAACAGTTGAACTAAAACCACTTTCAAAAATGAAACTACATCCATCGAAAAAAATATTTTTCCCTTTCCAAACTTAGTTCTAAAATAACAATTTTTTCGGCATATAGATTTTATGGGAGATGTAATTCCCTAAACTTTTGTATACGTACTTTTTTTATATACGTATACATACTCTAGAGTTTGTTGTTACTTCTCCTCGGGGCATAAGGTTCCCATTTTCGAGATGGGATACGTTCCCTTAAAAAATGTAATCCTTTATCACTAGACCTAGTATTTTATTAATTTCAATGTTAGTTACTCAAATTATGTAATTTAAGGGTCATCTAATCTCATCATGTAGCTAGTTCCAAATACTATATAGACGTTTTTCACTAATTTTGTTTTTTGTTACTTGGTGTAAGTTCTTCTAATATTTTAATTTTATCCTACTTATTTATATTGAGAATTCAGATATATATATTATATATTTTAAAGTAAACGACTTTAAAATGATATTGTCAATATTGCTAAGTTGCGTTCCTGTGGACGACTTTATCGTAAAGATTAGTGTTGCCCAAATGCAAGAACAAGACGAGACTTATACAGTCTTGGTCTTGCGCCAATACACCTGGTCTTGGTCTTGGTATTGCACTCCTGGTCTTGGTCTTTTGGTTTTTCAGGAAGAAATATTTGTAATTCCTTTTTGTGAAAAGATATTGGATGCTTCCTTAAACCTGACGTGTTTCTGTTTTTCATTTTCATTTCAACCTTTCTATGTAGGCATAATTTACAATTCCAACGCTCACTACTCCGACTAGAACTATTTAAATCTTTGTCCCTCATGTCAACCAAGAATTATATATCGTTACTTCGTTATTCTAATTATTTCAGTATTTTCTTTACACAGTAGGCGACATTATCTGTTATTAATTTGCCTCGTTACTTTTGAATATTAGCCGTGAAAACACACTCAGCAGAAATAATGTTTCAGTCTTAGGGCGATAAGATTGGTTTATTTAGATTCCTCATAACTAAATTGTAATGTGAAAAAAATTTAATTATTAAGTGGGTGTCTGTAACAATCAGTGTTATATGTTTTATTAGCTAATGATTAAACAAATTTCGATATGATATTACTGTCGGCGTCGCAATGCAAGAAGATTATTTTATGCTTATAGAGCAGCTATTCTCAAAATCTGGACAATTAATTTCAGAACGACGGAGTCGTCTGCTGGAAAAGATGGTACAAAACATTTTATTTTTACATTGAAATTATGACCTCTGAGCACGTGTCAAATGGGTTTTGACAAATTTTGATTCGGTAAGTATGTGTATGGTATTGTTCGTAAAAGTCCAGTTTTTTTAAATTTTTATTACATATTTTTTGTCTCTAAGCATATACCCCTCTAAGCGAGTCTTTAAGCATATACACCCAAACTACTATACTCGCTAAAACGACACTCAGTCCTAACTGCAATACGCAAGAATCTTGCAGGCCTAGTCTTGTTCTTGCTTAAATCTTGCACGGTCAGTCTTGGTCTTGGTCTTGCTAACATTGGCAGTCTTGGTCTTGCGAAAACGCAAGAACAAGACCAAGACTGCAAGACCAATACCGATTTTGGGCAACACTGGTAAAGATAGTTCATTCGATTACATAAAATCAAATTTTACTTAAGATATCCGTCTGAAAAATCATAGCATGTGATTCTTCTTTTAAAAGACAACCACATGCTATGATAACAGTACAATTCGCCTGTCAGTGATTCCATAGTATATCATGAGGAAAACACCAGGAAAAAAACTTCATAATACTATCCAGACGTGGTATTTGGTCTTACATTAAGTTTACTCTCAATAAACACCAAATTCTGATTTAATATGTATGTTATTTAAACAATCATGAATGATGTATCATCCATATGTTACTGACTTACTAATAGTGGTATTTTCCTTTTATTAACTTTCTCTTTTAATATGGGTAAACAGATCCTACTGCATTCTGCCAAGGAATGTGCGACACAATTGGACTCATTTAGCATAATTAGAGCCGCTTCTTTGATTTTCCTCGGTTTATTATCTGTTTCTTTTAGGAGTATACCTGAATCGTTCCATTGAACCCTATGTTCATTTTCCCATTTAAGATTTAATGGTCTTGATGTTTTAGCTAATAAAACTGATAGCATTCACAAGGTATTTTATAAATACAATTCTTTGTTCTTTCTTGTTCATTGTTAGGTTTCGTTTTGGATAAGATGTCAATGTGTTGTTGTTTTTGAATGTTGTTAAATTTTGAATTTATTTCCTATCTTTTTTCTGATAATCCTTTTATGCACGGTATTGTTATTTTCCTCGTATTATTTCTTGCGTATGCTGTATTCATTGCGATCTAAGTTGTTCTGTTCTATTCGTTAGATTCTTTAAATTTCTTTGTTTATAAACAACAAAATATAATCTTTTTTTAATAAAACAATATTAACAAATATTTCTCCTATAAGAACGGATTTTCTTTAGAACAAGTAATTTGGGCGTATAAGGATTTAATGTTTCCCTTTTTAATAGTGATATTGCTATTTGATTTGTAATTTAAATATCTGTTTATGTGTTGATTTTCTATACACCTAAGCCATATATCCAGTATCGTTCTTAGAGATTAAAACATCCAGGAAAATAGTGTGTTATTATATTCCTTTTCCATGGTAAATTTTATTGTCTATTTTTTATCGTCTATATCATTCAGGAATGTGTTCAACAACTCTGATCCATAAGGCCATATTGAGAATACATCATATACATATCTCCACCATACTGTGGATTTTAAATTTTGTTTAGAAATAATATTTATTTCAAAATATTTCATAAATATATCGGCTAATAATGGAGATAACTGAAGCCCATTGCTAGATCAAAATTTTGTTTATAGAATTCATTATTTAGTTGATTTAGTAGTAGATTTAGTAGTTATTATTAGTACATAATGGCAATAACTCCATTATAGCTGATATATAAATGGTTGTATAATATTTAATAAAAATTTTGACAGTACAATACAAGTAGAATTATTCATGGTACTTCAAATAGGTCTAAGTGGTATATTCGTTTTATGAACTTTCAGTACTACATAAAAATTAGGGTTTTTACTGTAATGAGGTGTAATTAATCTTCTTTTTTTCTAATCATGAGGTTTTTTCCTCATGATTTACTATAGAATCACTAACAAGAGAATTTTACTGTCATCATGGCATGTGGTTGTCATATTAAAGACGAATCACATGATATGATTTTTCCGAGGGATATTCTTAAGTTAAAGTTCATTTCATGTAATCGATAAGCCGTCTACTTTAAAATGCTAATATATGTCTGAATTGTCAATAAATGATTCAGATAAAATTAAATTGTTAGAAGAATTTTTCACCAAGTAACAAAAAACCAAATTTGTTTTGTTAATGTTATGTTAATGTATTTTGAGAACGATTTCGAAAGTGAAAATTGAAACGTCAATGAACTTATTTCAAATTTCAATTGTGGCCAATTCTTATTGAAATAGTAATTAAAATGTTATACCATTTTACAAAAAAGAAGTATTTACTTCATTGTGAGTTTTTTAAACTATTAAATTTTTTAACATAAGATTGAATGTTCGAATAAATTTTTATTACTGTAAACTAGAAAATAAAACTAGAAAAAATGCATTTACTAGTAAACTATGATATTGACACTTACGTCCAGCTTTAGCATGTTAAGCGGATCAAGTAAGATATGAGTTAGACTTGAAATTAATTGGGCTCTCTCTGCACAGACAGGTTTAAATCCTATCCAGAGCATAATTTTTTTTATTTTTGGTTATTCGATAAAAAATTTTTAAGTAAGAAGTATCATTAAAAATAAACTATGATAGCTAGTGCAATTTTGATAAGGGATTCATCATCTACATGAAAAACTCATCTACATTATATAAAATATTTTACTATTTTATACAAAAAGATACATAAATATTATATATTATACATAAAACAGCTATTACTTCGATCCAAACCGCCTCTGCCGAGACCACATTAATATTCAAGGGTTAAGGGTCAAGTAGTAAAATCTAATTAAAGCAGGTAATAAGCCAGATGACATATTTTGGAGTAAACTTCACATAAATAACTATTATAACACCGCTAGAGGCAAAAGTTGGCAACATTTTCCTGTTTATATATTCTCGGTAAAGATATAATGTTACTGAGAAATTATTAAATATTGTGGTCGAAAGTTTTCTGAAAATCTTCAATAAAGATATAATCGAAAAATAGACTCACCATTACTTCCTTTTCTATCACTGTGTGAAAACGTAAAGGGCTAAAGAACAATTAAGTTTGCACAAACCAGGCAACAATGAAATGGTTTAGAATGACGAAGAAAAACTTAAAAACCGGACTGAATCATTCATGAACTTCTAAAAGAATCAATATAAATATGCATCAAGCTTGTAAAGCATAAAAATTTAAACGTTAACCGAAAAAGTAATGATGGTGATATCTTCTACTGCATAGAAGATTTTAAGGACGATCGTGGTTGTTTGGGAAAGTATGTACCTACGAATTCTTTTCATATTTTACAGTTAATACTTTTTCTGTTACGGTCCTGTAATGTGATTTAATTAAGTGCTGTATTCTAAAGACCTTTTTAAAATATATTATTTCCTGTTATTTCGTAAAACTTAAACTGGCTATCCCATTTATCATGTTTGAAGTACGAAGAATTTGGCTTCTCTTTTGTATGGGTCAAAAATATACACACAAGTGTTAAGTGTCGTATTTCTGTAGCAATTAACTTTAAAACTATCGCCATTCAAAATCGACCGACAATAGAATGATTTATTGTTACACCCTGTCGGACCACCGCTTAGAGGGTAACTTAGCTTTGACCATCTCAACGCACTTGACTTATTCGTAAGACAGCGAACTAAACGCTCCAAAGACGAATAGACCGGTCTCGTGTTATTAGCCTCGGCGTCCTAGACCGCGGCGTCGTGATGCCCAGAGATCAACTCTTCAGCCTGGTACGAATACATCAATAGAACCAAAGGGTAAGTCTACATTCTTTGTGCAAACAACCATAATGAGTAAACCAGTAAATTTCATAATTTATTTACAATTGATAGTTGCTATTTTCGCTAATTTTATGTACAAACAAATATTGCATTTTTTCTTTATAATTATTTATCCAATATAATTTAACCAGCGATCTCTCAAGTTTAATCCTAAACAGTGGTCATTTTAAAATAACGAGATATTTACATTCTAATTACGAATTAGTAGCAATGTTGTATTATGTTACTTATGACAAAGAAATGGAATATAGTACTTGGACCTCCTGACCGTGTTTTCATTCAATATAGAACTATAGTGACTGGCAGTACTAAAACTAAAACATCATGGATGAGAGCTGAGATACAACTTATGAGCAGAAGACTATGTAAACATAAGACAACGGACAGTTACAAAGCGACACATAGAGAAATCAGAGCAAACATAGCATACAAGAGTAGTTAAGGAGAACTAGTACAGTGATAAATGTACAGAAGTAGAAGAAACTACCAAGAAACCATGACGACTACCAGAAAAAAAAGTGAAAAAAATAACAGGCATAAAACTATACAAACCAAACAACAGTAATATCTTGGTTGATAAATATGGAAAAAGGCCGACGGAACACATTCAAGAATTTTGTTCGAAGATGAGGAACAACAACAAAATATGGACAAATACAAAGACTGAGAGCTAGCGAAAAATATAACAAAGTCTGAAGTAATAAATCTAGCAAAATCCAACAATTCCAAAGGCCCTAACAGAACTACAACAGAAATAATTAAATTAATATTACAAAATCAAAAAAGTGAGTTAATAGACCTTTATAGTAGCATATAATAATACAAAAGATTTCCAAAGAATGGCTTAAATTTAAATTTATTGCAAAATTAAAAAAATCCAAAAGAACTTAAATTATTCATAAAAATTATAAATTTACGAATATTCAGGAGACTTGAACAATAATTACTGAATCTCAATTTTGTTTTAGAATTGCTATGGGCACACGGGAGATAATATTCGGATTTAATGTACTAACTCAAAGATGTATGGACCACAATAAACCAATCTGTTTGTTTTATCGACTGTAATAAGGCCTTAAATGAGGTACGCCATAATTAACTCATACAAATGAGTAGATATAAGAATATAGAGAACAAAGATATCAGAATAATAACTTATACGTTTCTTAATTACACTACCAAAGTCCTTCTTCTTCTTATGTATATATGACTCCGTCTGTTTTTCAATGTACCTCCAGTAAGTTATCATTCCATCGTTTTCGTGGTCTTCCTACTGATCGTCTTCCTAATGGGGAACCGTCTCTTGTCTTTACTACTCTATTTGTTCTTAGACGGCTTATATGATCGTTCAATTCTACTCTTCTATTTCTTACCCAGTTCTTAACGTTCTCCACCTTGCATCTACGTCGTATATCTGTACTTCTAGCTCTGTCCCATAGCCATAATTTTTTATAAGTGTTTTCATCTCTGCTGTTTCTAACATCCTTTTTGTCCTCTCTGTGTCAGATCGTGTTTCTGCCGCGTATGTCATTATTAGTCTGATGACTGTTTTGTAAATTCTGCCTTTCATTTCTTTCCAGATATTTCTCCATATTGTTTCATTCGGACAGTTTGCTCTATTCGCTTCATCTTCCGTTCAGTTTCGAGCTTTCTGTAGCTAGATAATGTGATGCCTAGATATTTAAACCACTACCACCTAATACCAAAGTTATAGTGGGAAAAGATTTTGTCAAAATATAAGGATACAAGTTAGAGTAAGGCAAGGTTGCGTACTATCAATAAATGTTGTTCTGGGAAGAAATAATTAAAAAATTATAAGAAGGAACAACGATCTACGACTCCACGATCGGAATAAAAGTTATCGGCAAACCTATCAATAATATTAGGTTTGCAAGCGCCACTATCCTAACCGCGGAGACTCCATAAGATTTACAGACACTCATGGTGTCTGTAAATTTTGCGCGGTCGTCCGATACTTCATTTGCTGATTGGTGACTTATCTCTTGCTATTTTGACGATACAGGTCTCCTCCATTCTGCTGATGCGTTTTATTCCATTTTTTTTCTTTAGCCCTTTTTCTTGTAGCTTTTGCGTTGTGGCTGTATTGGGTCTTGTTTCTGAGGCATATGTCTTTATTGATCTTACACTGACTTTATAAATTCTTGACTTTATCTCAGTGTTAATGTGTATGTTTCGACATATAGTGTTATTAAGGCATCCTGCCAGTCTATTTGCTTTTTGTATCTCTTGAGAATTGATCTCTCACTTCTTTGTCCAGGTCTCCATATCCGGATAGTGTAATTCCCAGGTATTTTATTTCCATTACTTGTTCAATACTGATGCCATCAATCTCTACCTTACATCTGGTTGGTTCTTTGCTGACTACTATTGTTTTAGTTTTCTGAAATGTCTGCGTAACAGAGTATTTTTAGTTCCGTTTATGTATCCCCTTGTCTTATTCCGCTGCCTATTTCTATAGGTTTCATAAGTTGCGCATCTATTCTGACTTCCATTTTGTTGTTTTGGTAGATGTTTTCGATAGTTTTTATAATAAAATCCACAAGGAAAAAAATTCCTGTAGCTGGCTGTATACCACGTATCACAAAAAAGAGGTTAGTCTTCGTAAGTGGTATATTTATTTAAAAAACCTTTAAAAGGGCTACATAAAAAAACAAACGTTTTCGGACTAAACAGTCCATAATCAGGATTTTTTTTATAATATTTAGGGAACTTCTCTATTATACAGAAAATGGATTACATCTTTGAGTCTTACTTTGTCAAACGCTTTCTTTAGGTCAATCAGGCACAGAAATGCCGGTCTATTATACTCTAATGATTTCTCAGTAATTTGCTTTATAACGAATACTGCATCTGTACACGATTTTCTACTACGAAAACCCTGTTGTTCATCTGCTAAACTTATCCTCTGATTTATTAGCACATTTTTTGCATATTAGCAAATTTTAGTTGTAAGTTTTAGGGTAGTATTTAACAAGTTTATACCTCTGCAGTTTTCTGGCTGTTTTTTATCACCTTTTTTGAATAGTAGAATTAGTTTGTAGTAAGTTATTTGTTAATAATTGTTCTGTCATTGCTGTTCACAAGATTTCATTAATTTCGTGTGGTATCCCGTCTTTACTTGCTGCTCTTCTGATCTTTAGCTTTTCAAGTATTTTCCGAACTTCCTGTATATTTATATTAAGTTCCTCATTTGTGGTAATTTCTGGTGTTTCCGGTTGTAGTGTCGTTTGTTCTTCCCAGTTTTTATTTTTCTTACAATTTTTCTTACAACAAAAAAAGTGCTAGTAAAAAAGAGTAAAAACACAAATATCTGAGTACGACTGTTAATGACAATAACGACTACACAAGAGAAGTAAGGGTGAGAATTGGACAAACTAGAGCAGTATTTAATAAACTAAGAAAAGTGATATACGGTATTGATCTTAGCATACAACTGAAAGCCAGACTATTGTGCCCATACTATTTTCACTGTTGCTCTATTGAAGGGAAGCGTGGACCTTAAAGAAGAAATTAGTCATCGAGTAGAAATAATTGGGATGAGGACCTACAGAAAAATGTGGACCTAACGTGCTGAGAAGAGTAAAAAAAGAATTAATAAAAACAATTAAGGTAAGGAAGTGACCCTACCCAGGTCACGTGATGAGGGAAGAAAAGTATTTGTTATTGTAGATTATAAGTCAAGACAAAATAAAAGAAAGAGGACTATTGAAAGAAGACACATTTCCTGGTTAAATAATCGAAGAAAGCGGTATATGTAAATGCAATTCCGTATAACTATTGAGAGCTAGAGTGTCATGATGTTTACCAACTCCCTTAAAGGAGACGGACCCAAGAAGAAGTTACGGTTAACGTGTCAATATTGTTACTATTTGAATTTCTAAAAATTCGTTACTATTCCTCTACAAAGTTGTTTCTCTAGATTTCCTAACTAATTTAAATTTAATTAATTTTATAATCAGACAATCATTAAAAAATGTATATACTAACTCTTGATTCAAATAACAGTTCCCTCTACAAACATGTCTTCACATTCATTGCCCGTTAATTTTACGACATCAACTTGCAGACGCAAGACTGTCCTCAACAGCTGATAAAACAAAAAGAAATAAGAAAGCAAGACAATTCCGTCGAACTAAGGAAACACTGAAAACTGAGACGTGTTACTATCAAATGTGGGTCAAGAAATGCGCGAACATCGTCAAAGAGAAATTAGGAAAAAGTTTTCATTCAGTTGTGTAACATAAAAGAGCTTGCAATGGCTCCTTTTTTGCTGCTCGCCGACGCTTTTTGAGTTTATTCAATTTGCCAAGGATGTAATTTGAGTTTTTTCCATTTGTTGTTTTGATTAATTCCGAAAAAAGGTTTTTAAATTGAGCTCTTCGGGAGTGTAATACGACAATAAAAGAATGAGTGAAAAAAGAAGAAATAATGGAGAAAATAGATTTATCCCAATAACACGATTAGGGGTTTCGCAATGGCTAAGTGGCGAAGATTTAAGTACGATAGCATGCCATTTAAACGACATATGACGTAATTTTACTTGTTTTTCCTTAATTCAAAAGACATTAGCAAAGAACAATTTTTATACCAACTCAATAGAAAAATAATTGTCTAAATTATTTTCAATTGCCTAAGGGCCTTAATACTTCTTTATTATTGAATATATACGATGGGTCTCGTCTAACCGACAAGAAGAATCACACCTTGCCGGGGTACCTACGTAAGATCGAAAAGATTATAATATGTTGATCCATGTTCGTCCGCCTAAAGATTTCGATCTATTGGTAATATCGATTCCACCGTAAAGCAGTCATCTCAACGGAAATACGGGATCGTGCACAATCGTTGTTAACTACGATTGCCTAGTAAAGTAACATTGTTTTGAGCCTTTTGGTTCTCGAAATTTCAAAAGATATCGTTGCCATCTTTGACTTAGATATGTTCAGGAATAATCCCACGGATGGTAACTTCGCAGCACCATTACTCGCTAGAGTAAGTGTATATTCGTATAGTGTATATCTTACGTTCAGTTGAAATAATAAATATGCAAATATTTAGTGGAAATATAAACCAAAAAAGGTAACATATTTACAAACTGGTGCTGAGAATGATTTAATTAAGATATAATTCTCTTTCTCCATGGGGTATGTCATAAAAATCAACATGCCAGATAAAATTTGTTAAGACTCCGAATGCGAAGATATGTAAAATTATTCCAGTAGCGTGGATGAAAGTAAGAGAGATAATGACGAAAGAAGATGTTCTTGGTTACAATAATGGCACGAAGAAGCAATAGATGCCGAAAGAATTGTGGGGGGTAATTAAAAAAAGAAAAGCAAGATAAGGCAAGAGTAAATTAATGCTGGACCAGGGAGCGGAAGGCAAAACTACAAGGGGCCCAGAGGAAGTAAAATAATATGCTTAAGTTGTCAAGTTGCAAAAATTATCTTTACAGAGAGATAAAAATATTTGATAGGTAGACAAGGTCAAAAAGCAAAATCGACACCATGCTCAATCAGCAAATCACCAGACAGACGCATCATACGATGAAATGCGTGCTTATGACACTTATGCGTCAGATAATTGCACTTCCCAATCCAAAGGTAGTGTTACCTAGGCGATATCCCAAGAGCTGGTGAACTGGAAACGATTATTGCCTTGGCACGAAATAGACGCAGTATAATGACTTACATAATAATAAAAATATAAAAGGAACCAGCAGAGAGTCAATCCCGAGCAAAAGACATTGTTTCTCAGCTCCAGAGTACGAAATTCGTTGTCTTAAGTTAATGGAAGATGTTTGGCTGCAGTACGACCGGTGTATAACAGACGACTTCCAGACGTTAAAGGTTCGATTCAGACACATCAGTCCCGTTTATAGTTCCTCCGGCGCCGAACCGGTTCTGTTTGGTCACAGAACTATCAACTCTATCTGGACAAGCTGGGAAAAGTTTGTCAACTGATGAGTGTAAATGCCGTGCAACATATTTGTATTACAAGAATATTTTGTATGACGGATTGTTCGGTTCGGCGCAATCACTGTGACGAGACGTGACTGATGTGTCTGAATCGACCTTAAAAACCGGGAATCACCCTGTCAATAAACAGGAAGTAGAGCTCCTGGCATCAATCGCAGATTCAATTAAAATATGAAAGGAACATCATACATGTGCGATTTGCTAAAGGTTAATGGTATAACATATAAATATAAAACAATTTCAATAGCTTGGGAGAGTGGCCAAAATGAAAGCAGGAGCACTCGGATACATACAAATCAGATCAAGAAAGGCAAATTGATCTGTATTTGATAAACAGTTATTTGAGAAAAACCTATTCGATGGCCAAATGAAATATCGAACTAATAATTTTGAAAGGTAATCAGGATAAAAAAAGGTCAAAAGATAATTCTCCAGGAAATAAACAACACAAAAAATGAAAATGGATTGGGCATCAGTTAAAGAGCCTTAAAGTACGATTAGGAAGAATGCCTTAGACTTGAATTCTGAAGGACGCAGTGAAAGGAGTCTATCGACTACGTCCATAAGTAATATCTTAGATGAAAGCGAAGGTGCTGGCAGATAATATACAGGGTTAGAGAATATTCACAAATGTACTCTGCTCCAGTGGGAGTTAGAACCAAGTCAAAATAAATAAATAAAGCAGTTTTTGGACTGCTACCCATTCTAGGTGTATAACTTATAAGAGTTGCAGTTACTGGGTAAGGTGGCAATCACAATGGACGAATTTTGGTTTTTGAGTTGGTGTGACAGTTTTGATAGTGATGATGTGAAAATGGATTTTTATACATTATCATAAATTTTAAATAAAGTTGGTTGTAAACTTTTTATCTCTATAGTTTCGGAGTTTGGTATCTTATCAGGTATTAGTTACAATTTAAGAATACAATTTAACAGTTATTTATTTACAAAATACAATTCTTCAGATTATATTACAATCAGTAACACCACTTCAAAACAAATTTTCATATACTGACTGATAGTCTCAACTAAGACAGAACATTAATAGCTTCAACTATCTGTAGTTAAGGCAAAATAAGGTTTTAAGAATCTTTATTAAAAATAACTTTATTCTAATATACAAGAAAGCAATCGCGCTAATTATAATCCAAATAAAACGTTGGCAAAAATGTTAAATATGTTACAAATAAACCTTTCAATCATACAAAACTGGTCCTAATCAGTATTAGATGAAACGTGGTCACTTCGTGTGGGAAATTTGGTTAAGAAGCCTACATTTCTGTTGCTAAATCTGTCTTCCATCTACAAGTACAGGATCTTCCAATAGGGACTTTGAGAATTAGTAGCGGCCCATATTGTTGAAGCGACAACTGTCAAAGTGGCTACCATTTAGTCACTCTGTTTTTACAAATTACGATGGGTGGATACAGCGTACAATATTCCATTTTACAGTAGTCATAATGGTCCTACCCAGAAGACTATTCTCAGTGTGATGGATTCGAGTATAGTCCACTATTCCAGCGAAAAATCAAACAGCACTCGTACGTCCACGAAACGCAAGATCTGTCGAGGAATTGATCCAAGAGCTGAAAGGTTAACGACCATAAACAATTACGTGTGTTCGCTGAATGGGCCTTGGAGCAGTTGGAAACAGGCAATAATTTTCATCGAAAAATCATTTTCAGCGATGAGGCTCATTTTTGGACGAATGGGTACGTCAACAAACAGAATAATTGTCTAATTTGCAACGATACAAATCCAGATGAGATCCAAGAGCGTCCAATGCATTCCGAAGTCAATGTTTGATGATAATGACGTTTCAGGCAATCACCGTGAATAGCGAGAACTATAATATACTATAGAACTATAAGTTAGACTCTTTCTTGTCCAGTTTTCGTAAGACTCAGGTCTATGCGAATAAACCACAAACTCAATTATATAACACAAACATAACTTTAACAAAACAAATTCAGCCTGATTTATGCGTCAGTCATGGAAAATTGGACAAAAATACATTCAAATATTTGCGTATACATAGGACTGTAATCATACACGTTACGATAAAATCTTGATCAACAATTAGGAAAATATCAAGACTGTTTAGCCATATCTTGAGGGGAAAAATACGCAATCCTTAAACTAATTATAATGAGGGCAGGAGCGGAGCAGGTCGCAGACGAATGTGATGGCTACATAATATAATGAACTGGAAAGGAATAAATAATACTGGCGAGTTTTTGCATACCGCAAAAGACAGACGTATTACCTTAAAATAATTCGCCAACACACTATAGGTGCACGGCACTATAAGAAATAGAAGAAAGGCTGTTGAAGACAACAGAGATAAATGTGTCTCAACAACTCACTAAAATTAGATATTATGGTAAGAACAAACAATTTTGTTATATTCTCTGAGAATTAGCCAAAGTTCTTCAATATAATATAGTAGTTTCTTGTAACTGATATTGCACGAAAAAAAAAATAGAGAAAAGAAATTAACTACTTAGGATTAGTAAGTTAATAGACAAAGAAAAATATGTCGGGGATACACAATTTCTACTAAAAAAAATATATGCATATTATTTAACATATAAATATGTGCATATATAAAAATTAGTGAAGTCGAGACGGAGCCTAAATTAAATTACCAATTGAACAAATTCGTCAAAGTCTGAGTATTATCAAAAGCTTTTCCTAGCTTTTCTCCTGCTTTATAATAGAATTACTAGAAAGAGAATTTTACTTTCATAATTTAATGTGATGGGTTGTGTCTATTATTAACCGCAAGAATCACCAGAGAAGCTTAAAACTGGGACATGTACCAGAAGTGCGGAGAAAGGCTGCAGTTACCTTTAATCACAAACTGGAGAAAAATGAATGCAATACATTCAAAATCCCTCACATCTATCAACTTCAAATCTTTTGCTTTGAGACTTAAAAAAAGGCTGTGGATAATTACAGTAAAGATCAATTCTCGTACGTTTTTGCAAATCTGCAGAAGCAAAAATGATGCTTTTAGGTAAAAAGAAAAAAGTGGTGTATGCATTGCTAGATACAGAAGGAGCATTTAACAATGCACATGAAACAGTCATAAGAGAAACTAACTAAATGGCACAGCTACATCGTGCAGAAGCGGTAGCGACAGATATATTGCAAGAAACCTTCTTTCATATTCACGACTAGAGTTTATCTACAAGAGGGCGTTGCGTCCGCACACATGTGAAGTCTAGTAGTAGCTCAACTTCTGTAAGTCTGTAAGCTCTTCCCTTCACAATTGTGACATCGTCACAAAGGGAAAAGATCAAAAATGTTCACTGTGATATATTAAAGAGATGAGTGAATTCTACAAATAGAACATACAAAAAGATGGGACTTAAGATCTACCCTACTAAAACACCTTTATAGCATTTTTAAATAAAAGGAAACTCAACCTTAAAAACATCACGATATATGGAAACACAGTCGAGTGCAATATAGAGGTCTCATCCTAGATAATAAATTCATCTGGGACAAGTATAAAAAAGATATGAGCAAAACGACAAAAAGCCTATTTAATGCAAAAACTTTTCAGGAAAAAAATTAGGAATGTATGTAACACAAAAATCCTAATATGGATGTAAACGGCAATAGTGAGATTTACAGCACTTAAGAGACAGTTCCCTGGGAAAGTAGAATTAGTCTAAGCAACATAAAGATGATGAACACAAAATACAAGAGGCATACCACAATTACAAGACAATTAGAAACGAAACACATGCACTTGTAAGAAAAATAAAAAATGATAATTGGGAACGATTTTCTAAAGAAATGGAACATAATGTTTACGGTCTGCAAAAGGAAATATGGCGCATCATAAGAGGTCAAAGAATAGAGGTAAAGGAACTAACAGAACCAAAACACATACAAAAGAATACGTGGATTGAATACCTAAAAAAGCTATATGCAGAGGAAGAAAAAACGACGCTAGAACCAGAAACACCAGAATTTTCCACAAATAAAGAACTTAATATAAATCTACAGGAAGTTCGGAAAATACTTAAAACCTGAAGAACAGAAAACCAGCAGGTAAACACGGGATACCAAACGAGTTACTGAAATATTGTGGAGCAGCAATGACAGAACAATTAACATTAATTAATAAAATTATAAAACACAATAAAATACCGGAGGAATGGAGAATGAGCGAACTAATTCTATTGTTCAAAAAATGAGATAAAAAAACAGCCAGAAAACTACAGAGGTATAAACTTGTTAAATACTACGCTAAAGCTTACAACTAAAATTTTACAGGTGCTAACAAATCAGAGAATAAGTTTAGCAGACGAACGGAGTTTTCGTAGTGAAAGATCGTGTACAGAAATATTTGTTATGAAGCAAATTACTGAGAAATCACTAGAGTATAATAGATCAGGATTTCTGTGTCTGATTGACCTAAAGAAAGCGTTTGCCAGAGCAAGACCAAAGATGTAGTCCATGAAGCAAATTACTGGGAAAACACTAGAGTATAATAGATCAGTTCTGTGTCTGATTGACCTAAAGAAAGCGTTTGACAGAGCAATACTCAAAGATGTTGTCCATGTTCTGTATAATAGAAAATTTCCCCTAAATATTATAAAAACTATTGATAACATCTACCAAAACAACAAAATGGAAGTCGGAATAGATGGACAACTGACAAAACTTATAGAAATAGGCAGCGGAATAAGACAAGGGGATTCATTGAGCCCCATGCTCTTCAATTTGATCATGGATAAAATCATCAAAACCTTTAACAAAGGAAGTCGATACAGAATGGGAAACAAGGAAATCAAAATACTCTGTGGACCAGTCTACAAAGACTGGTCCACAAATTTAACATAAGAGCAAAAGAATTTAATATGACAATCTCATCTCAGAAACCTAAAACAATAGTAGTCAGCAAAGAACCAATCACTGTCTAGCTATGGAGACCTGGACAAAGAAGTGAAAGATCAAGTACAAAAAGCAAATAGATTGGCAGGATGCCTTAATAACACAATATGGCGAAACAGACACATTGACACTGAGATGAAGTCAAGAATTTATAAAGCCACTGTAAAACCAATAATGACACAAGCATCAGAAACAAGACCCCACACAGCCACAACGCAAGGCTATTGGAAACTGCAGATACGAAGTACTGAGAAGAATTACAGGAAATACGCTGAGAGATCGAAAGAGGAAGTGAAACATTAGAAGAAAATGTGACGTACAGTGTATAAATGAATGGACACAAAATAAAAAAAAAGAATGGAATAACCACATAAGCAGAATGGAGGAGACTCGTGTCGTCAAAATAGCAAGAGATAAGTCACAAATCGGCAGAAGAAGTATCGGACAACCGCACAAAAGATGGAGTAACAACCTTTCATAGAGGTATTAATCCACCAATGAACAAGCAGAGTTGCTTATAAAGAGGAAAAAGAAGAAGAATAAGAAGAATCTCGCGAAGCCTTAAAGATTAGCTTTTGTATGTATAACAAGTGCGATGAGAATATGTCCAACGATTACAATGGAAGTAAAGCTTGATCTTACATCTCTACCCGTCCTGGTGCAGAGTATGAAAATAAAGACCATATTATAGGATGACCAATGCCGGAATTGTTGGACTCAATTTTTGATATAAATTTAATGAAAATCACTATATAGGCACTCATCAAGACGACGTGCCAAAAATGCATCACTTAGTGAATGAATTTACTGAAAAAACATGTGAATGGGACAAAAATACAATATCGAAGTTACAGAATATCTAACCTAAACAGGAATGACATCAAACGGTACACATATATCTCTTAAACAGCAGAATAAATAAAGCGAAATTAGATGAACTAAGCAAGGAAAATTGAGTTATGCTACTATGGAATTCGGGAGATGCGAAAGTAGAGGGAAACGAAATTTCCAAAAAAAAAGACCAAAAACAACTTTTATGGAACCGGAACTTTTTGCGGAATCGAAAAAAAAAGTAAATCGCACACGATCCAAATATTAGAAAGACTTACAAGGAAAACGGCAAAATAATTTTAACTTTGATGGTACACAAGGCAAATATCGAACACAGTATTTAATTAAATCTTGCCCAAGTACTTTCGATCACAAGATCATCCTCAGGGGCATTTCGTCAATTGTGGCCTATCCAGCAATAACCATTAATAATTAATACATGTAAACTGGGACAAAGCCGGAGACAGAATCATTCTGTCTCCGGCTTCTATAATATAAAAATGTAGCTTCTCCAATTTTAAATTTTTAAAGTGTTTGTTTGTCTTTAGTGTATTTGTTATGTCCCAGTTTACATGTATGACATTTGGTTATTGCTGGATAGGCCACAATTGACGAAACGCCCCTGAGGATGATCTTGTGATCGAAAGTACTTGGGCAAGATTTAATTAAATAACTGTGTTCGATATTTGCCTTGTGTACCATCAAAGTTCATCTTATTCGAACATTCAACCTTATATTGGTAAAATAATTTTAGGTAATTATTTCAATGGAAAATTTGAAGATTGCATCAGTTTAAACACAAAAGGTCTAGTATTTTAATATGAATTTTTATATACCATTCTCGACTGAGAAAGCACCTGAAAAAATTGAAGATAGCAGATGTAGCGGAAAGTAAATTCTGTGAGGTAGAGGACGAAATAAATATGCTCTCAAACTACCCAAACTTCAGAATTATGTGAGAGCACATGAGATAAAGATTATCCTAACATCAAGTATCCAGATATATTAAACTTTCTGGGAAGAACAGGATTGTGTGAACTATTCCAATCAGTAAAACATCATCAAAAGAATGCAACAAGATAAGATATGATAGTAATATAGATAGTAGTAACAGTAATAGTAACAGTGGTCTTATTAAAAGCCAATCAATTTAAGTTAATTACATATAATCCAATAAAATAACTCAACATTATTAGCAATAACAATTTATAGTTTTTAAAGAGGTAGAAATAAGATCGAGAAATAAGATCGAGAATAGAACAGGCCAGAAAATCTTTCGAAAAAATAAAAAAAACTGCTTTGTGATTCTCAACAAAACTCGAAATTCGACTACGTTTATCAAAATGCTACGTCTGGTCAACTCTTCTATATGCAGTTGAAACGTGGACCCTTAATATATATATATATATATATATATATATATATATTATATATATTATATATATATATATATATATATATCCGGTTTTTTAGGCGTTACGCCTGTCCGGTAGGGATCTATGGAGGAGTATCACCAAGCCGCAAGCCCTTATCTCTTGCCGTACTGCTCCACCATAGGCCGATCAGATCCCAGCATATCCTAGTCTAAGCCGCAGATTCATCTAGAATTTTAAACTGCTGCGTTAGACTTTTTGTTTTCTAAAAAAAAAAAGAGGTTAATCTTTGTAAATGGGTATATTTATTTAAAAAACCCTTAAAAGGGCCACATCAATAGAACAAACGTTTTCGGACTAAACAGTCCATCATCAGGTTATTAAAATCGAAAATGCCTAAAAATAAGTATAAACCATTTAGTTAAAACAAACGAGATTTTGAAATTTTGACTAAGGTTGAAAAGCAAAAGATGGTTATACTTACTAGGTCATAATGCCTGAGCCACCAAAATATTAGGGTAAAAACCCTTTAAATTACATTTAGTTATGAAATGTTGTACATTGTGTTATAAAATAACTGTGATGTTCTATATTAAATTAAATTTGACCAAAGGTAACACATGGCTCAAATGGGTTCCAGAGCCGGGCGAGAGACAACCTCTGCACTCGGAGAACAACGTGGAACTGATTGACAAGATACTTTTGAAGGATGAAGATAACAGAATGTCAATGCAACAAAAACTATAAAAGTTGTACATAGTATTACTACAGCCAAAAGATTCAACAAGTTTTGATGATTTTAAAAATAACAACAATATAGGTGTTGGATTTAAAAACTTTTTATTTATTAATTTAGGGTATAAAAGATGTCAAATCAATGATGGTTTTATAGTCATGATTAATATAATGACCTGTGCCTTAGGCAACTTATGTTGCTTTTCGTCGTATGGAATGTGGTCTAAAGTGTATTTAATTTTTGGGTTAGCTTGTATTTGTGAAATTTATCCTTTTATGTTTAACACATCTAGGACAAGGTAAAAATTAAATAACAAATATTTGAAGCTAATATAAGACCTCATGTTTAAATGACTTTATTTAGGAATGCTCCTATGGTGAAGAATTAATAAAATTAAGTTTAGTAAGATGGAAATCTACAGGCTGAAGAAATTGAAGTAGTAACATATGTGATTGAATTTAAAATCGAAGAGACTGGGTTCCTCAGAGACTGATGAGAATGAAAGTAAAAGAAATGAAAGGAGGGGGGGGTTGAAGGAGAAAAGGAGTTGATCAACAATTAGAGATAATAGGGGTCCTTTATACTTAAAGTATCTAGCACCCTGAACAAAATCTATTTAGGTGGTATTAAATTCAGTTTGTAGAAACCTGAAATTTGTTGTATAAGTGTGCTACTAAGTTGTTGACCGAAAGAAGGTGGACAAAGGTAGATTAGGATTCTATGTAATATGGTAGATTATGAATTTTAATAAATTGTTAGATAATGTTTAAGTGATTACTAAATTAAAACTATTGGATACATGTTTAATATATGAATTGACCAAGAAATAATGAAAGAGAACAAAATTAACAGGAAAACGATGTAGAAGTGAAGAGTGAAGTGAGTGAAGAGATAAGATAGTGAAATGTTGGTATGGTGGGATGTGGATGGTTCTGAAGTTAAAATTGGGGTCAGAAACTTCTTTGTCCACCTTCTTTCGGTCAACAACTTAGTAGCACACTTATACAACAAATTTCAGGTTTCTACAAACTGAATTTAATACCACCTAAATAGATTTTGTTCAGGGTGCTAGATACTTTAAGTATAAAGGACCCCTATTATCTCTAATTGTTGATCAACTCCTTTTCTCCTTCAACCCCCCCCCCTCCTTTCATTTCTTTTACTTTCATTCTCATCAGTCTCTGAGGAACCTAGTCTCTTCGATTTTAAATTCAATCACATATGTTACTACTTCAATTTCTTCAGCCTGTAGATTTCCATCTTACTAAACTTAATTTTATTAATTCTTCACCATAGGAGCATTCCTAAATAAAGTCATTTAAACATGAGGTCTTATATTAGCTTCAAATATTTGTTATTTAATTTTTACCTTGTCCTAGATGTGTTAAACATAAAAGGATAAATTTCACAAATACAAGCTAACCCAAAAATTAAATACACTTTAGACCACATTCCATACGACGAAAAGCAACATAAGTTGCCTAAGGCACAGGTCATTATATTAATCATGACTATAAAACCATCATTGATTTGACATCTTTTATACCCTAAATTAATAAATAAAAAGTTTTTAAATCCCAACACCTATATTGTTGTTATTTTTAAAATCATCAAAACTTGTTGAATCTTTTGGCTGTAGTAATACTATGTACAACTTTTATAGTTTTTGTTGCATTGACATTCTGTTATCTTCATCCTTCAAAAGTATCTTGTCAATCAGTTCCACGTTGTTCTCCGAGTGCAGAGGTTGTCTCTCGCCCGGCTCTGGAACCCATTTGAGCCATGTGTTACCTTTGGTCAAATTTAATTTAATATAGAACATCACAGTTATTTTATAACACAATGTACAACATTTCATAACTAAATGTAATTTAAAGGGTTTTTACCCTAATATTTTGGTGGCTCAGGCATTATGACCTAGTAAGTATAACCATCTTTTGCTTTTCAACCTTAGTCAAAATTTCAAAATCTCGTTTGTTTTAACTAAATGGTTTATACTTATTTTTAGGCATTTTCGATTTTAATAACCTGATGATGGACTGTTTAGTCCGAAAACGTTTGTTCTATTGATGTGGCCCTTTTAAGGGTTTTTTAAATAAATATACCCATTTACAAAGATTAACCTCTTTTTGTTATACGTGGTATACAGCCAGCTACAGGAATTTTTCCTTGTGGATTTTTGTTTTCTGTACACCGAGCTTGGGCTCGATCCCACATCCACTAAACCATTCGACAGTGAAGCGAATGAGAGGCAGCCGCACAGCCCGCTGAGCTATCTGACCGACCCCCTTAATATATCAATCGTAAATAAATTGGAGGCCTTTGAAATGTGGATCTACCGAGAATACTCAAAATTTCATGGACATCGCATACCTCAAACGAAGAAGTGCTGCATAGAATAGGCAAGGAAAGAGAACTTTTTAACACAGTAAAAGTTAGAAAAACATCATACCTAAGCCACATACTGAGAAATAATAAGTACCAATATGCCCAACTTATAGTGAAAGGAAAAATCGAGGGAAAGAGAGGCCTAGGAGGGAAAAGATTATCGTGGCTCAGAAACATCAGACATTGGACAGGGCTAAATTTTGAACAGCTAATAAGAACAGCTGAAGGTAGAGAAGAGTTTAAAATTGTAGTAGCCAACCTCCATTGAGGAGAGAGCACTTTAAGAAGAAGAAAGAGGTAGATAAAACTAAATTAGAGGAATTTTCTTTCCAAATAGCAGAACCAAAAACAATATATTTACTTCAATTTTCAAAAAGTTGTATTTTGAAAAGGATTTTCAAATTCTCCCTTAAAACATGTCCAAGTACGTTAATTCACCAAAAAAATATAATTTAATATTTTGTATTTTGTTCTTTAATTATTTTTAAATTCGAAATAGTAGTGATTATTTTTTCTTGTTTATGTATTCAGGTAATTTGATTGTTGTGGAGTGTTAAAATAGACACAATTTCGAGCTATGATATAAAGTACATATTTATAAGTGTTTTGTCGACAAGTATAAAGATTATTCAGGAATTATTTTGAATTGAGTTTGAGTACAGAAGCATTTTAAAGTTTTTTCAAATAAGTTAGAAAAAAAAATTATTTCTAGAAAAGGTATTTCTTACAACCCATCCTTTCATACAAAAACCCTACACACATACAGAACCAATTTTAACCCCTAAATAATTCAGTTAAAATCTCGAATTCCAACATCAGCATCAGCAGCATCCTTGAATCCTTGAGCTCAAGCATAGCACCAGCCTCGAGTTCCTGCGAGAGCCCTGCGTAACTGAGAGCGCTACTACCCGTTTTAAAAATATTGATTTCCTTACATGGTGAGACAATTTAAACATTAATAAGAGGCATCTGAGTTTATGTACTACAATTACTAATAAACACATCGACAAATTAAAAAAACGGAATTAAAATTAGTCTATAATATATTTTATTTGCGATGTATTTGATACATCAACACCTATAAGAAGAGATAAATAGTTTTTTTTCTAAAATATGTATAGTTTGATTTTATTTATATTTACTATATTCAATTTTTCTTATTATAGTTAACCTATAAGTATCATTATGATAATTTGCATTTTATAAACAGATGGCCTAAATAATATATTACTGGTACTCATATTAAATCACTCTTTTAAAACTAGAGTCCATAACAGAAAATTTAATACCGATGAATTTGTATCCCATATAAAGGTCTAGTTGTGAGATACGGTAACAATATATTGAAAAACAAAAGAATGGAAAAGAAAAGTATTTTTTAAGTGTGTAAAAAATGTTGAAGTAAATCTTCTATACTGACGTTGTATATATTTGTTTCTCTAAAGTAAAATGCTGTAAAGGGGAACACTGGTAGAGCTTCTCAATACAGATGAAACACGACTTCTACGGATCACAAAAACAAATATGGAGAATGATCAGAGGACAAAGAAAAGAGAAGAACGAACTAATAAAAACGAAACACATTCAGAAGGAAACATGGGTAGACTACTTTCGATTCTTATTTGCTAAAGGTGACGATAATGAACCACCAACACCAGAGATGACGACAAACAAAGAAATAATTATTGAGGAGAAAGAGGTAAAGGAAGAATTAAGAAAATTAAAAAAGAGAAAATCACCAGAAGAGCACAGAATAACGAACGACCTCCTAAAGTACGGAAAACCAGATGACCAGATCTAACCAAACAACTATTAAAACTAATCCAAAAAATAATAGAACAAAACAGAATTCCTTAAGAATGGAAATCAAGCATCCTAATACATCTCTTCAAAAATGGAGACAAATCGGACCCGGAACCTTAAAGAGGAATTATTTTATTAACCGCAACACTACAATTAATAACCAAAGTGATAACAAATAAACTGAATAAAATTATAACACTAGCAGAAGGACGACAAAAACATACATATCTATGTTTTGTGGACCTTAAGAAGGCACTTGACCGAGGCAAATTAAAAGATGTTATCCACTTGCTGTATGCAAAAAAGATAGCTCTAGGAATAATCAAAACGATCGAAAATATCTTTCAAAACAACACAATAAAAGTAAAAGTAGAACAAGAACTAACCGACCCTATTGAAGCTGGTAATGGGATAAGACAGGAAGATTCCCCGAGTCCTTTATTTTTTCAACCTGATTATGGATAAAATAATAAAAAAGTAAGAACTAAAAAATGATACCAAATAGGAGAAAACAACTTAAAATAATCTGCTATGCAGAAGACGCAATCTCTCAAAATGAAGATGATTTACAACGTATGATGCACCAATTTAATATAACCACCAGAAAATGTATCATGTTAATTTTTCCAAAAAAGATAAAATGCATGGCTTACAACAGCAAATTTACTAAAATGTAAATTGGAGCTGAAAGGTCAGATAATAGAACAATTGATGAAGTGATGGAGTTTAAATATCTAGGCATCACATTACTAGCTACGGAAAGCTCGAAACTAAAGTGGAAGATCAAGTGAATATAGCAAATAAAACCGCAGACTGCCTAAATTAAACAATATGGAGAAATAGAAATATCGGGAAAGAAACGAAAGGCAGAATTTACAAAACAGTCATCAGACTCATAACGACATACGCGGCAGAAACAAAACCTGACACAGAAAGGACAAAAAGGATGTTAGAAACAGCAGAGATGAAAACAATTAGAAAAATTGATGGTAAGACACTATGGGACAGAGCTAGAAGTACAGATATACGACGTGGATGCAAGGTGGAGAACATCAAGGACTGGGTAAGAAATAGAAGAGTAGAATGGAACGATCATATAAGCTGAATGAGAACAAATAGAGTAGTAAAGACGACAAGAGACGGTTCCCCAATAGGAAGACGATCAGTAGGAAGACCACGAAAACGATGGAACGACAACTTACTGGAGGCACATTGAAAAACAGACAGAGTCATGTCTATATAAAAAGAAAAAGAAGAAGTAAAATGCTGAGGCGAGCGTTACGTAACTAGCACCACGAAAAAGAGTCGTCACGGGTAGCGTCATAGAATAGCGGTTCTTGACATCGATTCACTACTCTCGATCAATTCGTTTCTGAGCATCATATATTTACTCAAAACAGATTTAAATTAAAAACTGCGTGAAAAATAACTACCAAAATATAAACATTAAATGAGAAGTAAACAATTAAAATATAATTTGTCACTAAGATCGATTCGTAACGATTGTCAAAATGTATTACAACTCATGAGCGTAGGCGCAAAATTTCGGTCTAATGCTTTTTAAATGCATTCATTCTTTTCGAATCCTGAGAAAACTAAGAAAGATTTTTGAAAAATTTAAACGCAGAATGAAAGATTACATTATTACCGAGGGCCGAAAGTCCCTTCGAATAAACAAAAAGTTTCTTTTGAATGAAATATTGAAATTAAAAATCACACTTAATTTATCTCTTCTTTTTCCACCCCTGTTACTTACTAAAATAAACAGTATAGAAGTTTTCAGGGACTTTTGGCTCTCGGTAATAATGTATATTTTCATTCTGCGTTTAAATTTTTTAAAACATATTTATTAATTTTCTCAGGATTCGAAAAAAAAATGAATGCATTTAAAAAACCATTAGCTCGAAATTTTGCGTTTACGCTCTTAATAATCTGTCTATAATAATTATCGTTTTAAAATGATTTCATATAAATACAATTATTATTTTTAAACATATTATTTAGTTTATATGATAATTTAAATTTACGTAATTTACGTAAGCAAACATAATAGTTTATTGAATGCGTCTAAAATATAAAAAATTTTAAATTTTAAAAATACAGAAAACAGTACGCAACTTCGCTCTAGTTTACAGTCCCGCTCACTGTTCCTTTTTTTTAATTAACTTGATATTTTTAAACATCTTATTTAGTTTATATAATAAATAAATTTACTATCAAATGATATTTATTTATATTTCCATAATTTCATATAAATATAATTTAATATAAATACAATTTAGTAAAACATTTTAAAAATTTTCATATTTATGCAGTCACAGCCTAAGATATACAAAGTGGCCGTTAGATATACAAAATGTTAAAGGCTAACCATAATTTATTATTTTGGGTTTTGAACTGTTCCATAATTTTTTTTAATTTAAAAATACAGAAATATTGCATGAAGCTTTGCGCTAGTCCACCATGCCGCCTGCTGTACCACTTTTTTTTAATTCCTAGCTGAGCGCTTTCGGCTTACAAAGCAATCCTTAGAGATATTGTTTTTTAAAAAGTACCACTACTAAAAAGGGATCCCATGGGTTGCACAAATCCACAATTTTTTTCCTTTTCTAAAGGATTTTTAAAAGTTAAAAAAAAAATTAGAAAGTTTCTTCGAAAGAGCATGAATTGGCCCACACCTATTAGTGGCAGTAGTGGCGCTTTTTAAAAACTGGACCATAGCTCTGAGGATGGCTTTGTAAGCCCAAAGCTCTCTGCTAGGAAATAAACGTACATACTTCAAAAAGACAAGTGTGTACAAAAACATATCAGTCTTTTTCAATTAACAATATATTAGCTTATATAAAAAAATGTTAAGCGTATGTGAAGTAATAGTGCACTTTAGTTGCATTAGTTGGCTGTTGGCTAAATCGTGCAGGTCATGATGCCGATAGAAAAGGCATTCAGGCATCAAATGTTAAACACACACTCGCAACACAACACGTACACAAACATATTAAAAGATAATCACTAAACAAAAACTAGACAGAAAATAAACCCAAACAACCCAAAACATACAATAATAACTATATCGAAAAATTATTACCTATACACACATACACTTTAAAGTCAATACACAAGGACAGGGGGATATTGATTTTCTGTGATTTCCCAATCTCATTGCACAATTATATAACTGTACCTAGGTGAGGACCCAGCCACAGCTGACCTCCACGCGTTGCCAACAACCAAAAAAAACGAAAAAAATTTACGAATCTAAAAACATAAATTCCCATACCTTGAAGAGGCTGAGTGCCTAAAACGAGGTTTCATAACTATAGTCATTTAAATGTCCAAAAATCTTTTTAGGGCATAATAATAAAAATACCTTCTCAAATGTGCCAACAATTATACTGAAATGGTGGCATCTCCCGAGGTAAAATGTTTCGGAAGAAAAAAAGCCTCTGTTCGGATTTAGGGGGTAACAACATTACAGGTTAGAAAAATCAGGATAGAGTCTTGGAAACTGGAGAGAAAGAGAGAGAGAGAGAGAGAGAGGAGAGAGAGAAAGAGGGGGAGAGAGAGAGAGAAAGAGGGAGAGAGAGAGAGAATGTATAGAATTGGTAAATGCGCTTAAAAGAGAGTATATGGAGGACTAGACTTTTAAACTAGAAATGAAACTCGCGATGGTATACTGGAATTAGCAATAGCATTAGATGGGGCAATTGTTATCACATTCTTTCAAAAGGTAGAAAGTCAACTTATTACACACAAAAGTAGACAAAATCACTTTCAAATATATCAATTTATAACAAGAATAGAAAATATCCCTGAATGTAAGGACTGCAAGGTAATAGTGAAACAACCAGAATTTTGGAGAGAACAGACAAAATCAAGTGGTGGAAGATGAGAAAGTCTATCATGGCAAAAATAGTAGAAAAAATGCTCTGCAATAGGAAAGAAAGTCCTAATACAATATGAAGAAATATGATCTCCAGTTTAACTTAGATACTGCTATTGAAATATTAGAAAAAAACCTCAAGAAAGAAGCTTGATTAATTGATACCTGGAGGTGGTCAAACAAGGTTCAAGAAAAAATACAAGAGAAGAGAAAGTTACATAAACAGTGTTAAGAAAATAGGTCGGACATAGATCTTCAAAACTATGAGGTTACCAAGAAGAAAGCGGAAGTAGCAGCAGCAAAAGCTAAAGCAGAAGCGTATGAACCCACCATGAAAATATGGGAGAAAGTAACTGGTAGGGGAAACTGGTATAAAGAAACGGAAACATTCTGTAACACAAAGTACTGCAATTAAAAAAAAATATCAATGACTTTTCACAAATCGCCATCTAATTTTTGAAAAGGCAGGTCTGCTATAGTAGCTATGCTTAATAAATAAAAATATAAAGTCGAAGAAAATAAAAAAATCATTGGTTAACAATCAGGGTAACATTTCAAGGTGCTTAATGTATGCTAATGATGTAGTTTTAGTAGGAAATACTGAAAGGGATTTAGAACATAAACTTTAACAGTGCAAACAAGCTCTTGCGGGAAAAGGTTTAAAACTTAATAGGATAAAAACAGAGCATTTAGAATGTTCATTTAAAGATGGAGTTTACTAGAAATAAAATGGTATCATTGGATAGTAAAATGATTTTGAAAGTAATAGTTTTAAATAACTATGATTGGTATTACAAAGTAATGGGGAAATACATGGAGATGTATGCAGTAGAATTTGAGTGGGATAGATGAAATGAAAGGAAGCAGGTGGTGTGTTTTGCGGCAGAAAGATTCCAATAAAACTACAGGAAAATTTTGTAAAACTGCCATGATAATGTATAGAACGGAATGCTGAGCAGTTAAAAAGAGAAACGACTAATTCACGTGGCGGAAACGAGAATGCTTAGATATATAAGTGGAGAAGTGACAAAAAATGAAACAGTTAAGAATGAGTATATTAGGGAAAACTTCGGGGTGAAACCAATGCCAAAATGAGAGAGCATAGGTTAAGATGGTTCGGTCATGGTCAACGTCGAGATGTTATTCACCCAATACGAGGAATTGCTAAGTTGCAGGTTAGTGGAGATAAAAGAAAAACTGTGGAAAACGCTTAATCAGGATGTCAGTCAAGGGATTGATGTTGGTATGACTCAAGAGAGAAACATGGATAAATATAATTGATCACACATAACGATAAAGGCAATGAGAAGGATGATATATCACTAGGGTTGTAACGATATTCGAAAATGACCGATTTTAAAACAGTATTGACAGAATGAGAAAATTAAAGAATCAAAATCAATATTTTAATGTTCTATACTGGATAAACTCTGCAGAACATGTGAGAAGATGACGTCAATGCAGTAAACTCAGAATCACAGAAGTTAATATTTAAGTTATTGCAATAGAAACACTATAAAATTTCTAATACAACACAATTCTGATTCGTTGCACAACATTAATTACATTTTATTTAATTTCTTTTCATCTTGTTTGTTGCCCAAGAAAATTTATTTTAATTGAACATTTTTTAACTATCATAAAAATTCAAGAAACTGCAAAAAAAAAATTACAAAATTCTTTGTCTCAAAATAATTCCAAATGGTTAATAGATTCTTACAAACATAACGAATGATTGAATAGTTCCACCCTGTATACTACCCATCCTGCGAATGTGGACCATGGAGGCGGCAAATCAGGAGGCAGCAGCGGCAAAGGCGGCCATGGCGCTCAGCGATTGATTTTTATTATAGAAGAGGGGTAGAAGAGGTAGGGTAAAGAGGAAAATTCCCCTGTTGATTCGCTGAGCCGAGTCAGGATGGTAGTTGAAACAGAGAAGGATCTAGGTAAGTATTCAGAACGACCTTCTGAGTTAAGAAATTATTGGTATCAATAGAGAAAATTATAGAAAAAAGGAAATCAAGCTACTGCTAGTAGCAAATATACCACAAATAGCAAAAAGATACACCATATATCACAAAAATTTTCATTTATTAAATCCTTTTTAAAAGTTACTGTCACCACTATTCTTCAATGTCTACAGTGAAGCGGTATTTAAATAGGCGCTCTCAGATTCAATATAAGATATATTTATCAATGGAGAAGTTTTGAATAACTTGCATTTTCCACACGATACAATAATAATAACGGATAACAACAATGGTTTACAGAACGTAATGCAACGAGTTAATGACTGCTGTCATGAATACGGACTAGGGACGAATTTAAAAAAAAACTAAATGCATGATCATGACCAAATCAGCAGATGCAAACATCTAATTGATTGTTGATTACACTGTAATTGAGAGTGTGGATACCTACAAATACTTAGAAACATGGATAACATCAAATGTAGACCAAACCAAAGAAGCTGTAGATGTTAGGACTATGCCTAAGAATACTTCAGTGTTACTTATTCACTATTCTTCTTTATTGCTTGCAAACGTGGACACTAAAACAAGTGCGTCTCAATAAGTTTTCCACCTTTGAATTTTGGTGTTACAAAAGAATCCTGCGAATATCATGGACTTAAAGAATGTCAAACGCAGAAGATACTGAAAAAATAGGAAATGAAGCTGAAATAATATTGACTATCAAAAGAAAAAAACTTGAGTACTTTAGCCATATTATGAGAGGGCAAAGATACTCATTATTACAGCTTATTATACAAGGCAAAATTTGAGGAAAGGGAAATATGGGAAGACGAAGAATATCGTGGCTTAAGAACTTAAGGGAAAGAGCTTGAATACAGTAGTGCAGAACTATTTAGAGCAGCAGTCAATAGGGTCCGCATAGTCCTGATGATTTCCAACCTTCGATAGAAGATGGAACTTAAAGAAGATAAAAGTTATATTTATTTAAAAGAATCCTTGCGGGCTAAATCACAGAACGTTTTCAGAATAAATATTCCATCTTCAGTGCTACTACTAGGTAAAAAAGTTTAAAGCCACTAAATATATAGACAAAACCCTTTAAATGTTATTTAATTGGTAAGTTAGTTGCTACCTAACGTCCGTTTAGAGACTACTTCTCAGAACCAGCAAACCTCGTAGAGAGGTTACGTTACCTTCAAGTAAATCTACTTAAATATCCTACATAATTATCAAAAACAATGTAATCTATTACCAATTACGACCTGGTTGAAAACTCTTAGATAATATATATATAATATATATATATATATATATATATATATATATATATATATATATATATATATATAAGCGAGGTTCCTACAGCCTCTGCCGCCTAGTTTAGAATGTTAAACCGCTTTTTTCCCTGCTGCGTTCTGTTTTCGATGTCTCTTTTGGTAGTGCCTTCTTTATATATTATAGTTCCGAGATATGTATTTATATTCATTGCATGTTTTTGTGTTTCTAATTTTCTAACTCTGGATCTTCATCATCTCCTAGTTTAAGATACTCTGTCTTTGACATATTCATATTGAGGCCCCATTTTTCATATTCTTTCTTTAGTTTTCTAAACATGTAGTTCATGTCTTCCTCATCATTCGCTACGGATAATCTGCGAAAAATAAAGTTATTAGACATTTACCACCACCTATGTCTTTTCCCATTCCGGATACTTGTTTCCTCCTCGGCTCTAGCGATGATTGAATATATATTTTAAATAAGGTCGGAGATAGACAACATACTTGTTTAAGCCCCTTTGTTATTGGAAATGATTCAGATATAAAGTTTCCTTCTTTAACGATACTTCTTGCATTTTTGTATATATTTGCGATAGCATTCACATACTCTCTACTGAGACCTACTTTCGTCAATGTTTGAAACAGATTTTTCAAAGGTATCGTATCGTATGCTTTCTCTAAATCTACAAACAATAGGTGGGTAGATAGATTCCTTGCCTTTCGTGTTTCTATTACCTGCTGCAGAATGAATAAACCATCAGTGCACGATCTTCCTGCACGAAATTCATTTGGTTCTTCTATGTCTTCGTATTCTGATTCTATTCTTTCTTTTATTATTCGACCGTACAACCTCCCCACTAGGCTGATAACAGTTCTTCTCTTCTTTAGGTACCATCTCCTCTAAGGAGGTTGGTAATCATCACAGCTAGTTTCACTTTTGAGATTGCAGCTCTAAACAAGTCAACGGAACTGCAATTATACCACTTTCTCAGATTGTTGAGCCAGGAGATGCGTCTTCTTCCAATACTTCGTTTTCCCTGTATTTTTCCCTGCATTATGGTTTGTAGCAACACATATTTATCCCCTCTCATAACGTGGCCGAGATACTGTAACTTTCTTATCTTAATCGTATTCATGATTTCCATTTCCTTTGTCATCTTTCTGAGGATCTCAACATTTGTTATTCGGTAGGTCCACATCTCGAATGCTTCAAGTCGATCGCTCACCTCTTTCTTTAAGGTCCAGGCCTCCACCCCATACAGCAGCCACGAAAACACATAAGAACGTAATATTCTTATTTGAGTTGTAAACTAAAGTCTCTACTGCATAATACTTTTCTCATATTATTAAATGTTGCTCTAGCTTGTCCAATTCTCATTTTTATTTCTTCTGTATACTCGTTATTTCCATTAATAATTGTACCAAGATATCTGTATTTTTTTACTTTTTCTATTGGAACTCCTCTTATGTTTAAAATGTCTTGTTGTTGTGTTTTGGAAATTGTCATAAATTTTGTTTTATTAGCATTAAGCGTTAGTCCGCTTTCCTCACTAGCATTTACTACATTATCTAAAAGTGTCTGTAGATCTTGTATATTCTCTGCAATTAGTATAGTATCATCGGCATATCTGATATTGTTGATGGGTGTGCCGTTAACTTTTATTCCAATTGTTACATTTTCGAGTGATTTTTTAATTATTTCTTCCGAATATAGATTGAACAATAAGGGGGAGAGTATGCAACCTTGCCTCACGCCTCTTTTTATCTCTACTTCCTCCGAAAGTTCTCTGCCGACTCTGACTTTTGCTGTTTGGTTAAAGTAGAGATGAGTTATTATTCTTAAGTCTTTTTTGTCAATGTGTTTCTCTTTAAGTAACTGTATAAGACGGTTGTGTCGGATATTATCGAACGCCTTATTATAATCAATAAAACAAACATAGAGTAGTTGGTTTATATCTATACATCTTTGCATGAGGACGTTAAATCCAAATAACGCCTCTCGTGTACCCATGGCATTCCTAAATCCAAATTGGGTTTCAGTGATATCTTGTTCCACTTTTCTGAAAATTCTTAAATGGATAATTTAACAGTTATTCCCCTATAATTAGAAGAATTTGCGTTTATCCCCTTTCTTGAATATTGAGCTGATGTGTCCAATATTCCAATCATCAGGGATATTTTGTCCTTTTAAGTATGTGTTAAATAGTTGAACCAATATCTCATATAATATTTTTGGTCCATACTTTACCAACTCAATTGGGATGTCTCCAGGTCCTGCTGCTTTACCGTTTTTCGATCTTTTGGGGGTATCGTTTAACTCTCCGGTTGTTATCTGAATTATTTGTGTGTGTTTTTTTTTTCGGGTATTTCTTCCATTTCGATCTCTTGGAATTTACATCTATCCTCTGTCAGTAAGATGCCATAATGGTGTTTCCACTGTCTCAGATCTATTAACTGTAAGTTAGATTTTTCCTTTTCTCCCTCCGGAGAGACTTTATTACCTTCCAAGCTTGCTCATCTCTTGTTCCATCCATATACCTATTTACCTCTGCACATCTTCGATCCCACATCTTATTTTTACTTTTCACTACTTCTCTTTTTACAGCTCGATTTAATTTTTGATATATCTTGTAATCTTTCCTTTCTCGTTGACATCTATTTCTGATTCTTTCAGTTCTTTCAGTTCAGTTCTTTCAGTTTTCTTCTTGTTGACTAACGTTTGCATATTCTCCGACCACAATTCTTGATTTTTTGTTTCATGTTTGTCTTTATAGCCCAAAGCTTCATTTGCAGCCTCATGAATGCATTTTTTAAGTTGCTGGTATAATTCTTCCGCTGATATATTTTCTCGATCCACATTTTGTAGTTCTGTGGCCAGTCGTAATTTGTAAAGAAATTTCGTTGAATCTTCTTTTAAGCTTTCTAGGTTATATTTAGGGGATGTTACTTCTTGACCCTTTTCTATATTCTGTACCTGAGTGGTATTGTTTTTGCGATATGAACTATCACGTTGGCCATAAGTAAACGATGGTCGGATCCACATTCTGATCCACGGTATACCCTTCCGTCAGTTGTATTCAGCTGGGAAGTTTGACGTTGGATTACATAGTCGATTATCGAGCGCAGATTCCTAGTAGGTTGTATCCATGTAAATTTGTGGATGTCTTTATGTTGAAAATATCCATTCATAATTTTGAGAGACATTGTTTCACAAAAATCTCTAAGATGCATTCCGTTGTCATTGGTTATTTGTTCTCCATATCTTCCTACGACTCTGTTATTTTCTTCTCTCCCTACTCTGCCGTTTAAATCTCCTGGTAAAAAGATTTCACAGTTTTCTTTAATTCCAGAGAGTATTTCATTCATCTTGTTGTAGAAGTCGTCTTTACTGTCTGGAGTCTCTTAGACAAAATGTAAAGGGGATTAATATTGGTATTACACCAGAGAGAAACTTTGAAAGAAATTTAAGAAGGAATAATAAGGAAACCTGAATCTGTCTAAGGATAAATGTAGAGAGAATGAGGAGTGAAATATTAACTGGCATGTATTGTCACCGTATTTATGACCCCATAAAATGGAATAGGAAAGTTGAAAATTCATATTGCTTTCTGTATTTTTCAAATTATTATTAATGTTTGTACTAAATATATCAATTGCATAGTTGTAGTATTTGCGTCAAAATATTTTTAGATCATGTCGTTGTCGCAAGGATAGTAATGCTGTTATACGATGTCTGGATATAAGGTGAAACTTCAAGAATTGTTTGTAAACTCTCTGTGCTGTACAATAAGTGTACCGACGCGACGCTTTAAAAAAACTAACAGAATGAACACAATACCGCAAACCTACCGAAAAAGCACGTGGCTTAAAATTTTTATTTTAAAGAAGATCTTTTCGGAATTGTATCATTCCATCATCAGTTTAATAAAAAGTTGTTGAAAAAAACATTGTATGGCCACATAAAAAACATTGGATGGACATCCGGATTTAAAAAGTAATCTTCATGGTATTTATTAAGGTAAATGCAAGAGACTCTTAAATTGTGTATTAATATAAAATGAAAATGGGGGCATCTTATATGAGCCCCTGTAGCTGGTGAGGTTTTATCGACTTACATTACCTCTGATCTGTGTTGGAGTCTAGGGCTAACTCTCCGAAAAAGATTTATCATTCATCCCAAAAGATCATGCTTTTTTTATATCTGCGAAATTGCGAAAGGGAACAACTTTAACGATTTTGACGCAAAATCAATTCCAAGAAGAGAGAAATATGAACAGTAGGAAAAGGATTGTTAGAAGACATCATGCAAATGGAGTGTCTCTGATAAAGATAAACCAATGCAACGCCTGCATAAACCTGCAGAATTGTTTTTTTTTGCAGCACGGAGTAATAGAAACTAGAGAAAGATATTTTAAAGTAAAGGCAGTTTTAACTAACAACATACGTACGTTTGGAATCTATAAATTTTTCTAATGGTGCCCTATCCAATTAGTGGATGTTGGCGACAATTCTGGCATACTCCTCTCGATCTTGTGTGGCTCTAAAGAGTGCATGGGCATCGAGGTTTGTTCAATACCTTATGTTTTTAAGCCATGAGTGTTTCTTTCTTCCGATGCTCCGTTTTCCTTTTATCTTCCCTTCCATAATAAGCTTTAAGAACTGGTACTTGGAATTTCGAAATATATGACCCAGATAAGCAGTTTTTCTTCTGTTTATTATTGGCAACAATTCTTGTTCTCTCTGCCAATTCGATTGTATACTTCGACATTTGTTGTGTGATCTGTCCAGAGAATTTTAAGTAGTCTTCTAAATACCTATATTTCAAAGGCCTCCAATCGGTTTCTAACCAAAGTGCTTCTCTTGTGCCAAATCCTTGTCTGAAACCGAACTGTGTGGGACTAATGTCTCTTTTACATCTGTTGTATATTCTTGTGTGAATTATCTTTAAGAAGAGTTTTAGGATCTGGCTCAATAAGCTGATCATTCGGAATTGGTCGCAACTATTAGCGTTTGTTTAATCTATAAATGTAATTTACTTATTAGCAAATTAACAAATATAGCTACTGCTATAAAGATTTAAAGGTTGTAGGCTGAGTAAAGAAGTTTAAGTAAAATAAAACTTATCACATTCTAATTCTAGAAATTTAATTGTCAATAGAGATAAGGGTAAATAAAGCAAAGTAACATTGAACATCACCTGATAATTTCCACTTGAAATTTTGGATGGCCACAGAGGTTACAAGTATTCGGAATAAAGTGCTTGACGAATTGTATTTATATTAGAAAATCTTTAAACATTGATAGACGACCTACTAAAAATTCTCTATTTCAGTATGTCTATTATCATTTTTATAACTATTTGTTTTCCAAAAGCTGTAAAATTCTGTTTTTTCTTCTCACGCTCTTATTGTCTAGCTATCTTAACTATTTTCATTTACTATTTGTTATACTGACTCAGCAGTGCCATCAAATACAGTAGAGAGCATTCCTGAAAATCTAAATTTGTTTTTTTTTACTCTCTAAATAAATCAATTGATAGGTAAAATCGCTGCTTATATTTTAGTGCATATTCCACATCAAAAGGCATCTTTTGGTAAGAAACTATGGTCCGAATTTATTTTTATATCAAACAATGATTTAGAAACTCTCGTGTACAAGAATATCCCATAATAACTGGTCGAAATATAGTTTTTAAATGCCCAACCATGACCAGAGTTGGAGAAGAAACCATTTATATATATATTTGAAACTACGAAAGCAAGGAATTGTTCCATATTATTTTTTATTATTCAGTTTAATAATTTCCAATTATTTTTAAGGGACATTAACAGTGACGATGGACATATAATCAGAGGACCAAGATATGAGTTCCTTCGGCTAATTCTCAACGGTAAAATCGAAGGAAAGAAATGGATAGGACGGAAGAAACTCTCTTGGTTGTGGAATTTGCGGCAGTGGACAGGTTTGACAGCGGGCCAATTGCTACACGTAGCGCAAGACCGAGATCAGTATAACAATATTATAAGCATGGTAGTCGCCGACGTTCCGTAGGGATATGGCACTCTAAGAAGAAGAAGAACAGTGACGAACTTTGCTAAATATAACAGAAAAACTGTGGAAAATTTTTCACCAATAAGGCTTGGTTTGGGAGAAGAGTGATAAAAAATCTTTAATTGTGGAAAAAGAAGAAATAACTTGTTGGTGGCGGTAACATTTAAAAAAAATTTAGAAAACTGAGCAGATATTTTTTATCTGCATGACACATGGATTAACGAAGGACATTTTCTAAGAAAAGTGCGGTAAGACAAACAAGTCACAAATGCTCCTCATACGTTTACATAAGGTTTGTCTACTGGATTCCAATTTCGGACTGGTAAAGGTAGTCGTTTAATTGGTCCCCTCCAATATGTTGCTACCTAAACCTAACTTCAGTTGTTACCTAAAGGTCCTTATAGAGAGTATGTCTCAGGGCAATCAACCCCAGTTTGGATGTCTTACGCTGCCATGAAGTGAATTTCGTTTAAAACTTTAACATTTATAGTGGTTTTACCCGTATATTTAGTCGCTTCATAGATGTATACCTAGTAGCAGCACTGATGAAATAGCCATTCCGAAAATATTTTGTGATGTAGCCCGAAAGGGTTTTTAACAAATAAATATACTTTTTTATAAAGGAACTCCCACTAAAGTACTAACTTATTTTTGTAAAATGGTATAAAATTCAAGTTAAAAATAAAATTTTATACCATTTTACAAAACAAAGCTTTTACTTCATTGTAAGTTTTTTTATTAAACTATGGTATATAGCCAACCACTAGAAATTTCTAATTTTTTTTTAATTTAAGGATTTTTTAATTAAAATTTTTGTGATTTATAGTAAGACGACTATTGGAAATTATTTTTCCTTGTAGATGGTTTAAATCTCTAAAAAGTACTACCATGAAAATGACTTCTAATGTTTTCGAAGATTATTTTTGTCAAATTCCCTAACGATAAATTCGGTCGTAGTTATTGATAATGCGAATTATCATTCGAGATTAAACATAGTTTTTATTGTTTTCCATTATCGATAAATGAGCAGTATATTGTAGACTTAGCTTTAGCTTTTACAGTTTGCTTTTCACGCGGTCAGTGAAGGTCAACATTATATTCGTGTACTAATGAGCAAATTGCTTTCTTGTTATAGAAAACGACGTCATCGAAGCAGTGAACGAATTTGTATACCTGGGAGCGCTCCTTAACACTGAAAATAATACTACCGCAGAGATAAACCGCAGAATTTGCACGGCTAACAGATGCTATTTTGGCCTCAAGCTCCTCAGTAAATCCCCAATTACATCGAGAAATACAAAAATAAAACTCTACAAAACAATAATACGCCCAGTCCTAACATATGGTTCAGAGACCTGGACTCTAACAAAAAGTAATGAAAGCATGTTAGGACGATTCGAAAGAAAAGTACGAAGGCGAATCTATGGAGCAGTGAATGAAAAGATACAACTTCAAGAGGTCAACAAGACGATACAACTTCAATCTTGATAGGACGTCTGAGGTGGATAATGAACAAAATGACCCAAAAAAAACGCTAATTGAGAGATCCATTGGTCAGAGAAGAAGAGAAAGAAAGAAAACAAGGTTATTGATAGCATCGATGAAGACATAAGAAATATGGGAATACGTGTTTGGCAGAGAAAGGTGATGGATATAACGACTAGAGAAATTTTTTAGGAAGATAGGATCCATGCAGGGTTGTGAGATGATGCACAAATTATTGATTTATGACTAACGTAATCATCCAGATCTTAGTATTAATTAATGCTATAGTGTAAAATGTCCGAAAATATATTTGCACAGCTTTTCTTTTAACCTTTGAACTTTTAACCAGATGTAATAAAATAGTATGTCCTTATACTACTTCTGTGTACTAAGTACTAAGTACTTTTACAGTATTAAGTACAGTTTAATATTATTATATACTTTTTGCATTAATACACTAGTTTACAACCAATTTGCGACTCGAATACAAAATTGTGTTTTTTTGTTAATTTTGGCTCTCTGAACATGAATATGATGATAAAATCTTCCTAGTACGTAAGATTTTTGAGTTATGTTTTCAAAAAAACAAATGATTTTTTTTAAGTATTTTAATAAAAATAATTTTAAAATCATTTGGAATATATCGGAGCGAACTGTTATCAAATTAACGTTTTTCCTAAAAATTGTGCATAATTTGGCAACACTGGGATGTCTAAATTCTAGGAATAACAACTTATTTCCTACCCATTTAAACCTATATATCCAATTTCTTTGTTCTCCCTATAAAACGCTACAAGTATGGAACGGCTGTAAAAGCAACTCGCCGGTAATCACACCATCAGTATTGGTTTACCACGGATAGTGGTATTACATCGAAAAGCGAAAGTGTATGGAATCAAGTTAGTTGACGCTAGTAAAGAACATCTTCGAATTAAGTGTGTGGGATAGTACAAATATGCTCAAAGTCCAGAAACGTGGTTGTGTTAACCCGTGGATAGTTTTTGCTACGTATGTGATCAGTTTACTCCTAAATCGCAGAAAAGGACAATTAATGACATAAGATAGCAATAAGATAACAAAAGTAGCTTACCATAAGTATTTTAGATGTGTTATTGGCGATCAAGATCAAAACTGTGCTCCTCACATATGCTGCCAAACCTGTTAGCAAATCTAAGTAATTGTTTAAATGGTAAACGCTTTGCTCCGCTTACAGTTCCGATGATTTGGCGCGAACCAACAAATCATTTTAACGACTGTTACAGAAGAATGGTGTTTGTTTATAGATTCTTCTAAATCAAGTCTAAAAGCAGTTCTGCTCCATAACGGCAACAAAAGACCATCTATTCCTCTTGCGCATGCAGCTGATATGAAAGAAACACACGATAGTATGTCGCTGATCCTAAATGCAGTAAGCTATGATACATATAAGTGGCAAATATGTGGTGACTTCCAATGACTAATGGCAAATAAGTCATTGGATTATTACTAGGTCTAGGTCTACTAGGAAGGATTTACAAAATTTTGATGTTTTCTTTGTCTTTGGGACAGTAGAGCAACACAGGGCCATTACCAAGTTAAAGAATGGTCACCAAGAGATCAGTACATTCCAGGTCAAGCTAATGTAAAGAATATACCTCCCGTTGATCTCACAAATGTTCTGTTACTTCTGTTACATATTAAATTGGGATTGATTAAAAATTTCGTTAAAGCATTAGATAAAGGAGATGCGTTTAAATACCTTAAACAAATTTTTCCTAAGCTCAGTTATGCGAAGTCTAAAGAATATTTATTGGACCACAAATCAGAAAAATACTGAGGGATCAACAGTTTGATCAAAAATTAAGTGATGTTAAGTTTAGCTGCGTGGATTTCTTTCAAAAGAATTGTTATCGAGTTTTTGGGAAACAAAAAAGCAGAAAATTACCTAATTGTTGTAGAAGAGCTACTTAAAATTACTGCAAAATGGGCTATCGCATGTCTCTAAAAATACACTTTCCGCACTCCCATTTAAATGTTTTCCCAGAAAATTTGGGTGTGGTCAGCGACGAGCAAGGAAAAAGGTTCCACCAGGATATTCTCACAATGGAGCAACGCTACCAGGGAAGATGGGATGCAGCAATTATGGAAGATTACTGTTGATTCCTCATGAGAGAAAAGGATACAGAGTATAAAAGGAAATCAGGGATTGCAAAGAATTTCTGTACAAAAGACTTACCATAGTTTTTGTTTCTAGTTCTGGACTTATTTATATATAGTATATAGGAATTTTTATAACAAATAACATTATTTGATACAGTCTATAACTTAACTCAAAATACATACGTGGTGAGAAATTTTGGTGTTTAAATTTGCAATCAGGATGCTATAAACCTCCAGGTACAACCATTTTAATATCAGTCGCAACTTTTTTTTTTTTTTTAATTTGTTGACTAGTGTAATGAATGTCAGAAAGTTTACGTCGGATTTAAGATGAATAAAAAACACTGTTTTTTATTTAGACTGTAATTTTTTTTTATTAAATCATAAAGTACATAGGATAGGGTTATATATGGAAATAGATAGGGTTATATATGGTTTGTAGAAATTTTCAATCACCATTTTGCATAAATGTAGCTGAATTTCGTTGACGCAGCCTTGAATTTCCTTCTTCAATGCACTGGTGGTTGTAGGCTTGCTGGCATATATCTCCGACTCAAATAACCACATAAAAAGGGGCCGATCTAGGGGATCAACTATGATTACCGAAACAAAAGAGTACATGACCAGAAAATGTCTCATGCACTAATTAAATTGTTTCACGGGGTGTATGGCATGCGGCACTGTCTGGTTGAAAACACATCTCGTTTACATCAATATCATCTAATTCCGTTAGAAAGAACTCTGTTATCATGTTGCGATATTGAGCAAAATTCAATAGTAGACCAGTCTCATTTTTGAAGAAGTATGGTCCCATGATGCCTCCAGTCCAAAATCCGTACCAAACAGTGACACGTTGTGGATGTATTTTTTCCATGGTCACATATGGATTCTCAGAACCCTAAATGTGGCAATTTTGAAGATTAACAATTGAAATGAAAATGTGCTTCATCGCTTAGAATGAAACACTGAAAGCATGAAGATGCAGATGTTCAGTGACCAAACGCTGTACAGAGTTTTTTAAATTTGTAATTCTTGTCCATTGCGTCAAATTGGTGTTCGTGGACTTTCACCAATACTCTCACTCACTGCTTCGATATTGACATTTGAGCGGCATGTTTTTGGACAGTGTGTTTAGCATCACCAGTTGATCCAGTCTCCTTGAATATTTTGATTACTCCCCTCACAATTGACGAAGTTAAATCAATACAACCTTATTTTGTACGAAATTTTAAAACGATGGCCGCCTTTAATTTTTTTTAATATTCTTGCACATTTTTTTTTTGTTGTTCCCAACAATTTACTTCACAAATGGAAACAAATTCAAACCTTGCGTGAATTTTGGGACACCCTTTAATAAAGAATTTCCAAAAAAGGGCATACAAATATGTGATCGCAGTCATCTATTCTATTAGCTTGGTTCGCTCATAAATAAATGGTGCTAAGAACTACCTGGTGGCTTGTATCTTTTTTACCGCAAAAGTTAAGTCTTTTATTAAAAAAAAAGATTTATTAAACAATCCGATAAATAAATAAAATTGTATTAAACGGAGGCAAAAAACTAACACACTCTTTTTTATTTGACTCTTAAAGAAGTCTGTGAAATTTTGATATCTCCTATCAATCCTAGATTAGTTATTTGAATGAGATAATGTTAGCAAATATTGATGTTTTAATCAAATTTATAAACTAGGTTAATTTATAAAAAAAATTGTATGTAACATAAGTGATTAATATTTTTTTACATCCTTTCACTTTCAACAATGATTAATGTAGTGTGCCTCAGGGTTTCAGAATAACTAGAAAGTAAATATATATCTGATGTCGTTAATGAAAAATACCAGTAACCTTCCCAGAAAGTAGATTTCCTCAAAGAAAAGTTTATTTAGTTGAAATCTGTAAAGCTCTTTAGGTAGTTAACTGTTCGGGAGATGGCGCGGCGAGTGGAAGTTTTACAATCACCACTAGATGACGCGAACAACTGCTATTTTATGTTGGAAGTATTAAAACCGCCACTAGATGACGCCAGCAACTACTTTACCATAATTATATTTATTATTTACAAAATATTTTATTTAAATGTCAATATTTTGTAATTTCCTAACTGGAAAATGGTGCTAGAATTATATTCAATTGATTATTTAAAAAAATTAATTATACTTATTTTACTACAGATCTTATATTATACAAAGAAATCGAACAATTAAAGATACTGGAGTAGTCTAGATGGCGCTGTGTACCTTAGAAAAATATGTTAAATTCTTATTTAAAGTTCTTAAACACTACTAAATGTAATATGAATATTAGTTGTTAAAACCATATTTGTTTAAAAATGATTTATACATTTTAATACATAATATAATAATAACAAAGTGTTAGAAAAAAATATAAAATACTTGTACAAAAATGGGAATATGCATAACAGAAGCCTAAACATGCCAACGACTATATCCCACGTGCGTATAAATTAACGGTAATGTATACGTCTATTCAACATCCACTTTATGGAAAAAAAATTTGGTTGTTGATGACTATTATACATGAATACTATAAACCACTGCCCTAAAGTAAAGTAAATTGTAAAACTGTGTTTACACATGTCAGCCATTTTGTTTTATTTTTAGGTTATTAGAGGGAAGCACCGTGTCAAATGAATGATAATTATTGCGACAATTAAAGCTCTTTACATTTAAGTCTTAATTAAAATAAATTAAATTTTTCGTTTGAATGAAAAATATTTGGTAGTGGCTTTTAGCATTCACTAAAACGTCCAAAACTAACGTTTCGTTGAATATAATAATTATCATGCGGAAAGAATACGATGCTAAACACATGAGAGGAAGTTGTGGATTGAGCATAACCACAGACGAATTTGTTTATATCGTTCGTGAGCAAGATACACGAGAGGAAATTGTGGGTTAGACGTAATCACAATAGAATCAGTTTATATCGATTGTGAAAAAACCCATTCATTACAAAATATGGAAAAAATAATACCCAATTAGTGTTATTTAATATAATACATAAGTATCTAGATGTGGCTATTACTATAAACGGGAATGTGATAAATAGAGTAATTTAGTTTTAGTTCTTATACAATTCAGTTTCTACCAAATATATAGACACAAGGTCAGTCACATCGTGACCTACAAGTTTATACTGACTGCACAATATACCTAGTATACTAGCTGCATACTGACCCGCTAGATGGGTGGATGAATTTGAGAAATGAGAAAGTAACACCTTCATTGCAATATACTTTCCCCATGCAAGTATTATTTCTGGAATAATATTTAGACTAAGAATAGTTCTGGAATGGAGAATTAGAATTCATCATATTTGGAATATTTACTAAAACTTTGACCCAACTGTAATCCACGTGTCATGTCTTTCAAAATATGATTTAACATTTAACATAGCAGTTTTACACAAAACAGCTTAAATGCCGTCATTAATGGTGCAATAAAATGCTGCTGATATATGTCTAAGAACCGTGACAATGGCAGACGACGTCTCAGTCTCAAACGATGAGCAACGTAAGAATCGTTGCAGACTGGTTTCAGCGGATTTAAGTTTCACATGACACTTTTAAAAAGGAAACATGTTTTAATTTTATAACAACACTATAACAAACTAAAAACAACAATGCTGTTAAATTAGTTAAAAATAGTGTTTTGTTAATCTGCAGATATTAGAAATGCATCATATTATATGTAATTATCATTAAATAGCCTGTAATGAGCTAACTTCGAATTTTTTATCCTAAAAGACACATTTTTCAAGTATTCCGAGAACTTATATTTGATTGAAGGAAAGAGAGGTTACTATAAAGGTTAAGAAATACTATTTTTAAACATCTTAAATTGAACAAGATATGTTCCTATATGGATACAATGTTTCTCTCTTCTTTCACATATATAATTCTTTCAATAAAAATACGACAGTGACATTTATTTGTTCAAAACAGATTAGATAATGCAAAGGATGTATAAGCGTCAGAAGATAAGTTATCATACAAAAATAAAATATGTCAACAAACACTTAAAAACGTGTTCTTTTAATAATAAGTAAATGTAGTTAGATATTTTCTATCAACTAAAAAACTTCTTTTATACAGTTTAATAACGTGTTTATCTTTACTGGATATTTATTTTTTGTCTAATATAACCTTTGATCGTTGATTGAGATTAAAAGCGTATTTTATCTCGTTAACAAGATAGATGCGCTTTTGAATAAAAAATGGTACTTTCAGACTTTAAAATACAAACACTTATGTCAAATAATATACGATCATAGACAAAATTACAGTTAAAGTTTGTTTTACTTTCTCGTGATCTCCAGGTATACTTTTATAAACCATATTTGTTTATATTGTCTGCGTAATTGCAATTAACCCAAATTAATCCAGTTCGGTCAACGCCAACGGTGGAAATTCTGGGACGAATCCTGAAAAAAGCTATAGAAGGCAGTAGAATAGGTCATCCTGAGGTGAGCAGGATGACATACTGGTGGAGTACGGACAACGAAGAACTCAGAAATGAACGCCTAGCCATAAGGAGAAGGATAACGAGGGCAAGGGACCGAGCAGGGAGAAACTCTGTTGTCGTCGAGCAAATCCACCAAATTGAAATGGAATATCGCGCACGAAAGACAGAACTCTACAGAAAAATTCGTACGAAAAACAGAAGGCACCGGAGAGGATTGTGTAACAAGCTGGATAAGAACATCTTTGATCAGGGATATATAGAGACAAATACCAACAGCCAAAAAGCTTGAGGTAAAACAAAAACTTTTCCGTCCAGTAGATTGCATTAAGTGTGGAGGAACAAGGAAGCTGAGCGGGCCGCACCCTTTACCATAGATGAATTAGTCGAGGCATTACATGCACTCAAGACACGTAGGTCCCCGGACTAGACCAGATGCCGCCCGATACGCGGTGCCTTTGTCTCCTCTAATCTTCAATCTGTACTCTGAAAGAATATTTATCGAAGCTTTGCACGAAACTGAAAAAGGTATTCTACTAAATGGTTACCGGCTAAAACAACATCAGATATGCAGATGACACCATAGTATTTGCGGACAACTTAGAAGACTTACAAGTTCTTATGAACAAAATCGCGTATTACAGTCAACAATATGGACTCAATATAAACGTTAAGAAGACAAAGTTTATGATAATTAGCAAAGAAAAGGATAACAGAAGCACAGACATTTCTTGAGGTTTGTAGGTTACTACTTCCTTAACTGGAGAGAACTATCGCCCCATTGCCTCCTCCCATGCATCGGAAAGTTGTACGAGAGGATGCTACGAGGACGGATCGACGACACGTTTGAGAGATCAGGAGGCCTATCCCCGAGACAATTCGGATTCTGCAAAGAGAAGAGCACAATTGACGCAATTTTGAGTGTTATAGAGGCATTGCACAACATTGGGGATGAACAGAGCTGGGCGGGTTTGCTGCTCTTCGATGTAAGAAATGCATTCAACACTCTGCCGTGGAAAGTAGAATGCGGGCATTTTAGGAGAGGGAGTGTCCTAACTATCTGATAAATGTGATGGCGGAATATCTTTATGACAGAAAGATCATGGAACCGACGCTATGGAACCTGGCAAGTGACGGAGTGATAAACTGCAAGTATGGAGAAGGTATAACCTCCTTCACTTTTGCGGATGATCTCGCTGTGCTGATAGTAGCGCGGGACTAGCCGGATCTCCGATTTCAGGTAAGACATACGGGCAACGTCGTGAAGGACTGTTTGACAGATCACAGACTAGAACTCGCAGCAGAGAAGACCAAAGCCATCATTGTAAAAGGTAAACGAAAAAAACAAGGGATGAAACTCCAATCTGCAGGAGCACAGCTAACATCAAAGAAATACGTCAAATAGCTGAGAGTGACGCTACACCAATATGTCGGATGAGGGGAGGAGGGTCTTACACAATGTTGTGCAGTCAATCATCCTTTACGCTGCACCAGTCTGGAGTGGGGCGTCAAAGATACCGACCTGCAAGGGGCGAATCTGTTGTGAGTAGCATGAACCTAGTCTGGATCTGCGGCGGACTTGTGGACTATGGCGGGTTATGTTCCTCTGCATGTGTTAGCAGTAGAAAATGAACACATTTCATGAGAGAAGGACAATATGGCTATTTTGACAATAGCCATAAAAACAGTAGATAGGCAAAGATCAATTGAAAGATGGCAAGAAGAGTGGAACAACACGGAAGATCTTCCCCAGTGGACTAAGATGCTGATCTCGAGCCTAAGGAACTGGGTGGACTATGGTCACAGGCGATTGGGTTACTTCCTGACGCAAGTGCTCACAGAACATGGGTATTTTAGGGCGTAACTTAATAGGTTCAGAAAGACAGATACAGATAAATGCCTTTACTGCGAATACTACCACACTGTTACTCGCACAATGCTGGACTGTAATAGATAGGCAGTGGAGAGAAGTAGAATGTATGGATAAATAGGTATGAACCATGTGACTGTGGGAGAGATGATAGTGAAAATGACGGGAAGTAAGGAGGGATGGAATAGTGTACACAATTACATCCGAGCAGTCATTAAAAAGAAAGAAGAAAAGAACCACCAGCCGGACCAACAATAGAGGTAACACCCAAAAAAGAGAAGGTAGTGTTTCGACAGTGTCGTCAACCTTACAGCGTCCATCTCACTTTCGGAGTACGGTACGTGCGACAGTCACCTGCGCACAAGTAAGAGAGGGTAGTTTTGGTTGGTAGGAAGGATAACAGGAAGGCATCCGTCTGCAAGACCTCCTTCGGAAATGGGCTCGGATGTACTCCTCTACCCTGAATCCAACATACGCTAGCCATCCTAGAGTAGTACGGCTTTTAGAAATTTCTACCCTCAGGAAAGAAAACAAAAAAAGCCTGCTAACTTAAGATCAACTCACCGACCTCACGCTGGAACAGAGATATTTGAGGCAGAAATTCTATCTCCGTTTCCTTTTATTGAACGAATAAAATATTTGTGTTGGCTGTAAGAATGTTAAAACGATTTTGTATGCAGTTCAAAATCTGAATCTAACAATGTATTCCCTTAAGTTATATATAATGTCCGGATTATATCGTCCTGCGCCTTCCTGTTCCCAGTATTCACTCACGTCTATTCCCAGTCTCCTGTTCGTAGATCTCTCTCACATTTGTTTTGGACTGTAAATCTGGCTGCCAATCCAATATTAACTTCGGTAGGCGTGGTCTGTCATTCTCTATACATGTCCGTACAAAATAGTTGTTGTTGTCAACGTTTTAACCTTGTTATAGACGTTGCCTCTTTTACGGTGGTTTTTATTATTGGATAAACGTGAATTCCTCCGAGACCTAGTGGAAGCTGTAAAGCAGTAGTGTCAAAAGGATTTCCTACCTTTTGGTTGCCGGTTGGACCAAGCCCGTCACTAAGTACAAGTTCTGGTGGAAAACGGTAATTTCAAGGTTGTTGGCCTTTTTGTTTTGTTTGGTTTAAAAGCGTGGAGGCTGCGGCTATGTCCTCACCTATGATCAGGTATCATTGTGCAATGAGATTGTGAAACTACAGAAAACCAATCTGCCCCTGTCCTTGTGATTTTGAATACGACTCTTAAGGAGTGTGTGGGTTGCTCACTGTTTCGTGTTTGGTGTGTATGGACGTGCGGATTTATGTTGTTATTGGTTTTGTGTTGTTGGCTTGTTTCTTTTTTGGTGTTTGTATGTGAGCTTGGGTAAAGGTTAAGCGAATGTGTGTGTAACTGATAGGTGTATATGTGAATAATGAATGTGTGTGTTGTGTTATTTTTTTATGTGCGGAGTTGAGTGAAGGTTTGATTTATGAAATTGTTGTAACAGGAGGGTAATATGGTATACCCATATAATGCATTGGACATTTGATTTAAATAGCGGATTGTGTCACTCCTCTTTTCAGGGAAAACATTGAAGATCATCATGAACGTGAAGTGGACTTGAGATTTTATGTCAGAGGATAGATCGTATGAGGGGATTTGTTTAGAAGTGTGTACGGGTTGTGTTAGTTTTGTGTCTTTTGTTTGGACTCTTCGGTGTGGGCATTTTTGTGACAATGCCGGGTGGCCTCCATTACAGGGACATTTGCGAATACCTATCGTGAGGCATGTAGAAGACCTGTGTTATTGTCCTCCCCAATAAGGACAGATAATTGATTTTTCGAGGCATTTGTTGCTGATAGTAGACATTTTTGCAAAATTTCGAACAGTATTTTAGTCGAACCGGAACGGATTTGCTTGATCTTGGAATCTCGCTTTCAATCGTTCTCCTTCGATTTTCATACCGCTCGAGAGAGTGGTAAGTTTCCCATCCATAAAGTACAACACTTTTAAAAATACTGTTATATAGCTGTATATATTTTTTTTAAAGATAGTTTTTGACTGTAACAGTGAGTACAGCGTGTCTATTTTTTTGCTTTTTATAATTCGTTTTTCGATTTCTGTTTCAGTCTATTTCTTTCCATCTTTCTCCAAAATAGATATATTCGAAACATGATGAAATTACCTCATCTTCAAAGTTAAGTTTTCAACTCCTGCAACGCACATGTATTTCGTTTTTGTTGAATTAACATTTAGACCCCAGCGCTTGTATTCATGAATTAATCCCTATGTCATGAACTGCAGATCTTCCTGGTATTGTGGGATGATTACTTGATCATCTGCGAAGTGAAGCGTATACAAGGTTGCTTCCTCGTTTAATGGTATACCAATTCCAGAGCAAGACATCCACCATTTCTTCAGTGCCCCATTCAGGTAGATTCTGAAGAGTGTTGGAAATATCCGTCAGCCTTGCCTGTTGTTTATTTTTGACCAAATATCTTTGTATTTCTTTCACAAGTTGGTCATTTTACACCCTGAAGAGGTGTATAATCGCTTTGGTATTTATTTGTCTTACACAGAAAATAACAGTCATCTGATAAAGCTGCTTCTCAATTTACATCGGTCTCCATATGGCCATAGGGCTTACTTCATACTTCATAAGTAACTCCAACAAATATGGAACCGTTTATATTCGTTCGTAACACTCAGTTGGTCTCTGTTAAATTGTTTTATTATTATTTTCATATTCATATTTTAGGGGAGGTACTGGGTTCTAGGGATAAAGCCCATTTAGAGTTTGTGGTACCCTCAATATAAATAGCGATCTATTACATATGTTTCTCGATAAATATTCATATTTTAAATCTTGTGAAAATCTTTTTTTTTTCTTGTGAAAACAATCACTACTAGTGGATTTACTACAGATTTTGTGAAAAAAGCTGTAGCGAGTGTTCTTGATTACTTTCAGCTTTTTTGATTGAGGTAAAGAATATCATGTTGTACTTGTGTAGAATACTAATAATAATAATAATAATAAAGAACACAATTTAAAATATAATACATTAAATATGTGACGTGTCATTTATAGTCTACAAGCTCATGGGATATTTTTAATGGGTCATTCGATCCAGTATGAATCACATATAAATCGATACTACAATATGTAAAACCAACTTTAGAAGCTATGCCGTGAATTCTTATCGGTACATGTGAGTAACAGATAAGATAAACTTACTACTCAAGGGAGTAAGTTTTTGTCTTATTTTGGCCAAACATTTTTGTACAGCATTTTTTGTACGTACAAAAATATTGGTACCTGGAGCTGAGAACATTTTTTATTTTCGGAAAACTTTTTTCCCATTCTCGGTAATTTGACACATTACGGTATTTATACAAAAAGTTTCGAATGGATTAATTTTTTTGCAACACCGTACATTTTAACTGGGACAGTGGTGAGAAATCTAAGGCGTAACCCTTAATTAAAAAAATAACGTCCGAAAAACTGTAGCGATTATAGAATGATAAGCCTTATGAGCCACACTTTGAAAATATTTCTACGCATCATCCATAGTAGAATCAGAGATAAATGTGAAGAAGATCTCGATGAAACACAATTTGGCTTCAGAAATGGACTGGGAACTCGGGACGCCCTCTTTGCACTAAATGTATTACTGCAGAAATGTCGAGATCAAAGGAAAGACGTCTTTGATGTATTTATTGACTATGAAAAGGCCTTTGATCGAGTACAACATCACAAATTAATTACAATATTAAAAGATAAAGGAGTTGATAGTCAAGACATACGATTCCTAGAAAAGTTATACTGGCGTCAAACAGCGACAGCTTGCATAAACGGAAAATCAACAGAAATATGTAAAATACAAAGAGGTGTCAGACAGGGTTGTATACTATCCCCACTGTTATTTAATTTATATTCAGATAGAATATTTAAAGAAGCGTTGCATAATTTGGAATGGGGCGTGAAAGTTAATGGAATTCTGATAAATACAATCAGATATGCAGACGATACAGTTATTTTAAGTGATGACTTGAATGGATTACGCTGCCTTTTAAATGCCATTGATAAAGTGGGAAGAGAGTTTGGCCTAAACATAAACTGTTCAAAAACAAAACACATGGTGTTTAGCTGTTTAGCACATCAAGATGCACGATTATATGTTGATGGTCATATAAAACAAAGAGTGTCCAGTTTTAAATATCTTGGTTGCCATATTACTAAACAACTAGATCCAGATCAAGAGATAAAATGTAAAATCGAGATAGTATGGTTAAATGCTACATTTGGTCAGTCCTCTTATACGGTGTCGAAGCATGGACATTACAAATATCCACGATTAATCGTCTGGAGGCCTTTGAGATGTGGCTGCACAGACGTATACTAAAAATTCCATGGATGGCTATGCTGACAAATGTGGCAGTCCTTGAAAGAGCAAATGCTGCTCGCAAGCTGCTTGATAACACCAAATGTAGAAAGATGGCCTATTTTGGGACACGTAGTAAGGGGAGACCGATATAATATTCTTCAACTTATTATTATGGGTAAAATCGAAGGACGCAGAGGAATTGGCAGAAAGCAGGTCTCTTGGTTGAAAAATATCAGGGAGTGGACAGGAATAAAGAAAGCTGAGCAACTATTTAGAATAGCTCGAGACAGAGACAGTTTCGCCATGTTAATCGCCAACGTCAAGGGAACTTGATAGGGCACGTTAAGAAGAAGAACCCTTAATTTGAACCCCATGCTTTGTGTACCGATAAGAATTGGCGGCATAGTTTCTAAAGTTGTTAGTACATATTGTAGTATTGATTTATATGTGTTTCATGCTTGGTCAAATGACCCATTAAAAATGTCTCATGGGCTTGTAGTGTATTATGGTTTGCATACTGGAACATATAGGAAACAAAATCCACAAGGAAAAAATTCCTGTAGCTGGCTGTATACCACGTATCACAAAAAAGAGGTTAGTCTTCGTAAATGGGTATATTTATTTAAAAAACCCTTAAAAGGGCTACATCAATAAAACAAACGTTTTCGGACCACACAGTCCATCATCAGGTTTTAAAATCGAAAAAATGCTAGGTCACAATGCCTGAGCCACCAAAATACTAGGGTAAAAATCCTTTAAATTACATTTAGTTATAAAAGATTATACATCGTGTTGTAAAATAACTGTGATGTTCAGTATTAAATTAAATTTGGCTACAGGTAACACATGGCTGAAGCGAGTTCCAGAGCCGGTGAGAGAACCTCTACACACGGAGAACAGCTGGTAACTTGATCAAGGAACTGATCAAGGAAGATCTAAGGAACGATCTTCCTTAGGGTTCGCCATCGAAGTCGTAACGATTTTTTTACTTTTCTGAAAATCAATGAGGGGCTACGTGGTCGTACTTTCACTCATAAAATTATGCAGTCAATGCTTTCAAAAATACATTTTATATGTATAAAAAAATTAGAGGAATATTAATTGCTTCCAGAGTTAGTTTGAGCGAATGCAAAAGTACATTAACCTCCTTCGAGAAAACTTAGAAAAACATTAAGGTCTTTAAAAAGCTATTAACTGTGTTATTCTAGCTCTATATGAAACATATACAAGACACTCTAAGCAAATTAAATAATATTCATTAATCAAAGGATATTTGTTTGTTGTTAAAATATTAATAATTTTTAAACTCATTTTTCACTTTTAACGTCTTTTATGATAAGAACAATTACTCGCATGAAATATTTTATTTTCAGAAATGACAATCGAAACTTTTTTAAGTACTTGATCGGAATAATGAAAAACATGTGATCCCTACAAACTATTTGATTGCTCCGCCAATGAATGTACTGTAATACTCTCGTCATTGTAGAAAACGGGCACGTTAAGGTTTCCTTTCTATACCATTCCATTATTTTAACCAGAAAAGAATAAACAATGAACGGTTTCTATGCTACGTCTAGAAAGCAATGAATTGTTTGCTCGATCTCGTAGCGATACAAGAAATGTATAGTGTGGAAAATTGAGAATTTTATCATGTTTTATTGTTTGATGACTGAGTCAAATAATTTAATCACTGCCGCCTCATTCTCCCTCTTTTTCTGTTGAAAGATTACGTATCTCCTATTCACACTGCTCAGGCCAAAGTCCACACTAACGGACACTTCGTCAACATAAAGATTTACAGAATAAAATGAATAGTAGGTAGATTTACTTTACATTTCCATGAATAGTAATGATAATTAACGACGGAAATATAATAGTAGATATTATTATAAGGAATGTAACAAACTTTCTAAAAATATCTGCACAGAATATCAAAATAAACACCTTTATAAAAAACAATTGAAATGAAATTTCCACAGAAATTCTAAAATAGAATTAAACTGTAAAAATTTACGTTATTGTTGTAGTGTTAAAAATGGCATAGGCTGGATAATACTGCATCAGTAAACCTCTTTAGTCAGTCACGAAAAACTATAGGCACAATAAGTAAAAATAGAAGAAGTCACAGTCAGCAAATAGAAGAAGTAGAAATCACACTAATGAAAATTATGTCAAAAACGTGGTCTGAAAATGGGCCACCATACGAATAAAATGATGCCAAATCTAAAGGATAATTTAATCAAAGGGGAATACAAATGGTCCCCACAACTAAGGTCTCGCCGTCTGTGCCTTTCAAGCGGACAGCCCATGGAGGACTACATATCAGTCTTTGAATTGACAAGGACTCCGACAAAGATTGAAAATGTTGCACTGCGAGCTTTATTACTGATTAACAAATACATGGTATTAGTTTTATGCAGTTGGATGGAAGGAGAAGTAAGAAAGATGGAAGCACTAATAACCAAATGCTTACGACAATAACTTCTATGCAAAACACCAAAGGGGACTCATCTATGCAGACTAGAAACGTCATAGAGGCAATACTCTGAACATCCAAATACTCTGGGGACCAAACTTGTTGACACTAAAGCCTGGGCCACAGTTTACACGAATTGAAGATGACTGTGTGTGTAGTAACCAATTGGCCGCAGTACGACCGGTTATAAAAAAGGCTTCCGAAAAAAACGTATAACCGAAGCTAACATTGAAACAACAAGAGAAATCATAGGATTTCCTACCTGGCGTAACTGAATTCAAATCTTTACCACTGTACTTTTTACAACTTGCAAAGCAAACAGAATGATGAACTAGTATGTAATAATAATAATAATATCCCTAAAATTGAAACCTGTATATTTTCTTCATCTGATGTGTATAGCCCGAATAAATCTTTAAACTTCACAGGAAAAAGTTTATGACTTTTATTTAGAGCATGGGGCTTCTTGGAGGAGTTTAATGAAAGGGCAGGTTTGGTGCCAAGGTCTCACAGGGCACAGTGTCGGACACACGCAGTTAATTTTGTATGAGGTATTCTCTATTTTCCATATCGGTTCAGACACATGATGGATTGTGCTCTATGGCTGAGGAATTGTGGACCATATTATATAAATTTTGTGTAAATTTGAAGCACTTAAAATATGAACATTCCATCCAGTTTCTAAAGTTTCTCGAATACATTAGATAACCTTGTTTAAGGGCGAATAAAAAAATATCAGAAAACTTTTAGGCAACACATTAAAAAAGAGCATAGTACACAAAATAAACAATACGAATTGCCAGTCCCTTTTATAAAAAAGATGGAACAGAACTAAGATTATATACGACTATGGGAATCCCATTTCTCATTGTACATTCCATCATCTGATTGTACGTCATTTGAGTTGTACGTCATAAGTATGTAGAATGTTTTTAATGTCAATATGTTTTAATTAAATTAAAATATAACCAGAAGGAAAATCCGGGATGCAAAAGAAAAATGGTACAGCAACAAATGTCTTGAAATGGAACTGCATAAAACACGTTTAATATGTACAAAAAGGTGAAAGAAATAACTGGAACAAATAGATCAACTGCAAGTAGTTTACTTGATCAACAAGGAAATATTGTAGTCAATGAACAAGACAAATTATAGCGGTGGAAAGAATATATTGAGGAGCTGTTTGATGATGATAGAACAGAAATTCAAATCGAAAATATATCGACTGGTCGAAACATGACGCTCGATGAAATGGAAAAAGCTATAAAAATATCAAAGAATAAGAAAGCAACCAGTCCAGATGAAATTCCAAGCGAAATAATCAAACTACTCGACGATAAGGGTAAACATTCTCTTCTAAGCCTCTTCAATAAAATATACGAAACAGGACATATATCAACAGACTTTCTACTGTCAACATTTGTAATGATACCGAAAAAAATAAATGCCAAACAGTTGGAGAGCTGGACCCTTACAGAGACATTAATGAAAAAATTGGAGGCCTTTGAGATGTGGATTTATCGACGAGTATTGCGGATAAGTTGGGTTGATCGAATAAAAAATGAAATAGTTTTACATCTAATGAAAAAGAGCACAAAAATGATGAACATTCGAAAGTTACAATATTTCGGTGATGTAAAGAGACATCAGAGAAGTATAACCTTCTACACCTCATAATACAGGATAAGATCGCCGAAAGGAGAGGCCCAGGCCTAAGAAGAAAATCCTCCCGAAAAAAATGGCCCCGAAATCTCCGAGAATGGTATCAAGAGACCACCATAATCGGACAGAGTACTGAAAGAAGAAGATAACTTGAAATAGCTATAATTCACGAATCTTAATAAGCTGAGTAGGTAATTCAGTACAAGGTCATATTATTACAATCTGTCATATCTAAGATGTTTAAAGGGCGGTTATTGGAATGACTCAAGGGCACATTATCACATCCAATTTTCAATTCCGATTTCGGAACTTACTCCTAACACAGGGTTTTTTTCATCTTTACTCAAACTTATGTTTTAATATAACAAATATTAGAACTCTTCTAGATCTTTTCTAGGCTATCAATATGGTGTCATCAAGATTTATCCACGTGACGAGCTAGTTGCTACTTAAAATACAATGTCCTGCAACCTTTTTTCGGCAGCCGTTTGTTGTTTTATCCAGTCGTAGTGCATATAAGTGGCTTATTGTACATTTTTCATTCGTGTAACCTTTTGGATCAGGTTTTAGTGTTCATGAGTACTTATGGCGGAACCGACGGGTTTTCGCGCCCTCCGTTAAATTGGAAATTGAAAAATGTCTGGTGTCTACAGGAATAAAGCCCGGGCACTCTGGCTTAATAAGTAAGTACCTAACTACTGAGCTATGGTCGCCACTCGTGCTAATGTTACATCTCTTACAGAGAAAATCAGAGTTGTATAAAATTTTAGCCGGAGTTTATCAAGTTTTACTATCTTTGATCAATAATTTAATCATTCTATACTGTACAAAGAAGGAATCAATCAAAAGAAATACTGAAATGAACTTCACAGACATCACACAGAGTATGGCAAAAAACTATTTCAATTATATGAATTATACATATGTAAAGTTACAAAGTTATAAATACCGTTCTATAAAACAAACCATATTCTAGATAACAGAACTTTTATTTTTCATTTGGCTTTAGGTTTTGCTCCAGATATTTTACAATATCTCCAGATATATCAAAGATATCATCCCCGTTTTCCGTTAAAGAAAATTACTTTAAAAAATGGCACGAGCTGGATATGGAAGAATAAAGCTTTGCGGAGTTACGAACCAAAGTTGCATACTTTTGGGACATACCTTGTATATCAATATAATAGTTATATTTTCTAAGTAGCAATAAACTAATATCGTTAAGATTGTTATTGTCCGCAAAAGTGTATTCCGATATAGATTGATAAGAAAAAACATTAAATACTCAATTGAAACTGTTCCATGGTAGAGAAAATATTGACTGACCTACACTTAAAGATTAAAAAAGATTCATAATTCAATATAATTTTACTAATAGAGAAATCTTACAAGGCATCTAACGTACAAAAAATCTATTCCTAAACAGTTCGTTCACCTTGGCCGAAAAACTTCAATTTAGAAGTGAAGATAATCCGGTAAGTGGTAGAGAGAGAAAATATTTGAATATTTAAGTAGACGAACTGCTCAATAAATTCAAACTTATTACATGAAGGAACTGCATATGGCCGGACAGAATTTTAATAAAACTTTAATTATGAAGTTAGATATAATATCAAGACATTTAAAATACTATTAAGGCAGTTTATGTTAAAGTGAATGTTTTCAATTAATAAAAGGCAACAGATGCAATTTTCATAATAACGAAGCCGATGGAAAAATATAGAAATAAATAATAAAGAAATATAAATCAATAGAAATGTTCTACAAATCTGTAAGAATATATTGGACAACTAGGAGCTCCAAAGGAACGGAACGTAGGTGTAATCAATAGATACTGCTGAGCGCCACCTCCAAAATAATTTCTAATATTATATTGACCAGACTGAAGCCAGAGGTAGACAAGAAACTAAGCAGCAACCACGCAGGCTTTTGCTCTAAATGCTCCACTGTCGACCACATTTGTACTCTAAGAATTATCTTGGAACAAGCTAGTGAATGGCAAAGAAATATAAATATAATGTTAATCGACTTTGAAAAGACCTTCCATAGTATAAACATATATTAAATGTGGGAGATTTTAAAACTATATGGACTACCGATGAAATACATTAGGCTATTTAGGTTATTCTACAAGGGATAGATATATAGCTATACAAGGATGCGTACTGTTCTCGACACTACTAATCATAACAGACTGGATCATGGAGAAAATAAACGATAAAAACAGGTACTAGGTGGAACTTGTATAGCCATTTGGAGGACTTGGAGTTCGCAGACGACATTTGTCTTGCGATATATCAGAATTAACCAATATCAAAATATTTAACAGCTGCGTTAAGAGCATATTATTGTATGGTGCACAATCTAGTGAACAGGAAGATCAACTACTAAAAACAACATTAGAAATAAAAAGATTTCCTACTCTTCGAAACTAAATTCAAATTTTTACCACTGCTCTGTCTACAAATTGCAAAGCAGACAGATTGATAAATTAGTCGACAAGGGAATCTACAATTTTTATTCCACGTGTCGTTCAACACGGCAAAAATTCTTAGTGAACTAGTACTCGACCGAGTAAATTTAGAAAGACGTTTTAGTTTAATTTCAATGCAGGGCATTTGACATCCGCTATACGTATTTCAACCTTGTTAGGTCTCATCAGAGCGACATAGACAGAGGCTCTGAATAGAAATTTAATCTCTCCCGTTATAGTACAATAATAATTTTAATTTTCTAATGTTGTTATTAGATAGCGTTGTAACGTCTGTATATAATTGTTTTTAAAATTATTGTACTATGACGGTAGAGATTTAATTTCGATTCAGAGTTTCTGCATATATCGCTCTGATGAGACCTAATAATGTTGAAATACGTATAAGCTTATGGCAGATGCCCTGCATTGCAATTAAATGAAAAACCGTCTTTCTGCTGAACTGCCAGAAAATTACAATCCTTTATAAATAAATCGTTGAGAAAAATCCTAAAAATACACTGGCCTGATATAATATCAAACGCAGAACTATGGAGAAGAACAAAACAGGAGAAAACAAAACTCACGATTAAAAGAAGGAAATGGATTAAATATACACTAAGGAAAGATCAAAATAAAACAGGTCAAACAGAGAGCGAGAAATAGAGAAACAGAAAAGACTAGTAGAGTAAATTTCGAAGGAATAAAATAGAAGAGGATGCGCTGATCCAACTAATCAGCCATCTTTTACTTTAGACTAAGAAACGCAAGAACGCCCAATACTCCATGAGGGAAGTCACCAGAGATATGAAGATTGTGAGATATATATGTAAGATGGGATAACAACTAGTGTTAGGACAGATATAAGAGAGACAGAAATTTCATGTGAAAGTAGGATTACTTAGTAGGATGAAAAATACCGTTTGTGAATATTTTGTGAATTCTCTCATGATATTTGACATGAAATAGTAAAGACTAGTAAAAAAGTAGCAATTATACAGAGATGGTAGTAACACATATTGACGTAGGCAATACAAATGATAAAACTTGGAACGAAACAATGTATAATGTACAATGTAACGCAGATATGTATGAAGATACCATGAACGTGTGTGAACCTAAGGGGTGTCTTTAAGGGACCTTATTATCACCAAAATTATGAAATATGGGCTTAGCAGCCAAGGAATCTTGGTCCAGAATTTCGTAGACGATATTGTAATAGTAACAAGAGGAAAATTTCCCAGTACTCTTGCGGATCAGAAGTGATATGCCCTCCATTACATCGACAACTTGATGTGTGAAAGAGAACTTCTCTGTGAACCCTACTACTAAACTAGTAGCATTTACTAATAAGAAGAATCTTAATGAATTGAGTGGGCTGAACTTATTTGAGGAGGAAATAGAAAAAACCAACGAGGTCAAGTATCTAGGGGTAAACCTGAATTCCAAACTCTTCTGGAACTGCAGACGAGTTGTAGGTTAATCGTTGGGACTGAAACCCAACGTAATATATTGATTATTCTTCTTCTTCAAGTTCAACTCCTATCGGAGATTGGAAATCAGTCTGGCAATTATAATTTTGTTGGTTACGCGCCTGAATAGTTCAATTGAACTGCATCCAAACCATTCACGGAGATTGCGTGGCCACGAGATTTTACGTCTTCCTACGCTTCTTCTGCCTTTGATTTTACCCTGCATTATATTCCTTAGTAGTTCGTATTGTTCACCTCTCATGATGTGCCCCAAGTATTCCAATTTCCTGATTTTTATGGAATTTAAAACTTCGCATTGTTTTCCTAGTTGTTCGAGAACTTGTTCGTTTGTTTTGCGATCCATCCATGAAATTTTCGAAATACGTCGGTAATATTGATTATATACATATGGTTATATGATATATATGATAGGCAACAGTTATATATGGTTCAGTACTTTGGTGAAAATAATACGGCTTTGCAATCTTGTGCGACCTCTCTCACCACCCTACAAAGACAAGCGCTTCTACATATGACAGGAGCCTATAGACAGGAGACTATACTTAAGGAATCCATCTTTCAGATGAATTAAGATATGATGACACCAGAACTAATATTGTTCTGAAGCTATTTTCTTGTGGCATTTTAAATTAATTACTATTTAACTGGGAATAACCTGTAAATTTACTATTTGTATTTTGATAACGATTTCCGAAGTGGAAATTGAAACGTCAATAAACGTATTTTTATCTTTAATTGTGGCTTATTCCCAATTAAATAGTAATTAACCAGAACTAATCTTCAGTAAGAAGATTAACATAATTTACTATCTACAGAACAAAAAGTCCGAAACATTACTGGGAACTTAATATGGTTCATCGATGAATCTAAAACTGCCATGGTACTGGATCAAAAGTCTTTGGACAAAGAAATAATTATAAAAAATCTTACAGGATAGGTTAATATATCACTGTGTTTCAGGCTGAAGTTGTTGCTTTGGTGGCCTACATTGATGAAATCATGGTTGGCGACTCCAAAGCGAAAAAATCAACATTTATACAGATAGCCAAGCGGCTATTCTCACCGAGACGAACCGACTCACTAAATCAAAATTGTTGAGGAACTGCAAAGATCTCCTCAATAACCGAATTTGGCAAAAGACAAGAATGTCTCTTTAATATGGGTGCCGAGTAATAAACAGAAGCAAGGAACTACACGAGCAGATTTGTTGTAAAAAACAAGGCTTGGGAGAAAACTTTGCAGGCCCAGACCCGTTGTATGGCATCACTACAGATACTTCAAGAAACTAGGTTCAGAAGAAGCTGATAATGAATCATCAAAAGAAATGGAGATCCACTTAAGGGCAAATCCAGATTAACGGATTTGCTTATTAGTATATTCAATAATATTGATAGTATAATCAATTAGTATAATCAATAATATATAAAAACCTCATAGCAGAATTGTAAGAAAGTCAATAAACAAAAGATTAAAACGGTCACCGAAATGATAACTGGACATTCTAGTATACGAAAAAAAAAAAAAAAAAAAAAAAAAAAAAAAAAAAAAAAAAAAAAAAAAAAATATATATATATATATATATATATATATATATAAAATGAAACGGAAAATAATGCGAAACGGAAGAGACTCTATACACATCCTATATCATTGCAAGTAATTGCTAAGTAATGTGAGGCAGGAATTCACTTCACAAATGAGGATTGATCCAGAAATAATTCTAAAACTACCAATGAGGAAACTTGGCCTTCGTTGAGGCTATAGAACCAGTTGGAGTTTAATAAAAAAACAGTGTAAAAAGGCCAAGTGACCAAGTTACGGATAATTAAGTCAACTGAACTAGGAAGAACCATGGAAGACGACAAACAGAAACCAAAATACAAACAGAGAAAACAAAATTAATAGCCCCTACACGAAATCATAGATCACCCGGATAACATTTTTGTATACAAATACACTTTGTACGTAAGTTTCAATACCTTGTCTGTGTGATTCAACTGATCTTGATTAACCTCGTAACCGTTTTTGTTAATGAAGGAAAATACTTAAAGAAAAAATAAACTATAAGAAACACTTGCAACTGGCAAAAAAATGTAAGAGATTGGACTGTCATGTATACTAACAACCGCGTAAGACAGAATTAATTTAATTTCGAATTTCTCTGGCTTTTATGCGTGTATCCTTCTTAATGTCTGCTTTAAGTGAGTTAGTGTTTTTACGTTTATAAGTTAAATCAGTCTACTGACTGGTCTAAAAGTTACGTCAGGTATTCTATAAATGTTATCGAGAAAATAAACGACATTGCACTAATACCTAACGATAAGAGTGTATCATTAAAGAAAACAGTTAAATACTTAGGACTACATCTAGATAGTAAACTAAAATGGCAGGAAAACATTAAAAAGAAAACTGAACAGCTGAAACTGAAATATAAGAAGCTATATTGGTGATTAGGAAGAAGCTTACGACTTAGAATCAAAAACGAGATAATAGTATACAAACCAATACTCAAACCAATAAGGTCATATGCTCTACAACTGTACTAATCAACTTTGCTTGCTTCTAAAGAGTCTAAAATCAAATACTAAGAAATTTAGTCAATGGTCCGAGATATATCCACAACAAAGACCTACATCGGGAAGTCCACATAGAAACAGTTAAATAACAAATGAAGAAGATTGCCAAAGGTTATGAAGAACAATTCTACAACGATATAGAGAATCAAGTGTTAACTCACACAAACGCGCCAAAGCTTTAGTACTTCTGTGATAAATGTCGGTTTAAACTCGGACAGTAAATCTAGCCACGGAAGTGTGCAAATTCAATTAGTACTTAAAATTTTAAGTATTTATTCAAGTCAAATACAAAATGTTGGTTCATCGTAGGATTAGATACCACTGTTCTCTTCTAATAAAAAAACACTAACGTTTATAATGAATCTACCCAACTAAAAAATATTGTTGAACGCTACTGACGTTCAAATCAGAGTTCTCATATTATATTCAAGTTTTTCTATTTATTCACATGCTGATATACTCCGTTTCTATGGACAAAATATATTTTATCTTTTCTCATCCGTAACTTTGTCTGGAAAATATTCACGTTACACATTTTACTAATGAGTCTGAGTGTGCTATATAATACCATATCGTATCGATATGTTCTTTCTACGTTATGTTTCATTCAAATCAGAATATCTCCGAAGATTTATTAACCAATGCGAATGCAGTTGAATGTTATTATCTTGATTCTGGTAGTTTTATTTTATCGTTACTTGCTAACAGAATGCGCAAGAGACTACAAAATCTAAGTATCTGTAAGCAGGGTTCAGTACGTAAACCGTGTAGTATAATATTATAGTAGTAGTATTATAGTTTCAAAGTATGTAGTAGAAATTATACACAGAAACCGGTGGGCCAGAAATTTAACCAGATGTGCTTAAAAAGCAATTCTTGACATAATAAACTGTACATAATCCCAACATTCTTGCTCATCCTTGTAATTTGAAACAAGATTCATCGATAAGCGAATGCGTTTTATAAATTCTTAGCCTTTTTGTCATTTTGCTTGTAAAATGGTTAGTGAAACTAAAGGATAGCTTTCTTCGCTTCTGAAAAGTTCTGCTACGAGGATATATGTTTACAATGTCGAAACATTCCCCTTTTTATATTATGAAACGTAGTAATAATACTCACCTTACAAAATGATAGTGTATGTGATCGCGTAGTTCTCATAAGTGATCTTAGTATCCCACAGAGCTATGCAAACCAATTGTAAGTTTGTATGAGGAAATGGATATTATTGACAGAAAGCGAGGATACGGTCGTTCTAGGGTTACAGATAACAGGGATAACGACATCTAGCTAATATTAGACGTTAAAATCGATCCATTATTACCAAATGTCTTCTTAGATATTTTTTAAGGACTTACAGCAGATTAATCACTGGCACTATAATAAGGAGACTAAGGGCCGATTGTTCCAACGCTAATCAAAACTTGATTGTAATCAAATATTTAATTACAATCAAATACGTCATAGTAGCTGTCAAAATTATTAAAATTGCTTATTATTATTGGTTTGTAAATAAAAACATGAAATTAACACCAGAAAGAGTGTAATTATGGTTTATTTTAAATTAAAACGCAAATTAATAAAATTGAATAAAATAAATCAGTCAACATTACCTCAAATGTGGCATATTTCATTTTAATTAAATATTTGATTACAATCAAGTTTTGATTAGCGTTCGAACAATCGGCCCTAATTGTTGATAACTTGTTGATAATTTATCTAGAAGACCTTTGATGATATGTATACCACGAGATCCTGCCCACGTGAGCCATAATTGCTTCCAATCTCCTGATACCTGGAAGAAATTATGTCCTATCTCTCTTTTGTCAGGATATAAGGTTAGGACTAAGGATGCTTCGGTGTTACATATTCACTACTTTTTTTAATGGATTCGAAGCACGGACATTGAAACCAGTTTATATGAACAAGTTGGCCGTCTATGAATTTTGGTATTACAGAAAAATCCTACGCATATTATAGACTCAAAGAATGTCAAACGCAAAAGTTACTAGAAGAATAGGAAATAAAGCTCAAAATATTGACTTAAAAAAAATAACATGAGTACTTAGGACATGTGATCAGAGGGTCATTGGAACTCATTTTGCAAGGCAAAATTGCGTGAAGACGAAGAACATCGTGGCTTAAGAACTTGAGGGAGTGGTTTAAATGCAGTAGTGCAGAACTATTTGAAATAGTAGTCAACAAAGTAGTCTTCGATAGAAGATGGAACTTGAAAAGAAGAAGATATATATATTATATATATATATATATATTATATATTATATATATATATATATATATATATTATATATATTATATATATATATATATATATATATATATATTTTATATATATATATATATCGCACCCTCAGTGCAAGACTGCAGTAAGTCAGAATAAGTAGTTTCAAGATAAAGACGATTTTGTTTATTTTCGTTCTAATATCGGTGAAATAAGATAAGAAAAATTACCATTTAATTATGATTTTGCATGCTTTTTAGCCTACATTAACCAAAAATAGAAATTTAAATAAAATAATAGCACTTAATGCTTTAAAAATTGGGAATTTCAAAGTTACAACACTTTTGCACGGAAAAAATTGTAAAAAGTGTAGACACATTATCTGTTTGTTGTTTCATCTTCTCGTATATCATCTTTGGCCAAAATATTTTTATAAAAACTATGGTGGACTTCTGGTATCATACACGAATGGTATAAGTATACCAAATCTTTCTTTTTGTCCACTTGAATTTTTGGCTGTTCTTGTCGGAAGGTCTAAGTAGCACTTCTCGTATATTATGTGTAGTCCGTGATGATTTTTTTAGATTAAAAGAATTCCATAGTTCGTCATCATAGTTGTACTAAACGAAAATTGTGTGCGGATTATCTTTTCTACATTGCAGAATTTTTATATCTGTCCACTTCACATTTTCTTTATTTTGATCAATTTTATAGTTGTTTTTTTGTTTTTTTTCCCAACAGAAAAAACATGTTTAAAACAATGAAGTCCTTTGTTTCCATTTCCCGTACTATCTAGGATCAACCTATAGCTGTGATAGTTACCTAGAATAAAATAAATAGGTACCTAATAAAAACGGCTTATCACTAGCAGCAATTTAATCTTTTCTATCTCTGCACATGTTTCTGAGAGCCACAACTCGTTCGCTTTGTAATGACAATGTCATAACAAGGTAGAAAAATTATTTGTAAAACTTTATCAATATTTTTATTTAAATTCAAAACAAAAAGACTATAATAAAAATATGCAAATCAGGCCACCTTGAGTACAGTGATTTACAAAAGGATTAAAATTCAATACCTTAGTAAAAGTTGGGAACTACGGGGGGACAATATGATAAGACAACATGGAAGGTATTCTGTCAGTATTGTTAATACGTTAATACACAAATTTTAAGATAACTGTTTTTACTTTTATAAGAAAAAATACTTTTTGTCTGTAAATAATTAGTCTTAATTTGTGTGTTTTTAAACCAATCTAATAAATAAATTGTGAAACGACATCGTACACATTTTATTTAAAATATTATGTCACACAAAGAACATTAAACTTACATGAATAGATTGGTCTCGTAAATCTTTGTTTATTGTCTCGGCCGTTAATGGATTACGTAGACACGCTGTATATTAAAATTAAACACCAAAGATATAGATATTTTAAATATCTTACTTTATTCGTGAATTTCATTGCTTGATATCGAAACCATTGCAATGTTCCGTGCAAAACTGTTGTAACTGTAGTTAAACTGTTGTTGTTGTAATATTTAGTCGGTTAAGCATTAGAAAGTTACTAAAGTTTTACAGGGCATAGATATGCATATTTACAATTGAATTCCATGATTACTTCATTTTCATAAAATTTTGAGTTACTACAGTCTTGTATTGCAAGGGGTGCGATATTTGTTTAAAATGTTATCTAACCACTTGCTTATCCACTGCCATGTAAAAATTGCAAAGCATTTTATTTTTATGAATGAAAATTACTACGTAAGAAGTATGAAAAACGTATTGTGATAAGGAGATTGCCAAGAAATTCAAATGAATTAATATCATAGAGCTTTTACAGGACATGGTTGGAAGAACTACTTTGGATGTTGATAAAATTCATAATAGTCTACATATAAGGTACCTGTTTTTATGACTAGCGTAATTTCAACGTCCAAATATGTTTTAAAATAAATATTTTATAAAATTTTAAGATTATAATATAACACTTTAGTGTCAGTCAGGGTATCAGGATAATCTTTTCTATTTTTAATACTATTTTTTAACTCCTTATAATATCTACGTTTAAACTATTATAGTAATTAGGAAATACCCTATTCGACAAAATATTCTAAAATAAATGCTAACATGAAGCACATGTAAAATAATTAGCAAAACAAATTATAACTTTTTCTAATTGTTTATTTATTTTTAAATGCCTAAACAAGTGTATATCAAAACCTCCTTGTAAATTAGAACATCTACAAACTAAACAGTGCAACAACAGAGACACTCTACGTGTGCTTATAGTCAGGTCGTTGATCTTTTATAACATTTTTTCCACGGCACGTAACTTTATGTGCAACTTCGGGTAAAACAATCATAGCAGGAGATAATGATAGGTATATTTCTTTCAGTCTTTCGTTGTGACGTTGTTAGCTTTTTAGATGATGACGATGAATATTTAATTGAGAAAAGAGAATTGTGAAATTATATTTTTTCGACACGTACATTTTTTTACGGAAAATTATGGAAAACTAAAGTGGCTAAAAAGTTAATAACGATGAAAGATATGTTTAATAAATGTATTAAGATGGGTAAAATACCGGGCAAGTAGAAAACAGAGGCATTACAGTGACATCAAGTTTCGAAAGGCTGTATCAAAAAGTAAGAAAATAATTGATTGAAGATGAATATAGGTATAGAGACGCAGAAGAACAATGTGGATTTAGAGTATGGGTATGCGTATGGATCATTTGTTTTCTTTGAAGCAAATAATAGTGAAGAAACTAATTCCGAGAAGAAACCGCCATTTACTTTTCGTAGATTTCACTAAAGCCTATAACCAAATTATGGGAAGCAACGGACAAGGCGCATGTAAGAAATTGATTACTTAATCATTGGACAACATAGAACCTATAAACATTACAATTCTCTGATGACCAGATAATAATGGCACAGGAAAAAGGTGACTTGGAAAATATGGCAACAAAATTACGAGAGGAATACCAAAAGGCAATAAATCTGACTAAAACAAAATATCTGAATATAGGAGAAAACAACCGAATTAAATTTAAGAGAAAACAACAGAATAAGGAGATGTGAAAACTTTAGTTATCTTGGAGCAAAAATTTAGTAAAGACGGAACCAACAATACTTTTATTAACCGCTATGAGGATAAAAATAGGAAGACTAAGATGGGCAGGACATCTGGCAAGATCACAGCAGAACAACCCTCCTAGAAGAATCCTTATGTCACAACCTGTGGGAAATAGAAGTAGGGGTAGGCCTAAAATCAGATGGAGGGATGGTGTAGATGAGGATGGTAGAAAAATAGGCGCAGCAAACAGGCAACCGTTGGCAATGGATAGAACTGACAGGCGTAATAGACTTGGGAAGGTCGAGACTCTTTTATAGGGCTGTAGCACCAATGATGATGATGATGAGGATGACCTAATTCTAGCATTACCACTGGATAGGGCATGGGCCACCCTGTCAGTGTTCAACGATTTTGATCCTCATTTACAATTAACTTCTTAATTAGGCGAAGAAGAAAATAGGAGAGATGTTAGAAGATTTCACCACGATGAGCATACCGTTTTAGGAGATGCGTGTTTTCAGGAAGGCAGATAACACCTTGGTTACAAGTTGGTATATAAAACCTATGGCTTCCAATAGGTTTCTTAATTACCATTGTTTTCATTTACTTAAATATAAAATCAACCTTATCCAAGCCCTTCATTTTAGGCTACACAGGTTATCACATGTGGTTAATCGAAAGGAATATCTTCTTTTACTTAGCAGTATTCTTGTTAAAAAATTTCTATACTTCTTCCTTAATTAATAAATATCTTTTCTCGAGAAGTTCTGGTTCCATAATTAATGATTTACCCAAAGTTGACCAATCAAGATCAATCTCAAATACCACTGTTAATAATACAGTTCTGCAGACTACAATACATGAGACTACTTTGACTTCGTCAATATCTCATTATTCTTCCTTACCATACTTCCCAAAGTTAGAAACAAACTTAACTAACCAGAAATATCACAAGTCAAAATAGCAATAAAAACCGCAAAAATTGTCAGAAATTTTCCAAAATCAACACACCTTTGACCTCTCTATTGTTTACCACATTTCGTGCGCTGAAGTAATTTTTATTACATAGGTCAGACAGAGCACTCACTTAGGGGTATATTAACTTCCCACCGTAGTAATATTAACTTATGTAAGCATACTGTTGTGCTCTGGCACATGCAATCACTTCTAAACATAAGGTCAATTATGAAAAGGTTAAAATTCTTTGCAATGAAAGAAATTTCACTAAAAGATAGTGTTTGGAAATGTGTTACATACTTATTAAAATATATACTATTAATTCCATTTACATAGCTTTTAATTTGTAGAGCGTAGAGAACCACAGAGTAACTAGTGTGATTTATTCATTAGAATCAATAGTTTTTTCTTCTTTCTTTCTTCTTTTAGTACCATATCCGATTATTGAACGTTGGCGATCATATTGGCAATAAAAACTTTGTTTACGGCAACCCGAAACAAATTAACGGATGTCTCTTGATACCACTCTCCGAGATTTCGAAGCCAGGATGTTCTTCTTCAGCATGGGCCTCTTCTTCCGGCGATCCTACCTTGTATTATGAGGTGTAGAAGGTTATACCTCTCTGGATGTCTCATTTCATGGCCGAAATATTGTACCTTTCGAATTTTTATTGTTTTTGTTATTTCTGTGCTCTTTTTCAATCGGTGTTAAACTATTTCAATTGTTATTCGATCAATCCACCTTATCCGCTATATTTGTCGGTAAATCGACATATCAAAGGCCTCAAGTTTTTTATTAGTGTTCCTGTAAGAGACCAGCTCTCTATGCTATACAGCAATATGGAGAATATGTAACAGCGTATTAATCTGATTTTAAAGTTTAATGTAATCTCTATTAATCAGAATTTTCGTTTGTTTATACAAGGCAGCTCTGGCTTTTTCAATGCGAAATTTTATTTTTTTGCTTATACTCCAGTTATTGCTAAAATTAGCTTCAAAGAGGTGATACTGTGGATTATTTCTAACTCTATTGCATACGCTCGGATGTTCATTGGTTGTAACTATGTTTAGCTGATAACCATAAGTTTTGTCATAGAAGTGTCAAGCTTTAGCCCGTATTCAATACAAGTTTCGGTCACCCTATTTATAAGTAGTTGCAACTATTTTTAATTGGCTGCAATCAGTACCGTCTCGTCTGCGTATCGTTGTTATGATATTAATCCCGTTGATTTTGTGACGATTCGAAAACTTCTATAATATAGGAAATATCTAAAGAAGCACGCCCACATCTTTTCCGATTATGAGCAACGCGGCCTAGTTAATTTTGTGTGCCTCAAACATCTCCAGCGTTCGTGTTGCTACAATTTTAATACCTGCATCTCCATCTAAGGATTCTTTGAAAATAAATTCGGAGTAGATATTAAAAAGTAGAGGCGATAAAACACACTCCTGCCTCACTCCACGTCATATTTCCACTGTTTCCATCGTATTCTGACCAGTTTGTATGTTTGCACTTTGATACCAACACAAATTTTTGATAATACGAAGGTCTTGGTCTTCAATTCCCACCTGTTTCAAGACCCATAAGGCAATGAACGCTACATTGTTTAGCGTTTATTTTTTTTTTTTCAGTATCATTTTAAATGTTGACAGAGCTAGTCTATAGGTATATGTTCTGTTTGGTATATTTTATTTAAGATGTTTAAAAGATGCTTGCCTTTATTGCCGAGTAGTTTGATTATTTCGCTGGGAATTTCATCTGGACCGGTTGCTTTCCTATACTTTGATAGTTGTATAGCTCTTTTCATTTCATCGAAGGCTATGTTTGGACAAGTCGATATATTTTCGATTTGTATTTCTGTTCTCTCATCATCAAACAGTTACTCAATAAATTTCCTCTGCCTCTCCAGTGTGTATTGTTCTATATTATTTTGATTTGTAATTCTGTTCTTTCCTCATCAAACAGTTCCTCAATATATTTCCTCCACCTCTCCAGTTTGTCTTGTTTATTGACTATGATATTTCCTTGTTTATCAAATAAACTATTTGAAGTTGACCTATATAGTCCAGTTATTTCTTGCACCTTTTTGTACATATTAAACGTTTCATTCTTTTTCTGTAGTTCTTCTATTTCAATACATTTGTTGGAAACGGAAACAGGAGTGGAACGAACACATTAGTAGAATGGCAGAGGATATGATAGTACTAATAGAATGAGATAAGTCACCAAATGGACGAAGAAGTATTGTCACACCAAGAAAAAGATGGTGCGATAATTTAAACAATTTAGGAGGCTAATATCAAAGAAGAAAAAGGCTTTAAAGCCTACATACAAGAAGGAAGAAGAAGAAGCTTCATACGCAAACCAATGTACAATTTTGTCACCTTGACTTTCACTTTTCTTTTGAATTACCTTTTTTTGTTTACAGTTTTCGAATGTCCTTAAACTTCTGAATTTTTTAGAAGCTTCGTCCTGTGTTACATTGAATTCTTGTGCAATGGCCGTCCAAAAATCTTTCTTTGCATTTCTGTATTTGTATGATGTATTTTCTAAATCCCACAACTCTGGATGTAAATGTACTGCATTATTAAAACTTATTGTGTCTTCATTTGACCACGTATTAATTTTTTATTCGTTTGTTTTGTCAAAACTAAATTAAATTTCTACAGAGTAGCCGAGCAAAATGCAATATTTTACACTGTAAGCCACTAACTGCAATAGTGTTCAAATACCAGCAAGATTTCGGCCACATGTCTCGGCCATAGAGCGACATTTTCATTAAATGGCTGCAATGTTGCCAGCAACATACCGAATATATATTTTTGGCAACATATTGCTTTAAAAACTAGCCCGTCTAAATGCACCTTAATATGATGCATATCTTTTGTAAGGTAAACCATGTGCAATTTTTTTTGTCCCTATGGATGTTTGCTTATTTAATTAATTTGTAGATGAACTGATGATGTATATGAATTAATATACGAAACATCTTCAATAAAAGGATAAACTAGCTAAGGTAACTTTTTGATTAGATCAGGTCCCGCTAATACGTGATTAAATACTTTCATGTAACAAGCTGCAAACATATCGACATAAAAGCAAAGCTACATTCAACATTACTGATTTTCAATTGATAAAACTAGGTTGCAGAATCTAAGAGTGATGACCGTTTTATCAAGTAATTAGGAGAAGAAAAGCTACAAATTTTATACTTTACTAAATAATCGGGTAGTTTCGGTTTCATTTATAAAATTATTGTTTAATATTATGCATTATATGCATTATGCAGGGTTATAATATTTAAGTTATTCTGATATACAAAATATAAAGATAGACCTGAAGACATTGCCAATATATCATTTTGACTATGAACTGTAGAGTTACAGTTTGTTTTAACCAATGGTTTTCTTTCAATACTGAATTTTTTTTGTTAAAAAAAAAATTCAGTATTGAAACAAAAATTAACTTAAGGGTACTTTAGTATTTGTTGAAACAAATTTGTTGTACATTCAACCCTTTTATGCTTTTAATATCATAATATATATTTTTAAAAATATTATTAAAATTCATCAGTTCTAACAGCAATAACTGAAGAAGATACATTTGAAAACATCACAAAAATAGATAAAAAATTCTGTTAACTGTTAATTTGTGATGGTGACTGAGTATCGAGAACTCTTGCAGTAAGGTGTTAGTTTTATTTAAAATCTATTTCTAATGATGAAAACAATAATTTATACTAAAATTCACGTAGCAACTAAAACATGAATGTATTTGTATTTTCGGTGAATACCTAGGTACTATAAACAAAATGGTTTTTAAGTATTTCCATTGGTACGTGTTTTTAATGATAAAGTAACGGCAAGACGACATTAATGTTTTTTTCTTTTTCGGGCATTTCCTTAACGTTTCTTACCTGCCCACTTATACATTCTTTGTGAACGACAATGTAACAAGAACCTACCTGAAGTTCCGCATGAGATACGTCGATTTCCCCCTTGTAAACGAACTCGATGATGAATTTCAGATCTTCGTAACCGACATCCTGAGGCATTATGATCGTCGGGTGCTTGCAGGGGTTTTCTAAAAGAAGCTTTTGGAAATACGACGAGCATGCCGATAGCACTACCTGGAAAAGAAAAACACGTTGAAACTTAATGGGGGGACAATGGGCGGGTAAAGTTTAACGGTTTTTTCCTTTGTTTGTCTTCGTTGAGTCTTGGAAGTACTTAACCAATATATTACAGGTTTTTCGGGCTAAAACGTTTATTTAGGTAGTACAAAATGGCTTGAACATGTTTTATTTCTCTATCTTTTTGTTTTTATTTTAAAATTTTTACGGTTCGATATAAAGTAAATATCTGTATATAAAGTAAATATACCTATCTGAACATTATAAATTCAAAAATTGACATTTTCGCATATTTACAAGATTAAAAAGATTAATCATTAATAGAAAATTGTATATATCACTTACAGACAAACAAAATAAATCAGTGTTTTGTTTGTCTTCATTGGAGAACCATCTCTAAATGAAGCCAAATGTACGTTTAAAGTTTTTGTAAATCTTCGTTTCTGCGAATACTATTTTTTGCATGTTCCTGTTAAATTTTTTTTAAGTTAGTTCTAAATTTATGACTAAACTTAACTACATATACAATAACATCTTTAATACTACATATTGAGTTGTAAGTAATAAATTATTAGATCTGTATTTCTTATAAACTCTATGTCATTTTTGTATTTTAGAGAACTGATGAAGCTTTAGAAGTATAAAGCGAAACGTCTTCTATAAACTTATGAAGTAGTTGACTTCTGTTTTTTATTTTGCCAACCTGACTGACCGAATAAACCTCTGGATTTCACTAGTTGAATACTTTATTAATATAAATTGACGGTCGTATTTTATACAATATACATATACATATATATATATATATATATATATATATATATATATATATTATATATATATATATATATATATATGGAGTTTCTTGATTGGACCATACTATATTTAATATAAACTTAGTATTTCTTGCGTTTAATTCCGTTCCAATTTTTAATTTGGGACTAGATTTTATTGTGTCATTGAAATCAATGTTTTGGCAGGAAACCCTTGCCTTTGTCAAGATTCTAAAATGTACAAGATTAGGAACAAAAACTTATTGTAAATTATATAAAAAACTTACCAAAACGTAAAACGGGCCACTGACCTAAATGAATTGACAGAAGTAAAAATTTATATCTGGTATCTCATGGTTTACTGTCATTAATATATAATTATTTTTATATGGGCGTATCGTTGGGTTTTCGAAAAAGGTAAAGTAGATAAAGAGATATAATATAACTTTAAGATTATGGTGTTATATTTCTTATTATTTAACAGTGATGTGTTGTTCTTGTCATATTTGTGAGAACAAATTCTGGATTGAAGCAGTTCACTGGCTTGCCCAATGTAGACACTTTTACAGTTAATACATGGTATCTCGTAAACAACATGGGATTTTTTGAGATTTGGAGATGTGTTTTTAGTTTGGTGAAACATTTATTTAAAAGGTGTAAAATCTGCCTTTGTGAGCAACTGTTATGTTTTGCTAAAGCATTCATTAGTTGTTCGGATAAACCTGTTATATATGGAAAATGTATTGTAGTTTTGGTTTATTTACGGTATTTATTCTGTTTATCTAAATTATATATATATATATATATATATATATATATATATATATATATATATATATATATATATATATATTACAAGGCTTTCTCGGTCGTAAACCAGCGAAACCCTTGTAAAAAGAAAAAGACAACCATAAAAATTGCTACATGTAATGTAAGGAGCTTATTCTCTTCGGGAAAATTAGATAACGTCGTGTTGGAAATGGATCGTTTGGGTACACACATATTAGGCATGAGCGATACACAATGGCCAGGAAACGGTAAATGTCCCACAAATAATCATGGTATGTTTTATTATGCCGGAAGTGACACCAAAACACATCGATACGGAGTAGGAGTCATCATCTCAAAAAAATGGAAAGATGCTGTAGTAAACTTTACTCCATTCTCAGAGCGCGTGATGTTAATACAATTAAAAGATAAGAAGAACGTGATAAACATCATACAAGTGTACGCTCCTGCAGCAGACAAAGACGAAGAGGAAACAGAACAATTCTATAATATCTTAGAAGAGGTGATGAGAACAACAAAGAGACAACACATTAACATAGTAATGGGCGATCTGAACGCCAAGGTAGGTCAGGGTAAAGTTGGAGAAAATGTCGGTGAATATGGCTTAGGTAATAGAAATGAAAGGGGTGATCGTTTAGTTCAGTTTTGTCAAAGCGAAGATTTAATAATAACTAATACATTCTTTAAACTACCTCCAGGCGACTATATACGTGGACGTCACCTCAACATACACAAGAAAAAGTGGTCAGAAACCAAATAGATTACATATTGGTGACAAAAAGATACGTAATGCCGTAAAATCTCCTAAAACTTTCCCTGGAGCTGATATCGGTTCGGATCATAATCCAGTAGTATCTGTGATAGAAGCTAGACCAAAGAAAATAAGAAAAGCCATCATTCCAGCATTAGACTTAAAAGCCAGCTTAAAAATGAACATCTACGACAAACAGTGCGAGAAGAAATAAACACCAGCCTCAGTGTAGCAGAAAGCCAATCCGCAGAACAGACAACATAGATGAAAAAACTTAAGTATATAAATACTATAATAAGAACTACGGGAAAGAAACACCTAACCAAATCTGCAAAGAAACATAAGGTGTGGATGACACCAGACATTCTAGAACTAATGGATGAAAGACGTAAAATGAAGAATAATGCAGAAAAATACAAAGAGGTTGATAAGAACATAAAGCAAAGAATAAGAAATGCCAAAGAATCATGGATTACAGAACAATGTGTAGAAATGGAAAACTATGAAAGAAAGTATGACACGTTCAATATACATAAAAAAGTAAGAGAAATTACAGGAACCCAAAGAAGACGTCAAATAAGTTTGCTTAACAAGAAAGATGAAAAGATTATTATAGATTTAACAGAGAAAATTAATAGATGGAGTGAATACATAAGAGAATTATTTGAGGACAACAGAAATAACATTGTTCTGATATATGGCGAAACGGGACCTGAAATTCTAAAATGTGAAGTAGAAATGGCACTTAAAAATTCCAAAACTGGGAAGGCAAATGGACCGGATGAGGTTCCTACCGAATTTCTTAAGCTCTTGAATGATGAATCAATAGGTATAATATTGCACTTATTTAATACAATATACAATACTGGCATTATACCTCAAGAGTGGCTGTTGTCTACATTCGTTACACTGCCAAAGAAATCTAATGCTAAAGAATGTTCGGAACATCGAACAATATCTTTAATGAGCCACCTACTAAAGATATTTCTAAAAATCATCCACAACCGAGTTTATCAAAAGTTGGAGTCAGATATTAGTAATACACAGATGGGGTTCAGAAAAGGGCTTGGTGCTCGAGAAGCTCTCTTCGGTTTGAATGTTCTCACACAAAGATGCCTAGACGTTAATCAGGAGGTACATACGTGTTTTATCGATTTTGAAAAAGCGTTTGACAGAGTACGCCATGATAAGCTTAGAGAGATTCTTGAAAGGAAGGACATAGATAATAAAGATCTGCGAATAATTCTCAATCTATATTGGAATCAGAAAGCTAACATCAAAATAGAAACTGAAACATCAGAAGCAATAGAAATACGTAGAGGAGTACTACAGGGTTGCATTTTGTCACCTCTGTTATTTAATGTATATAGTGAAAGCATCTGTCAGGAAGCCCTTTTACAAGCAAACGGAGGAATCGTAATTAATGGAGAGATTGTAAATAATATTCGATACGCGGACGACACTGTACTAGTTGCAAGAACAGTAGAATAATTACAAAGATTACTTACAGACATAAATATGCTTGCAACAATTATGGTATAAATATCAATATTAAAAAAACCAAGTATATGGTCTTCAGTAAAAACATGACACAACCAGCGTATATTAGTATAAACGGCACTCAAGTTGAAAAAGTATCAAGTTACAAATACTTGGGAACTTTAATAAACGAAACTGGAGACCAAACCAGTGAAATAAAAAGACGTATCGAAATTGCCAGGGCCACCTTCATAAAGATGAGAAAATTCTTCTGCAACAGAAATATAAGCATCCCCCTACGATTAAGAATGCTGAGAGGCTATGTATTTAACACGCTATTTAACAATCTCAATCTTGTATGCACGTTCCCAATATGTGCTATGGAAGTAATATGTCTGCAAGTGGAAAATAACTCAATCGTGATCTACTCCAATAGTCAAGTAGCCCTAAATGTTCTAGACAGGTATCTACTATATATCTATATAGGTTGATTCAAAACTTGCGTGGAACTGTTTGGGTACACTCTCTCTGGTTAAAATTTGGAATAGATTGACACTAGTCTGGGGTCCAGAGGACCAAGGGTACTTACGTGAAGAAAAGGCTGATACGCTAGGCTGAGAAGGCGCTTTCGCGACTTTAATTGACTTGCAAATATACACAGAACTCATTGATAAATGGGTGCAAGAAAAGTCTTAAATGAAGGAGAAATACACCCTTACGAAGAAAAGCTAGAGTTCATAAAGGGCCATTCAGCCAAATTCACAACCGACTTACTAACCCAAAATCGAAAGAGTGTCAGGATTATAGTTGGGCTGCTAACTGGACATTGTAGGCTCAAAATGGTTTTGAGTCGGATGGGCTTGACGGAAAAGATACTTGTCGGTTCTGTCTAGAAAAAGACGAAACCGCTCTGCCCGTCTTATATCAGTGTGAACGCCTCAAAAGGCTGCGGTATCTAGAACTCGTCAAAGAAAAACCAAAACATCAGTCTATATGGAAGGATCTCTCTCAGAGTTGTCAAAGCTTATAAAGAGAATAGGCCTGGGTGAGCAGCTTTAAGTGACAAAGGGAAGCACAATAGATCTGTAACTAAAGGATACTGTGTGTAAGGTCGCTAAGTTGTAATATGTTAAATCTGCTCGTTCTTAAACCAAAATCGTAAAACGATATTCAATTTTACTCAAAATAACCAATCATATCATAAAGAGGAATACCGGAAAATCGAGAATAATTGAGGGTGTCATCGATATAAGAAAATCCATGTCCAGAAAAGTTGGTGTAACGTTATAAACGTCACATATTTTTTATTTTTCTTTAAATAATTATTTTATTACAGATCTGTTGATTTTATTCAACTAAGTTAACACTTTTCTGTTTTATTTTACTATTTTTATTCTAAAAATAGGTGGCGCTCAACTCTTCTATCAACTAAATATCATATTTAATCTTTATTTTTCAACTTAATTTCACCTATTTTGATTCTATACCTATTCTATTCTATGCCATAGACAAAAATTATCTATGGTGTTTATACCCTACTTCAAGCGACAAAATATATTTGTCAGTTTGCAACTCCGTACACCCTCCGTTTGCAACTTTAAAACATTTCTAGGGTGGGTACATTTTGACCAATATTCTTTTTGGCTTCGTTTTTATATTTAACCTACAAACCACATTTATTTTTCAATGTTTCAAACCTGTGGAAGTTTTGTGGAAAAAACCACAAATTTTTTTGTTTTCAAAACCACAATTAATCCTATATGCAGCTAAAACATTAAATGTAATTTAACTAATTGGTTTAATAAATATTATATTCATTTAATCCTAGTCTAGCTTTTTTATATATTTATTAATGTTCTGAAAAGGAAATTGAAATTTTATGCAGTCGCTAACAGAAGATTTCTCGTTTTAGTTTTTTGGTCTTATAAATTTTCCTGTCCATCTTTTGGTAGGAAATACTCTAACCATATAGTTGTAACTTTTTGAGCCTCGTGACAGAAAGGACCGCACAGATACTTCCCAAAGCACATGGTCGACCATAGAATACAAACTGTAGTAGTAACCTATCCTATAAGTATCATTTTTAAATTTCTGTACGGCTCTAGGCAGGATTTGTTTTGTTTTTTATTTAATATTAAAATTTAAATTCATTTCTCGATAATAAATATGATTAGCGAATATCCTGTTTTATTTATCCCAGCCAAGCGCATGTTTCAGATTTGCATTAAGATAAGACGTTCTTACACCTAAGAGACTAATTTCGAATATTGGCGATCATTTTGGCTATAATTATTGTATTAACTGATGCTTTAAATAGATTAGTTGTTGTTGTAGAGAACCATTTTCTCAGGTTTTTTAACCATGATATTCTTCTTATTCCAATTTCTCGCTTTCCGAATACTTTACCTTAAAGGGTAATTTTCAGTAATCTGTATTTAGTGCCTTTTCTCATTATATGTCCTAGATATTCTAACTTTCTCCTCTTAATGGTATACATCACCTCTCTTTCTTTCCCCATTCCTCTTAGTACAGTCTCGTTGGGTATCTTGTCCGTCCATGATATCCTTAGTTTTTTCTCCATCGCTTCAGTGAGTATCCAAGATTCAACTCCCTAGTATAATATCGAGAAGATATAACATCGTAGGATCCTTACTTTTATCTCCAGGTTAAGGTTATGGCTTTTAAAGAGTTTGGCCATATTGTCGAATGCACTGCTAGCCTTCTCCATTCTACATTTTACTTCTTGTGAGTGATCCCATTGCTCATACCAATAGGTAAACTGTTTTACTCGGTCCACTGGTGTATTCTTGATAAGCAGTTGGAGGTCTCTAATTATATCTTTGCTGATGACCATAAATTTAGTTTTACGTTATATGTTTACTTGTAGTCCAAATCTTTCACTTACTTCATTAACTTTGTTTATTAGTTGCTGTAAACTGTCTGCAACAATAAAGGTGTCATCTGCATAGCGGATGTTGTTTAGGCGTTCTTGATTTAAAAGGATTCTATGTTCGCAATTTTCCAAGACCTCACTAAATAATTCCTCTGAATAATATGACAATGAATGTTGTATAATATAGGTGAAAGTATACATCCTTGTCTACCGCCTCGCAGAATCTGGATCGCTTCCATCACTTTATCTCCAAGATTATTAGAATAGATGCAACAGAAAATTTTCATGCCTTCCAAGAGTTTCCATTATTTAGGATGTCATATTTGACGATGGCGAACTAGGTTTGACGTATCCTATTTTTTTTTTCAAACAAAACATAAACATCAAAAATGAATGTTCAAATAACAATCGGTGCCGGTTCGGTATACGGTCTACCGTCTAATATGCGATCTACGGCAGTTTAGCTGACTCGGAATGCGGTCTACGTTCTTCCTAAAATAGGTACAAAAACAAATTAGAGAAACTATTATAAACTCATTACCGGTCAATTATGAATGCAAAAATAAACTAGGGAAATTATGACAAACTCAAACAAATTAGAAGTTGAAGCTGGGTTAGTAATTCACTCGGTCGAATAGCCAGCATACGGCAATTTGCACCAATTGGGCTACATGCACTCAACCGTTAACCACCAGAAAAATTATGTTGACCCACAAACAGGAGCACATACGCAAGGGATAGAAAAATCCTAGTTGGGAGGGTAAAATTACGATTTTGAAGAAAATGAGAGGTGTTCCTGTCAGTACTTTGCAGTCCCATTCGGATTATCTTGGGTGGAATGTAGAAGATAAGTTTATCGTTTTTCTTCATGATGTTAGAAATGTATATGTATAAATGCCTCTAATTAAATCTTGTCATATAAATTTACTTTAAAAAGCCAATAAAAGTATTAAATTTTCATTGAACTACTTGTTACTTTATTTTGCTGATACATATAAATATAGAATTTTAATGAGTGTCTCAACAGTATTTGATGATAGGTGATGTTCCCGCATATCGAAAATTCGGTACACTGCATATCAGACGGTAGACCGCGTACCAAACTAGAAACTCTGCCGTAGAACCGTATACCGAACAATCATTGAAAGTTGAGCAAGACGAAATCTTGGAACATAAGATATAGCCACAATAGAAGTATGTATATCTAATTTTGTTATAATCATTGTATTTTAACAAAAGAATATGATCATTCATCTCTTACCTTATGAGCTTTTAATGAAAGGTCATTACAGGCCAGAGTAACGTCGACGAAATCTTCATTCTGTAAGAGTTGATGAAATACCGACGTCATATTACTCTGGTAATTGTTCCAACGTAAGCAATAATGCTGGTCGTCCATGGTTTCTGAAAATAAATAAGTAAAAATTAAAACCTGCCATAAAGTTATTCTTTTTTACACTGTAACTACAACAAACGTCAAGTATAGTGAAGTTTCGTAAGGAAAAAAGAACTCATTTTAGCGGTATTGGTTAAGTAAATCCTGACAATAAAACAGTATCTAGCGCAAATATATTTGAATAGCATGAATCATTTACTAACTTAGCAGTAACTAACACCTCGCTGAGCGAATGCCGAACACGTAATTTCTCGAACTTCACCATAAATGACGTATGCTGCATCAGGTTAAACATATAATATGATCTGCAGGTTAGTAAATGACTGAAGAAGCTAATATTACTTTTATTTCACTTGCAGAACAATCCCAATGCAAGTTGAATATGCAAAGTAATGACAGTTCGTAAAGAATAATTACAAAATGTACACGTTGCAGATGCACCACAAAATATGTTAATTAAAAAAGATACAGCAAGTAAATGCAAGCTAATATAACAGTGGTTTGGATTCCATTTCTATTTGGAGAGTAACTATCAAGAAAAATCAATGCAAAGTAATTGTATACTTGAATACGATACGAAAGTTAAAAAAAAAATGGGAAAATCAGTTGACTGTTAAAATATAAAAATAACCACTTAAAAGAGTGATGACGATGACTTCTACAAAAGTTATGAATCAAAAGAAGAGAAATGACGATAGTAGAGTGGCAGAGAGAATGGGCGAATGATAGTGGAAAGAGAACGTGGTGGGAATGTAAGTTCAAGAAACTAGACTACTTCCTGACGCATTTACGCAGAATAGGCAAGTCTGCCTCGGCAGACTGCACTGTTTGTGGGGTACAAGACGCTCCTGAAACATTTTTAACTGATAATGATAAGCAAATGAGAGGGGAGATTATGAGAGGGGAGATTTCGAGAGGCGAATGTTTTTCGGGCTGGATGAAAGAAACATTGTAAATATAATGTTGAGAGGAGAAAAAGAATGAAGTAAAAATTATTGTTCTATCATAGTTTATATTTTTTGTTTAGTTTTATATAAATCTAAAAAGAGACATTATTTCGATCTAGACAGGATGATAAACCTGTACGGGCAGATTGATTTCAACTAACTCGTACAACGCATCTTGTCGTAAGGTGGTTTATCACAAGCAATACCTCATTATCCTATTTATCCGTTTATCCTATTTTATCCCTAAAAAAGGAGTTTTTTTCTGGGTTTCCCGAAACCTGAGTTTTAAGAGTTAGACGTTAGAAATTATGCCATAAAAATCAGGCACTGGACGTGTATGAGGCACATGAGGCAACATAACCTTAAAACGACGATCGAAAATAAACCTGCTTTAGGTTCTGGAATACTTCATCTCCCTTAAAGTCGTATACTTTTACTTCATCCATTCTTTTGAAATAATTATAATGTTATTTTCTCTTAAAGCCCTGTTATTTAGTGAATAGTCTTTATTATACAACCCCGTACGCCTCTATTAATATTAGATCTTATAACAAGCATTATTCTTTGTTTTTAATATAAATATATTAAAATATCGATTTTGATGTAAAACGCTCCGGCTAATAGTAAAAATATGACGAACACCCGGTATATCGACGCTCGCCCAACAATTCCAGGCTTGTCACGTCCTCCCAACGATCGATAAATAGTACCGATGCTCACCCGGCTGCTGATACCCCAGGGTCGCTCAGAACGGCCACCCCGCATAGTTATAACAAATGCACAATAATATCGCAGGTTATTTTCTACATATAATCATCAAGTAGCTTGTCGTAGACAGCTGCGCGTCTGAGTCACTCTATACAGCCCACCCCATATGGAGAAAAAATAAACAGTGACGGTTTACGACATCCTACATACGTAATTATTTTAAGAATGTCTCTATTTATGCTGCAAGTACTTAACATTTTGAAACGAAAATGCCATTAATCTTCAATTTTGTCTTTAATAGAACACCTAACAGTAATTATACCGATAAATTTTAACCAGATAAATCTAATTTTTTAGGAGGGGAAATCCAAAGGTAAATATATAACAGAATTGGCAAAAAAATACATCTTGAAAGGTTGACAAACTTAAGAGTAGGAAGATGGTGGATTCTCTCGCTTAGGAGTACAAATTTCTTGCATCCGAATAACGAAAAAGAAAGGACAAAACAACACTAGAAATTAAGTTCTGATATAATACTGATAATGGATATTACATTGGCATATGTAGGAGATTGGGATATATTGGACTGATATTGGTATAATACTGATAGAGGAAAGAGCGTGGTAAAAAACGAATGACAGGATAACGTCAATGAACTTTGCACTTTTAGTGAGTATAAAAGTGCAAATATTGCGTATAAAAGAAAAGCATTCTACGATCGATTAGCAGATCAACTTACGAGATATTATTTTTATGTAATAATATGAGTCAATAAAAAAAAGATGATTTTGGAACGAGAAATGATACTGCAGATGATATGCTTAACTAGCAGTCGGAATAAAATGGCTATTGTTAGCATATTTTTTCAAAAATGAGAAGTCTTATTTAATATACTCTCCTTGCCTATCCCTATATCTCTCCATACGAACCTTCCACTGGACGAAACAGTGCTGCAGATCATCTTCTGACAGGCTGTTGAGTAGCTGCATCGACTTTTGTTTTACGTTCTCTAATAACTCGTGACAGTTTCCTTTGACACAGGATTTGAATTCAGACAACAGGTAGAAGTCACAGGGCGTTCAATCTAGCATCCATGACTGTGACCAAATAGTCCTTAATATAGGACTTACGAGTTTTCAAATTAAAAAATCTATGTTTCGTCAGAAGTTATGATCCTTGACAATAAGTTTGAGTCCCTTTCGATGCATTCCAGCCTGCTAGAACAATTTTTTGACAGACTTTACACCAGCCAGAGTCTGGCTGACTTTACACATTTAGGTACGCATTTTTTCAGGTCTTTCAGGTTTTCATTTACGCAGGTCTTTCTTAGAAAGGTGATTTAAGTGCATTTCTCTTTCACTATGTTTAAGGGGTATTGTATTATCTACTACGCAAATCACGAGATTTAAAGTAGATGTCTCAGTCTGCATTTGAAAATAAGTTCTTAAATTAACAATCTGTTTTTCTAATGGCTCTCTGGATCCATAATTCCTTCTTTCTATTGCACTTTCAGATGATGTTTTTGTGCCTTTGTGAGGTGTGTTCGTACTTTTCGCTGAAGATTTTCTATATCCGTTTAGGTCCACTTAACAATACCAAATGAATATCTATATGAGGAACATGCGTACGTATTTAATGCCTTAAACACTTTTTTACTGTTAAGATGTGAACGAAGCATCTGTTTTAAATTTCATATGAACTCCGATGTTAACTCGATTTTCATTTATACATATTTATATAAATGTTGAATTGTGGCTTTCCAACGTTGGTCTTTTTATCTAACAGTGTGACCTGTGAAGCTCCATTTGAGTTTGGCACTTAGTTAGACCTTTTGTTTTTGATCTTACCCAGTCGTTAATTTTTATCTGACAGTCGTATACGTAACACTGCTCTTTCCATTGCCCTTTCTGTCGTGACTAGTTTATTCACATTAACCTTGGTTAGGGTCTAGATTTGACATCCATGTCATGATAGGAAGGATGCATTTGTTGAAACTTTGCTCCTTAAGTATTGAGATATTTTGTGATTCTTAAGTATCCAACTGAGTTTTTGACATCCTGCCCATGCCAGTCTTGCTCTTCTAGTGATTTTCGTACTTTCTCTTTATCAAGTTTCAGAATTTGGTCTAGGTAGATATATTCTTTACTTGTTCTATCATACTGCCATTTATATTTACACGTCTGGGGTCATATCTGTGTCCCATTGTTTTTGTTTTTGTCATATCCATTTTAAGTCAGTCGTATTCAGAGCTGTCTGCGAGTTCTTCCACCATAGTTTGTAGTTCCTCCAATGTGCTTGCTATAACCCCGATGTCGTCAGCGAATCTGATATGGTTTAACTTATTGCCATTAACGTTAATGTCATATGTTGACCAATTTGTAGTTTTGAAGACGTATTCTAGTGCTAGATTAAAAAGCTTTGTAGATATTACGTCCCTTGTCTAATTCCTCTCTTAATCAGGATGTAATTTGTATCCTTCTTTAGTTGTACCATCATAGTTGCGTTTTCACATATATTTTGTATTAGTTGTCTATATCTCGAACCTACTCTATAATTATAAATAGCTTGTTTTATGGCCCACATCTCGATACTATCCAAATGCCTTTTCATAGTCTACAAAGGCAAGAAATACGGGTAGTTAATACTAATCGCAGCACAAATATCACCATATGATGAGTCAGTAATGGTACGGTTGAATGGTGTTTTGCCGTAAGTAACTTTCGATAAACCACTAAGGTGTTTAATAACATCTTTACATTTAAATGACATATTATTAAACCAATAATAAAAAATAGAATGACCAATACGATACTATCGTATGGACCAGGATAAGTATCCAAAGGTATCAAAGACCAACAAACGTTGAGATACTACGTAAGTTAATCAAATAGACAACTGATACTTAAACTAGAAGACAATTAACCAATAATAGAAAAACTAATAGAACAGACAAATAAATGAAGAGACAAAGGAAAGAAACGAAAGCAATAAATAAAATCAGAAATGAATAAATTAAAATATAGAACTGGATTACCTAGAATTACGTGCAAAAAGCTTCATAAGACTGAAAAGAAAATAATGATAGCAATCCTAGGACCTGAGATCACCTTATAAGGTGATATATTGAGAGTAATTCAATCACAAAACTTGAATGGATACGACACGTCCTCATCAGAAGACCCGCAAACGAGACGGACCCAATTCAAAGAAGAAGTCCGACCGCAAGATAGTAGAATGACATAAAAAACGATATAAAAATCATGGAAATAAAACATCATGGGAAAGCAAATGCAGAAATAAGAAGGAATTGAGACAGATAACGAAAAATCATCCTAGACACACAATAAATAGTATCCACACCAGAGAGGAAGAGAAGTAATGCTCCTCAGACTCGGATAATACGTGAAAGAGATCGTCACAATCCGGAAGAATTGAACAGTTAAGATGATGATAATCATTACCTGGAAATGATTTTGTTTAATGATTAAACTAATAGATAGATTTAAATATATTTCAATAAGTCAAAACAATTACTGACAAAAGAAATATTAAATCTTAAAAACTTAAACACTTAAAAAACAGAAATTTGGACAGGAAGAAATAAATCCCACACTACATGCTATAAACCTATTGGTCCTGGTGGATAGACCTATTGGTCAAAGAAGAAGAGGAAGACACAGAACAAGATTCCTAGATAACATCGACCAAGATATGAGAAATATGAAAATACGTGCTTGGCGGAGGAAGGCGATGGATAGAGACGACTGGAAGAGAATTCTTGGGGAGGCTAGGACCCACACAGGGTTGTAAAGCCAAAATGATGATGATGACATGCTATAAACCAGGAAAATTATGTATCATAACAAAATATGCAAAACAGTATTCTATCAAAATGGTGTGCCCGAACAATACATTTATGATATATTTTCATATAAAGAAAAAATCAAATTACATCTTTCAAGCTGTAAAAAGGTACCCCTCTGAGAACGACACTGGAACCAAATCGATTAGACCTTAGGGTGCGAAAGGCGATGAATCAGTCTTATATAAACACCCCTAAAAAAGAAGTAAAGGTCTCGCAAGAGGGCGAAAAAAGGGAGCCATGGAAGAACGAACAGACAGGATGTGGGTATTCATTTTTATGGGGACGAAACCCAATATTAGGGGACGAGAAAAACTATTGATTAATACGAGAAAATTTTGTATAGTTTTAATTTTTAAAAAAGAATAGTTACTTCACAATTTATTTAAAAGCGACTTTTAACATCATTAAAGTAGTTCAAACATAAATTGACAAGGATTTTCTTCACCATCGATAAAACAGAGTATCTATCCATGGATACTTCTTCTTTTAAGGAATATGATACCCATGAATAACATCTGTTTACTTACAAGTTTGTTATCATAATAATTATCATCAGAGTAAAGTCCATACATTCGACTTATTTTTTCTCGTCATTTCCTCGGTAAAATCCATAAGTTTTTCAGCCGATAATACGGATCTTCATCACTCTCGTTTTTCTTTGACTTCATTAGGACTATTCTATTATGTAGTTACATACTAATCAGATACTAATCAGAAATCAGAAAGTAAAAATACCAAGATACCTACATATTTAGAACAAAACATAATTACTATTCTCGTTGGGAATAAGCGACAATATACGTTTAAAATAATTTTATTTTTGACGTTTCCATTTCCACTTCAGAAATCGATCTTTAGTTCAACATCCTCTGATGTAATTTGAATAAACGTTAAATTCCTTACGAACTTATTAAATACATACAGCTTTATCGTTTATAGTGTAAAGTTGCCTTTTTCATTCTACAGGGTGCTGTCAAAATTTGCATAAAACCAGCATTCTAAAGTTTCGCCAATTACTTTTTTTCAAATGGAACACCTTGTATGTGATCCATTATTTTAGAAGAATATGTTTCTTACTACCGATCTGTATGAGTATTTTCTAGACTTATCTCTTGCAGTTTTCAAATAAATTAACTTCATACATTTTTGTCACAAAAAATTTATTTATCAAGTAGCCTATGGAATATTCTGACAAATGTCAATATGTATACGGCAATTAATTGTACCAACACTGCACGCTTTACATAATAATGAGGCTAACGAGGCTTGGTTTCATGTTTCACTTACAATATCAAAGTTGTAAAGTAACACAACATAGTCTATAAAAAAATTAATTTTTTGTGACATAAAGTGTACAAATTTAATTTATTTGAAAACTTCAGGAGATAGGTATAGGGAATACTAATACAGATCGATACTGATAAACATATGCTTCTAAAATAATGAATTACATACAGGGTGTCCCATTTGAGAAAAAGGAAATAGGCAAAAATTTAGGATGTCGGATTTTTGCCAATTTTGACAGCGCCCAATACAATGAAAAAGGCAAATTTATACTGTAAACGACAAAACTGTATGTGGTTAATAAGTTCCTAAGACATTTAATTTTTTATTCAAATTATATTAGACGATATTTATATACATGGTAGAAAAGTGTAATAATTGTCATGTAAAAACCATTTAACTCAAAAACGGTTCACAAAAGGTATAGGTCTACATCCTTTGGAGATCGGTAAACTCATCACCGCAGATAGGTAAACTCATCCCAACCATTTTTGCCCTAAAGCGCTGGTTTCTAATGCGGAAGACTACCTGTTACCTGTTACACTTCTCATTTATGTGATAATTTATTAAATTCAGAAATTATTAGACGTATCTGCCAACCTAAACGGTTTTGAGATATGAAAATTCAGTTGGTAGGTTTTCGATAGTGAACTTTATAATGAAAATATTTATGAGCATGTGCTGTTTCCGTTTATATCGGAAATAGTCCCCAACTTATTAACTAATTAGAAATCTATTTATTATGGCAGAATGAATCAAAATGATTAAGTACAGTTTCCTGGCTTTCATGAAAGGTCTAAGCCTACTTAATGAAACATTATCATGTGAAAACAGCAAAAAAATTAAAAAATAAAATATGCTTCTAAATATGCGTGTTTCACTCTACCACTGTTCACGAAACATGGAAATTGTGTCAAGTAAGAAAAAATAGCAAAGTTCTCTAGAATTAAGTGGTTTATCATGAAAAAATTATTTTCGGCTGTACAAGATGCTACATGTGACATGATTTAGGCTGTTTTTTAATAGAAAACCATCTTCAATATTCCACCAATTCACACTTGCATATGCATAGTGTTACGATTTTAAATGTTATGGCATATAGAACTGTAAATATTTTATGACTAATTCTTTTTTATTGATTCTCGTAATTTGTAGGTCAAAATATACCTGAGTTTAGCTACCAGTTGTTTACCAGAAATCTCTAGACACTAATTTTAGTGAGTCATCCACGTCTCGAGGTTGAAAAACGAGTCGAGCGCCTTCACCAAAATACGAGACTATTCAGGAAGTTTGCCGAAAGTTCCAGATGACAACAGTTGTGTATATAAATGAAAGATTTTTGTATTTGAGTTAGTCATAAGAAGCTCGGCAAACCGCGATATTTAAATGTAACGAAACATAAATTATTATTTGTAATATAAATTAGAATTAATAAAGACTTTAATAAATTCGTAATTAGTTATCGTGAGTTTTAATAAATTAGATCATAGACAATAAATTAGAATAAAGACAAATAAATTAGAACTATATAAACTTCACAGTGGTGCAGAAGTGGGATCGTAGATAAATTTAATTTGATTTTTGAAAAAGACTTTTGAACTTTTGAAAGGTATTGTTCGTCGGGAACATCCACGTAGTTCAGTAGTGATCGTTGTACGAAAGAACATTTAAAAAGTACGTGTGTGCCTGACCAAAGATGCTGCTAGTAGAACTTTCAGTGAAACAGTTGCGTGAGCAACTAGAAGAACGCGATGAAGACTGCAGCGGGTCCAAGAAGATCCTCCAAGAACGACTGAAGACTGTTCTCAACAAGAATGGAGACGACCCAGAGACATTCCAGTTCCAGTCAGCAGAAGAAGCCGTTTTAACTAAAATAATCGATGGAAAATTTGAGAATGTCTCACAAATGATCGAAGAGAGTTCTAGAAAAAATGATGAGAATGTTTCCAAAAGATTCGATGAAACGTCTCAAAAGATCGAAGAGAGTTCTAAAAAAAATGATGAAAGATTCAATGAAACGTCTCAAATTATTAAAGAAGTAGCTAGACAAAACGACGAGAAACTCGAAAATGTATCTAGAAGATTCGACGAGAAATTTGAAAATGTTTCTCAAATGATGGAAGAAACTTCTAAAAAGAATAATGAGAAATTTGAAGAAGTCTCTAAAACATTTGATAAAGTTGAAGAGAAAATCAAACAGTTAGAGACCATGATAACTAACACGAGAGTGCTACCACCAATTAATACGGTAGCTTTAGATCCGGTAGAGATAAAAGAAGACGAGACAAAATGTAAGTTGGAAACACGGCCGAAATTTGAAGGAAGCGGAAGTTCCGTTCATGTCAAAGTCCCAACTTTCGACGGAAAATCATCATGGAACAACTACATGAAACAGTTCGAATCAGCTGCAAGAGCGAATGGATGGTCTGAAAAAAGAAAAGGCTGTAAACCTGACTATCGCTCTTCGAGGAGATGCCTTAGATGTGCTCCAGACCATAGCCGTAGAGGAGACGGATGATTTCGAACAACTGAAGAAGAGGTTAAATATGCGATATGGCCACGAACACTTGGAGCATGTATATCAGTCGCAGCTCAAAAATCGAAGACAAAAGAAAGATGAGGCCCTTCAAGAATATGAAGTAGATATCGCCAGATTAGTACGATATGCTTATCCAACAGCTCCCGAAGACATGATGGAAAAGTTGGCCGTTCAAACGTTTATTGATGGTCTTCGTGATCATGAGATGCAAAGAACACTACGATTAGCTCGTCACAAGACGCTGGTTGATGTCTTATCCGCCGCCCTCGAATACGAGTCAGCTACGCAGGCCTCTGGCGGTTACAGTAAAGTTAGGACTGTAAAAGAGGAAGAAGATGAAGATAAACTGGACCAGCTCTTTAATATGATAAAAAGCATGACACACAAGAAAACGAAGACCATAAGACCGAAGACAAAACCAGAACGCGTCGGCCTTAGGGGAGCAGCTTCGACCCAGAACTTTACCAAAGACCCTCTGATACTAATAGCTTCTTTGAAATGTCGTGAAGATAGTGTATATGTAGATGGAGAAATAAATGGTAAAAAGTATACGTTGTTGGTGGATACCGGAGCGACCAGAAGCATTATACGCCCGACAGTTATAAACAGCCGAAAGAAACTGTTACCAACAAGATTGCGACTTCGGACCGCCACAGGTGAAAATGCCAACATTCATGGAGAAATCCAGGTACAATTAGGAATTGGAGCAGAAAAGTTCGTCCATACTGTTATAGTTGCTGACATCGAAGAGGATGTTATATTAGGAATGGACGTAATGAATGCGCATGGATTCCAATTGGATTTTAAGAATAAGGTAATCAAAGTTGGTAACGAGGAGGTATTTCTCCATCCACATGATGACAACACTATGCAAGCAGCCGTTAAAGAAGATACAGTCGTGCCTGCGAGAAGTGAAACGATAATAGTAGCGCGGCTACAGGGAATTGTGGACGAAGGAACACCTGTTATGATGGAACCTTGGAATCATGACGAAGTTGGCCGTGGAATCATAATTGGAAAAGAATTAGTGACTTCGGCTAAAGAAATTCCTGTGAGACTTATTAATGTCAATGACTACCCAGTGACCATCAAGAAAGAGACAAAAGTAGGAACTTGTGTACCTGTCACATCCATAATCCGTCAGACAACAACGTCTGATAATTCCAACGATAAATTTGATCAAATGGTTGCGGTTGCTGGACAGTCTCTGAATCAGATTGAGAAAAGGAAATTAAGGGAATTTCTTCGGCAGTATCGTGATATTTTCGTACCGAAAGGAGGAAAGACGGGAAGAACTACCGTTGTTAAGCATAAAATTGATACTGGTAATGCTAAGCCGATTCGTCAAACAGCTCGACGATTACCACAGGCGAAAAGAGAGGAAGCTGAAACGATTGTCCAGGAAATGAAGAAAGACGGGGTGATAGAACCTTCTACGAGCCATGGGTCTCTCCGGTGGTCCTGGTTAAGAAGAAAGACGGAACAACGAGGTTCTGTGTGGATTACCGTTTGCTGAACAACGTTACCAAGAAAGATAGTTATCCTCTGCCTCGGATCGATGACACATTAGACACATTGGCTGGAAGTAAATTATTTTCTACTTTGGATTTAAAGTCTGGATACTGGCAGGTAGAAATGGACCCGGTAGATAAAGAAAAGACAGCCTTCACCACAGGATCTGGATTATGGCAATTCAACGTTATGCCATTTGGACTTTGTAATGCTCCTGCGACATTTGAGAGGCTTATGGAAAATGTGTTGAGAGGGCTATCTTGGAAAACATGCCTAGTTTATCTAGACGACATAATCGTCTTGGGGGATACATTTGAAGACCATCTGAAGAATTTAGAAAACGTTTTTAATCGACTTAAAGCTGCCCAATTGATGTTAAACCCCAAGAAGTGCCAGCTATTTCAAGGTAAAGTCAATTATCTGGGTCATATAGTCAGTAAAGAAGGAGTGGCCGTGGATAAGGGAAAAATCGATGCTATTAAGGAATGGCCAAAACCAACTGACAAACACCAAGTGAGAAGTTTTCTGGGACTATGTACCTACTACCGGAAGTTTATTAAGAAGTTTGCAGATATCGCTAAACCATTAACGCGACTTACAGAGGAAGCAAGAGAATACCGCTGGGATGTAGACTGCCAGAATGCCTTTGAGACCTTAAAAAAGCATTTAATCACAGCACCAATTTTAGGGTATCCACTGCCAGATGGAGAGTTCATCTTAGATACAGATGCAAGTAATGTGGGAATTGGAGGAGTGCTGTCTCAGATTCAAGGAGGACAGGAAAGAGTCCTTGGATATTTTAGTAAAGTTCTCTCAAAACCTGAGCGAAATTATTGCGTCACGAGAAGAGAACTTTTGGCAGTAGTGAAATCAGTAGAGCACTTCTATCAATACCTCTATGGAAGGAAGTTTTTAATCCGAACCGACCATGCCGCCCTTAAGTGGTTGATGCAGTTTAAGAATCCAGAGGGTCAGATAGCCAGGTGGATCGAACGACTCCAAGAATATGATTTTAAGATTGAGCACCGGGCCGGAGTTAGCCACCGAAACGCTGATTCTCTTTCCAGAAGGCCATGCCCAGCAGAGTGTTCTCACTGCAACAAAACGGAATCCAAGGAAGCAGCAGTGCTAAGAACGACGGTGGTCCACGACGACTGGACGCCTACCAAGATCAGGGAAGAACAAGAGAGAGATCCGGTTATCCAGAAAATACGAAAATGGAAAGAGGAAAACCGTCGACCACGTTGGCAGGAAATATCGAACCTAGGCTCGGTAGTAAAGACGTATTGGGCCCAGTGGGACTCATTTATCATGGAAGATGGCTTGCTCAAACGAGTCCTGGAAAATGATGACGGTTCAGAGAAGAGAAGACAGTTGGTGATTCCAAAGAGCAGAATAGCCGAAGTACTTCATCAGTTACACGACAGTCCATCAGGAGGGCATTTTGGTGTGAAAAAGACCCTTCAGCGAATTCGGGAACGGTTTTATTGGATGAACAGTTCCGACGATGTAAAAGACTGGTGTAAGAAATGTACTATTTGTGCTACGAGTAACGGGCCTTATCGAAAAAGGAGAGCTCCTATGAGACAATATAATGTTGGAAGCCCGTTTGAAAGAATAGCTTTGGACATTGCTGGGCCGTTTCCAGAAAGTGATAATGGAGGCAAGTACATGTTGGTAGTAATGGATTACTTCACTAAGTGGGTCGAGATTTACGCACTTCCAGACCAGAAGGCGGCCACCGTTGCAGATAAGTTGATCCAAGAATATATCAGCCGATTTGGAGTGCCTTTGGAGATCCATAGTGACCAAGGCAGGAACTTCGAAAGCGATTTATTCCAAGGAATATGTGATAGACTAGGTATGAAGAAAACAAGGACTACGGCTTATCATCCGCAATCGGATGGTATGGTAGAACGAATGAATAGAACAGTTGGCAAGTATTTGACAAAGATGGTGTCCGATCATCAGCGAGACTGGGACCAATATCTCCCGTTCTTCACAATGGCCTACAGATCTGCTGTTAATGAATCAACAGGCCAGACACCAGCCAAAGTCCTATTCGGACGCGAGATGCGACTACCTTGTGATCTAGAGTTTGGGTGTCGACCTGGAGAAGATGTAGCAGGTGAAGATTATGTGATCGAATTACGAAGAAGAATGGACGATGTACACGAGTTGGTCCGTTCCCATCTCCAGATCGCTAGTGACCGAATGAAGAAACGGTACGATACGCAAGCCGAAAAGGGGTGTTTTAAGAAGAACGATAAAGTCTGGCTTTATAACCCCAAAAAGCGAAAAGGTTGTTCTCCCAAATTGCAGCAGTTTTGGGAAGGTCCATACCTCATTATGGAGAAGATCAATGATGTTATTTACCGAATAAGCAAGATTCCGAGAGGAAAGCCGATGATAGTACACCATAACCGGCTGGCGTCTTTCGAGGGTGACCACGACGTAGATGAAGAAGTGGAAGTAAACCAAGTCCAAGATGTGTCTGACCTCACGTTTGAGGAATTCATGAGTGCCTATGGAGGTACCGGTAAAGCAAGACATGGTGTTACCACTGAAGAAAGGCAAGATCTACTCGCGCTTCCCGATGACTACTCACTGGCCCTTACCATCCCGGCAGTATCAAAGATGCACCAGGTTTGGCATCCGTCTTTCGAAGGAAGTTTGGTCGAGTTGCAGAACTTCAATGCCAAGTGCCAGCTCCTGGTAAAACCTTGAAACTTCAAGATGCATCACGTTACCTTTTCTACCTGGTAACAAAAGACACTGCCCGTGACCAACCTACCTACCGAGATGTATGGGAAGCCTTACTTCAGTTGAGAGAGCACGTACTAGAGTCCGACGTGCAAAAGTTAGCCATGCCAAAGTTGGAGTGCCGCCAATTAGATTGGAGGGTTATACGAAACATGGTGGAGGAAATCTTTAAAGACACCGAAGTCCAGGTGTTAGTCTGTTGCAATCCGCATAGTTACTGCTGCGGAGAGAAAACCGTCCCTTGTCATTTCTATACAACTGGAAGTTGTAAAAGAGGGTCCAGTTGCCGATATCAGCATGTCGTTCCAGTTCCAGTCCCGACAAGGTTCCAGGAGGAACCATCTTTTAAGAGGGGGGCAATGTTACGATTTTAAATGGAACACCTTGTATGTGATCCATTATTTTAGAAGAATATGTTTCTTACTACCGATCTGTATGAGTATTTTCTAGACTTATCTCTTGCAGTTTTCAAATAAATTAACTTCATACATTTTTGTCACAAAAAATTTATTTATCAAGTAGCCTATGGAATATTCTGACAAATGTCAATATGTATACGGCAATTAATTGTACCAACACTGCACGCTTTACATAATAATGAGGCTAACGAGGCTTGGTTTCATGTTTCACTTACAATATCAAAGTTGTAAAGTAACACAACATAGTCTATAAAAAAATTAATTTTTTGTGACATAAAGTGTACAAATTTAATTTATTTGAAAACTTCAGGAGATAGGTATAGGGAATACTAATACAGATCGATACTGATAAACATATGCTTCTAAAATAATGAATTACATACAGGGTGTCCCATTTGAGAAAAAGAAAATAGGCAAAAATTTAGGATGTCGGATTTTTGCCAATTTTGACAGCGCCCAATACAATGAAAAAGGCAAATTTATACTGTAAACGACAAAACTGTATGTGGTTAATAAGTTCCTAAGACATTTAATTTTTTATTCAAATTATATTAGACGATATTTATATACATGGTAGAAAAGTGTAATAATTGTCATGTAAAAACCATTTAACTCAAAAACGGTTCACAAAAGGTATAGGTCTACATCCTTTGGAGATCGGTAAACTCATCACCGCAGATAGGTAAACTCATCCCAACCATTTTTGCCCTAAAGCGCTGGTTTCTAATGCGGAAGACTACCTGTTACACTTCTCATTTATGTGATAATTTATTAAATTCAGAAATTATTAGACGTATCTGCCAACCTAAACGGTTTTGAGATATGAAAATTCAGTTGGTAGGTTTTCGATAGTGAACTTTATAATGAAAATATTTATGAGCATGTGCTGTTTCCGTTTATATCGGAAATAGTCCCCAACTTATTAACTAATTAGAAATCTATTTATTATGGCAGAATGAATCAAAATGATTAAGTACAGTTTCCTGGCTTTCATGAAAGGTCTAAGCCTACTTAATGAAACATTATCATGTGAAAACAGCAAAAAAATTAAAAAATAAAATATGCTTCTAAATATGCGTGTTTCACTCTACCACTGTTCACGAAACATGGAAATTGTGTCAAGTAAGAAAAATAGCAAAGTTCTCTAGAATTAAGTGGTTTATCATGAAAAAATTATTTTCGGCTGTACAAGATGCTACATGTGACATGATTTAGGCTGTTTTTTAATAGAAAACCATCTTCAATATTCCACCAATTCACACTTGCATATGCATAGTGTTACGATTTTAAATGTTATGGCATATAGAACTGTAAATATTTTATGACTAATTCTTTTTTATTGATTCTCGTAATTTGTAGGTCAAAATATACCTGAGTTTAGCTACCAGTTGTTTACCAGAAATCTCTAGACACTAATTTTAGTGAGTCATCCACGTCTCGAGGTTGAAAAACGAGTCGAGCGCCTTCACCAAAATACGAGACTATTCAGGAAGTTTGCCGAAAGTTCCAGATGACAACAGTTGTGTATATAAATGAAAGATTTTTGTATTTGAGTTAGTCATAAGAAGCTCGGCAAACCGCGATATTTAAATGTAACGAAACATAAATTATTATTTGTAATATAAATTAGAATTAATAAAGACTTTAATAAATTCGTAATTAGTTATCGTGAGTTTTAATAAATTAGATCATAGACAATAAATTAGAACTATTAAAACTTCACAATAGTAATACATATTTTATATACATACTTTGGTTTGTATCTAACAGTTTTGAAAATATTAATTTTCTTATTCTTATTGCAATTAATTAAATGGTGTCTGATGTAAAACTGTCATAATAAAAAAAAAAACGAAAAATCTTTTGCGTTACATCCATAGGTAAAAAGTAAACGTAAGTAATATCTGGCATTCTTTTTGATATATTTAATGTTTTAGAATGATCTACCTAAAATCTAAAACTTTTTTGGGTATGGGAAACACATATAATCTGAAATATATAACTAAGACTGTATCTCGGTTGATTAAAAAATATGAATTTAATATAAGTGATAATGTGAACAACTTAAGCAGAAATCTAAAAATATAATATCAGAAAGAGTAATCTACTTAAAGCAACAAAGTAATATTATGCCTTGTCTACAAGACACATCTTGTACAGTTGACTTAAAGAGCTTAATTAAGCTGATTTTTTTCTGTTTGATCAGAATGATCCGCCACCAGCACGAAACAACTAAAAAAAACGGAATAAAATCTACTCACAAGCTGTATGCCATTTAGCCTTACACCCTTTCATCGCACCAGTCCAAAAAAGGCAATTCAATTTAAGAGTCTTTCGCAACTGAAATTTGAAATTATTATTGATAACTCTCATTTTTCGTCTGCGTTGGCTCAAAACGTAATCAATGAGCAGTTCACTATCCATGTTAAAGGAACAAGGGCAAATGAAGAACAATTTTTATTTTCGCATAATTTTAGGTAGCTATCAATAGAATTTTGTGGGATTCGCAAATAAAAACCAATGAATTGCATTTGAATTTAATACGTCTATTTTAGATTTATTCTGTTGCATTACAAAATCTTAGCGGTTGGCAAGAGGTTTATGGTCTACAGCTGCCACGGGGTGCAGGTAGACCAGTGATGAGTTTACCAATCCCTATTTTCATGGCGGTGATGAGTTTTTTCTATGTACGAGGGTATTTATGCTAATTGGTGATGAGTTTACGTGTACCCTAAAACAAGTTACAAGCAACCTCGGGTATAACACGAAGTAGAAAATAGATAAAAATATTTTCATTAAATAGTTCACTCTTCAAAACCCTTTCAATCCAATTTTCATGATTCAGTTACCTTTAGTTCTCAAGATATTTCTAATTGGCCGTTTATTTGCCACACCCTGTATATATATATATATATATTATATATATATATATATATATATATATATATATAATATATGACCATTTTTCCATAATGACAAATTTTTCAATATGACCATCAACAGTCCACAATATCTCTTCTTGTTTTTTTATTTACAGAATTTATACAATTCTCCTCCGTCAAGTTTTTAAATTAAATTTTAAATTCGATCAAAAGTGACATGATAACTCAATGAGGTTTTATTGCCAGTGATGAAGTGGTAAACGTAAAACGGTTATCCATTTATTTGCGCCATTTGGTATTAGTTTTTTTTTTCGTCCAAATCTCTTCTTTAAGTTCGATTTGTATTGTATTTGGAACGAATAAACTTTCCTTTGCATGATGTCTCTATATACAGGGTATCCAGAAATTCTCCTGACAAATGAAAATCGGATATTTCTCAGATAATTTTAAGACGATTTAACCCAATTCACCTAGTCCGAAAATGCTTCCCAAGGGAGCTAGAGCTCTTTGAACATGGCGCCTTGTAAGTAGTTCTGTTTTAATACAAATGTAAATATTAAATTTTGACTAAGATTAAAAAGTAATGTGGATAAATACTTATGGTTAAGGTATATATGAGACAAGCCAGTAAATATGTGAGTAAATTAGGTATGAGTAGAAACGTGGCGTGTCTCACGTAACCACATTGCTTTTTAACCTTAGTCCCAATTTAATCTTTATCTTTCTATTCACTAAAGTAGTTATACCTATACCAGGTAAATAGATTGACTAGTAAGTCCGAAAAATTTCTGTTGTGATGACCGTTTTGGGTAGGTCAACTGGTATTTTAATGCAAAACTTTTTTGTCTGTATCTTTTAGGTATTCGTGATACTCGATTATTAGATTTTCAGATATTCTAGTACTAAATGGTACTCTTACTTAAGTCTGTAGGATACACCGTTTACTAGAAAAATCGATTATCGATTTATAAAAATTTATATCGAAATATCGATATTAAAAAAAACTAATTACAAGGCGCCATCTTCAAAGAGCTCTAGCTCCCTTAGGAAGCATTTTCGGACTAGGTGAATTGGGTTAAATCGTCTCAAAATTATCTGAGGAATCTCCGGTTTTCGTTTTTCAGGAGAGTTTCTCGGCACCCAGTATAAAATCATAAAAAATTGCTTTTTTTCCTGTACACTTTACAGCCTTTATATATAATTCTTTACATTTTCTATTTTAAAAGTTTGTAAATAAATCTCTCACTACTCCCTGTCCTACCGGAGTACATGATGTTTCGCTAATAGTTGTAGGATTTTGATGGTTTGGTATTGAATGCATCATGTTATGATGAAATTTTCACACATGAACTACTAAAATGATCGGTAGATCGAGTGTACTTGATGGTATTTTATGCGTTCAAGAGATAAAGTCAGCAGTTTGTAAACACAATTTTCTTTTGAATAGAGGCATTTACCTATCGAGAAATACAATCAAATAACGGATACATATATGTTTTTTAATAATTTTAAACGGCGAAATGTACATACAATACAGTTATTATTAATATTTCTTACCTTATCTATAAAAAGTCCAGTTATAAAATCTGTGATGCTACTTTCATACAAAATACGCTATAAGAAAAGTGTTTAGTACCATACAGTTACTGCGAATAATACATTGGCTTCTAAGCTTATAGGCTATGATTTTTTCTTTTGCTCCTTCACATTTTATATAGTTAACCTCTAACCGGAAACTTATAAACCATAAAAATACACCCCCGAAGAGGCTTATGTTTTAAAGAAACTTTCCGATATTTCCTTTATATCCCCGTAATTTAAATGAAATCTGAATTAGAAAAATATAATTATGATAATTTATCTATTGCATATATAATACGCAGTTTGTTTTTACATACGTGGTCTGAGTATAATGCTTGTCTCAAAGTGATACAAAATTGCATAATGAGTCAATTATTTTACCACATAAATGTTTTTATCACACGTTCCTAGAAATTTTCTGCTCCACTTTTATTCACAACATAGATAAACAAAAAGACGTGTTGAACTGCTTTTGTTATAATTAATTGATTTGTAATTTTGAGCTTTGTACAGAAAGAAGTATACAGTGCGCGTCTAAAGCCATTCCAAAACAGATGTTCTGAACGATGGAACTTAAACTAAATACAAACTAATAAATTTTTGCATGGTTTTTATGACGTTTTAGTGACGTTATCAAGAAAAATGATCGACAAGTGCCAGTTTGTATGATAATGTTTAACGAAATCATATGACAAGTAATACTTCACTTAAAAGCTCATTTCGAATACTATTAACGACATACCCCGATTAAAAATTAAAGGAGTAGCCACAATTACTTTGCCTGATTATATTACTTGCCTGATTCATCGCTGTCATATTTCTTGGGTGGTGGATTGCCCACTACCCTATCCAACTGACTTTTTTATTTACGCAATTCTTCGTAGTCTGCCCTTTTTCATTATTTTACGTGATTATATCATCGAAGCTGCCTTTGGGGTTTTCATCTTATTACATATTGCACTTCACATTGTGCCCTTATGTCTTTGTTTCTTACATGATTTTGTCCTGTTTTATTAATATGGTTTTATATATTCATTTCTGTTATTCTAAGAATACTTCCTTACTTACTTACTTACTTACTCCGTGGCGTTACAACCCTTCGTGGGTTTTAGCCGACTCGACAACATGCCTCCACTGTTTTCTGTCTTGAGCAACCTCCATCCAATTCTCCACGCCCATAGTGCTTAGGTCTCCTACTATATTATCTCGCCACCGGAGACGAGGGCGTCCGCGTGGTCTCCTTCCAGTTGGGACTTCCTCCCACACCAGTCTTACTGTTCGTTCGTCAGAATGTCTTTTGAGGTGTCCTGCCCATTGGAGTCTTCTGGACTTTATTTCTTTTATGATGTTGGCATCTGGGTAAAGTTCTTCAAGCTCTTTATTAGTTCTTATCCTATATTGTCCTGATGCTTCATCAAGCACCGGACCAAAGATCTTCCTTAGGATTTTTCTTTCCCAAACACGTAGTCTCTCTTCATTTGCCTTTGTTATCGTCCACGTTTCGCTTCCATACATCACAACGGGTCGTATGATTGTTTTATAGACCTGTATCTTCGTACGTCGTGTTAGTTGTTTTGATTTTATAAGGTTTTGGAGGGCAAAAATACATCTGTTGCCGGCCTGAATCCTGTTGTTTATTTCTTGTGTTCCGATATTGTCTTCAGTTATTGTTGTTCCAAGATACTTGAATTCTCTAACGCGCTCAAAGTTAAAGTCATCGATGGTAATGTTCTGACCGATTCTATCTCTGCTTTGGTTATTGCGGCTCATATACATATATTTCGTCTTGTTTTCGTTGATTTGGGGCCCCATCTTCTCTGATTCCTTCTCAAACCTTACGAAAGTCTCCTTCATCCTTAATCGCGTGTTTCCTATTAGATCTATATCGTCTGCAAATGCCAGTAGTAAGTTTGGTCCTTCTCGATGAAATACTGTATTCGGTTTTTCGATTCTTGCACTTCTGATTATGTGCTCCAGAGCTAAGTTGAAGAGTTGTGGTAAAAGTGCATCTCCCTGTTTTAGTCCATTGTTTATTTCAAATGTCTCCGAGTATTGTTGTCCAACTCTCACCTTACATCGTAACCGTTCCATACACATCCGTATCAACCGGACTAGTTTTTTTGGAAAGCCAAGTTCCTGCATCGCTGTCCACAGTCTGTCCCTACATACTCTATCAAATGCTTGTTTAAAATCTATGAATGCTTTCAGTTTTATTATATTCAGAATTTCTCGTTTCTATTTAATTATTATTACTAATTTCACGCCAGTAGATTGGAAAAGTAGTGGGTATACCAGTTGCTGGCATAGGCCAGTAACTGGCAAGCACAAAACACATCTGCTACTAATTGGCATGCCAGTAGCTCGCTTGCCTATACTGACAAGGCGAAAAAGCAAGGTAGATTTTTACACATGCCAGTGCTAGTAAACAATCGAGTGGTTTTCATCTGAAACTAAAGTACTTGTTTTGTAATTAAAAGTTTTTGAGTTTCCAACAAAAAAAAAAAGGGGATCCATGAAAGGTATTTTCTTCTTAGAGTAGACTTTTAAAGAACAGTTTCGAAGCAGGTACACGCCCTTTTTCTCTCACCTGTCTCGTTCGCGCAGAATGCTACCTTAGGGCATTTTTGTGTCAATTATTGGAACATATTTCTCGATTTCCGATGTTGATGAAAATTTCTATTCCATCTCTATGCTATGGGTCTATGTTGAACAAAATTTTCAAATCAATCAGAGGATAAACGCTTCTAACATTCCATGTGCCTATTTAGTGTGGATTTTGATATTTTGAGCAGCAGGATTCTTAATTCCTTTTGCTAATCAAAGGGCTTTCCGGTACTAGGAGCAGTGATTTTTATTTTCCTCCACATATAAATATGCTGGGAAATAGTTAACTTCACTGTTTTAAGTTTAGTAGCCTAAACATAGGGACAGATGCTGTTTTCAGCCGGGCACCCTGGACGGGACGCTGCGCACATGCTTCTGAACTACGCCTAAAAGCGGGGCTACCACTCGCTTTAGCCTATTCAAATTTTCTTGTTATCCGACTTCATCATCGTTAAGATCTTAGACTGTACTCTAGACAAGAGTGCTATCAAACCATAGTTTTTTATGCCTGCCATTTTTAATGTTTTTGTCACCAAAACATCATAAAAATAAATAACAGCCAGCTTAGTCTAATTACCCAAAATGTTATTAATTCATGGATTAGAAAATATGCGTGAGGAGACTTTAGATGCGCACTGTATTATTTCCAACACACAGATGATGGTTAGCGACTTAAGTGCAAATTTTGATGAGTTAGTTAAAACGAACAACACAATGATGTGAAAAGTAGATAGCTTTATTTTCTAATTACCACTTCCTGTCAGCCAATGTCCTGATATCATTGTTTTGATAGCCAATTCAGATGTTCAAAACTGAAAATTGAAAATGTTATGATGAGTTACCCAACCTTATTTATATCTATTATATATTTATATCTATAAATTTTTAAGATTTATATTATTAACGTTTTTACTATATACAACGTTCAGCCATAACTGAAATTTTTAATGTTAGTAATTTAATAACTATATAAAAACCAATATTTTTTGTAACCTCATGTGTAGTGGTTCAATTTGAAAATTCCTTAAATAATAAAAAAAGAAAAACTTTATTTAAACCTTCTTTTAAAATTCGTTCCCAGTCTAAGACCGAATGGTTACATAAAGTTTACACCATTGGGTATGTTTGCTATGTTCTTCTCATACAAACATTGTAAAATCAAATTAATTACCGACTTTCTACTCAAGATGCCGTTCATCATTGTTTCTTTTATAGTTAACAGTTCATTAGACCTACGACATTTTGTGATTATTTAGCTACAGGTATATAGAATTTATTGTTCAGCTCTTTAGAATTTTTAGAGAAAAATAAGACATTATGGGATAACAATACAAAATAATCCATTCAAAAATTTGCCAAAAAAAAAACAAACGAAAAGTGGACGAAAAAGAAGTCATATACAAGAACCTTAATTCAGAAAAGGTTTAGACATAAGGGAACGCTATTAGATTACATCACTTACACAACTAGATATAAATCAGGATATCTATATAAATGTGCTTCATTGAGTACAATAACGCATTTAATAGAGTGAGACAAACAAATTATCCAACTTATTAAAGATGGAAAATAGATTATAGACACATATGAATGTACTACAATAAAAGCAACAGTACACATCGAAGCAGAATCAACAGAATAAATAAGCATTCAAAAGATAATCCGACTATGTTGGATCCTGTCACCAGAAAATATTTAACACATATTCAGAAAAATTAAGCTGAATGAGAATAAATCAGTCCATATAAATTTTACCAATAAGAGAATTAATAATATTCCAATTAGAATAAATGATGTCCAAGTGCCTATTGCAACATCAGCAAAGTTCTTGGGGATCACTCTTGATCCCTCACGTGAAGAAGAAAAGAGAAGAACTAGGCATCCGCTACAAGAAAATGTATTGGTTGATGGGAAGGCATTCCTCTCTATCCATAAATAATAAACTCCTAATCTATAAATAAATACTGAGGCCAGTATGGACCTATGGCTGCCAACTCTGGGGCTGTGACAAGCCTAGTAACATCAAAGTAATCCAGTTATTCCAGAATAAAGTGCTGAGGAACATCGTAGATACGCCTTGGTACGTTAGGAACAACGATATAACCGGGACCTCAAGATGGAAGACGTCAATCAGATAATCAAAAAATTTGCAGGGAGCTACAAACAACGATTCTATCATCATGTAAACGTCGAGGCTATCCAGCTCCTCGACAATACGAACCTAGAGAGAAGGCTCAAAAGGACAAAGCCTTTTGAACTGGTATAGTGAGTGAGTGAAAAGCAGAGCAAAGTGTTGTGCGAGTATGCATGCTAAATTTAATGCTAGTTATTAGAAATAATAGGAAAGATACTAGTGAGTAGACACCTAATTTTAAGTTTTTATTAGTAATTTAAGTTAGAAACAAATTGATAATTGGTCTTACTGACCAGATTTTAATGTAAGTACACTTCGGTGTCTTTAGTGAAAAAAAATATTCAGAATAAATATTTATTGAAGCGCCCGTAAAGAAAAATATCGATAGATAAAAAAGAGAACAGAATTCCAATTAAAAATATCAGATCTGCAGACAATACAATTATTATAGCACAAATTCTCTGTAACTGATAAAGCTACTCCTATTTCATCCAAATTCATCCATTCATAGACATAGATATAATAATGATCATTAGTAAGAACACCAACATAAACGCCCAAATTACAATAGGCGATATACCCTTAGAACGAGTGGAAAAATATGCTATTTTGGCTGCAATATTAATGATACTTGGGATCACAGCTACAAAATAAAAACTAGTTTTGAAAAAGTCAGAAGCACTTTCGACAGCCTTAGGAAGATTATCTGCAACTTATCTTTAAGTATCAATATACGCATAAGAATTCTTAGATGTTATGTCTTTAGTGTCCTCCTCTATGGAGTAGAAAGCTGGAGCCTTACAGAAGATGCCATAAAACGATTAGAGGCAAATGTGGTGCTACCGACGTATGTTGAGGGTCTCATATATACACCACATAAGTAACATAACTATTCTCCAGAGGAAGAAAGACAAAGAAATTTTGTGTAATAGTAAATACCGACTTCTACAGCTGATTCTACAAGGCAAGATTGAGGGTAAGAGAGGCCCTGGAAATATATCCTGGCTGGCCAATCTTAAGTGGACTGGCCTAACGTCAACCGATCTATTTCGAGCTGCTGTGAATAGAATAAGATGGGTCAATGTGGTCGCCAACATCTCTAGAAGATAGGCACATTTAGAAGATAGACATAGATCTCGTACAAATTTCTTCACTGATTTCTGCCATCTGTTTTACGCATCCACTCTTTTCCTGTAGTAGCTCGGATATCATTTATTCGTCTTTTCTAAGCTCCATCTCTATATCTTTTCGTTTATCTTGATCTGTACTTTGTTACATTACATGACCATTATTTTCAGATTGTATTACTACATGCCCAGCTTCATATGCATGTGTGCTTATATTTCTATTCTCTTCGTTTCTGATTATCTCACAGTGAAAGAGTATTCGTTGTGTTACAAAAAGTACAAAAAAATATTGTAAAAACTAGCAAAGAATACGTCTTAACCTTGGGAAAGCAATGTAGTGGTAAATTAATTAATGGAAGGCATTAACGCTCAATGATATTCAAATAATTTACAATTCCTGCAGTAGTGTCATCTTCATGTATGCCAATTCTCTTCTTATAAGACTCACAGCTGGATGAGCTACGAAAGTCGTTGATCAGCCGTCTTACAATCCAGGCATATCACCGTGTGGTTATCCTGTGTTTGACCATTACAACAATCTATTTAATTATGATGCAGAAGTAGGCATTATTGTTTAGATTGCTTCGGCAAGTAGCTGAACATATTTTATTAGCAGGATGTTTATACACTGTTTAAAAAAGGGATTCCCCTTTGAATGAATTATTGTCACATGATTTATATTTATAATCTGGTTCAATTCTAAGGAACTATGAGTTTCAAACGAAACCAGGTACAATATCAAATGTGTACAAGAGAAATAAATACCCACATGTTTCTCAAATAGGTCCAGTAGAACAATTTTGGTCATTTTTCTATCTAAGGGTTTGTGAAAATAACTGGGAAGCTCAGAAGAAACAAAAATTGGAAGCATGAATTTTTAGAAAAATTAATGGGTGTCTAAGTTTCGTTATCAGTTTTGTAGATTATTTTTATATTGTTAAAATATACAATATTAACCATTATTATTGGTTTCGATAAATTTCATTCTTTGCTAAATAAACGTGTTAATTTTGTTCTCGAAGCTTGTGCCCCATAGATAGGAAACTTAAAATACCGAGAGCTCATTATTTCGTTTGAAGTATTTAGTGATATTTTAAACGAATAGTAAACTGCATGACAAATAATAACTAGGTAATTTAATTTTATTGCGTGACTTTTATGCTCCAATGCGCAATTTGTGAGTACTTGTTTGGCCAAGATTAATTTAAACTATAATATATGCAGTACAATAAATACTTACTATTTGTGGTGAACGATAATGAATAAAGTAGCTAGCTAGAATAAAAGCAGAAATATTAATAGACTGATGACTATAATAAATTACACAAACTGAAGAAAAGAGGCTATCGGAAGGCTTAAATCCCAGAGAACAGAAAAAAAATCACAGAGAAATAAAGACAGATATAAAAAAGGCTAAAAAAGTCGATAAGAAGACCGATAAGTAAAGAACTAGATCAAAAACATGGCACGTTCAACTTACATCGTACGATTACAGAATTTATTTTTAAGAAACGACACATTGTTCAATCTATCGTGAACTCGTGAGGGTAGACTTCACTTGAATCACGCTCTCAAAATACTTTAAAAAAAAAAATTCATAACTGAATATTCCAGAAGTGTGAATCAAATTTAAGTGCAGATCAGTTCTGTTTCCGCAGTGAATTGAGCATGGGGAAACTCTTTTTACATTACTTTTGGCCACGAAATGCCACGATCAATAGATGTTTTGTTGATTTGGAGAATACCTTTGAAATAGTCAACCATGGCAAACTTTTACAACTACTAAACGATATGGGATTATGCAATAAGATGTAAAGCTAATTAAAAACCTGTACTGGTAGCAAACAGCAAAAATCAGAATTGATAACAACTAAAATCATAATAAATAAAAAGAAAAAGACAGTCAAGATTTGACTGATCAGTCAATTTGGTTTCGAAAATTAGGTTACGGATTTTCATAATAAATACTTTGTAACAATATAAACGTCATACATTTGTTAACATTCTTTATATAATTATTATATTTCAATTTGTTTCGGTTTTATTCATTTACTAATTTTCTCTTTTATTTTATTATTTTTATTATCAAAATAGTTGGCGCTCAACTCTTCGATCAATTTTCTATTATTATTATTATATTATATATTCTGCTGTCATAATTTTTATTCTTCATTTTAAATGTACATTTATTTTAGTTCTATTTCCCGTATTCGACGGCAGTCTATTGTATGCCGTAGACACAGAACAGTATAAAATATCTATGCTTCACTTCAAGCGACACATTAATGTCAGTTGACAACTCTTGACATCTGTCATGTCATTTCAATTCAATAGAAAAGGAAGTAGTTTTTTATAATATATTTTGTCTATTTAGGCTGGATTTTCTGTCCCAAATTCATTTATATTGTTAAATCTTTCTTGGGATAGTTGATAATTCTTTTATATTTATACTATATATAGTTACTTTTATTGTAAGGTATATAGTTACAATATAAGTAACTACCTTAGTTATAAGTAAGTATACTTATAATTACCCATTGGCGCACATCGTTTCTGATGGGTCCTTCGATAGTTACAACCTAATAAGAGAAGAGTACGACAAGACTGTGTGTTGTCGTCTATATTATTCAGCTTATACTCTGAAGAAATATTCAGTAAAGCGTTTGAAAACATACAAGTTATAAAAATTAATGGAATTAAAACATCAAGTATCAGGTGACGGAATTTAACATGAAAATAAACAGTGATAAGACCAAAGTGCTGACCTTTTCTAGATCTCAGAATCATTCTCTCTTGGATCCGAAATATATGATATTGGACGAGTTTAAATCATGAAAAACGAATAAGAACAGCAGAGAATAGAAAAAAATTTGCCAACATAATCTTCTTCTTGTTCTAGTTCCATGACCGTTATCGATCGTTGGATATCATGTTGGCTACCATATTCACTATCGTGACTTTATTGACAGCAGCTCTAAATAACGATGTAGTTGATTTTCCATACCATTGCCTTAGATTTTTCAGCCATGATGTTCTTCGTCTACCAGGACCACGATTACCTTGGATCTTTCCCTGAATGATCAGATGTAAAAGATCATATTTTTCAGGGTGTCTCATAATGTGACCGAAGTATTCCAGCTTGCGTTTCTTTATTATATTGACCAATTGTGTTGTTTGGCTCAGCCGTCTAAGGACCTCCTCATTTCTAACTCGGTCGACCCAGCTTATTTTCAGTAGTGGTCTGTATACCCCACATCTCAAAGGCTGTCAAGCGTTTAAGCATAGCCTCAGTTAGAGTCCACGATTCCACTCCATACAGCAGGACAGGAAAGATGTAGCAAGATGTCATACGAACTCTAAGGTCAATGCTAAGATCGTGACTGCAACGTACGTTTCTCATTTTTACAAAGGCAGCTCGGGCTTGTTTTAATCGGCTTTAATTTCAGCGGTTGGATCCCAGCTCTCATTGATATTACTGCCGAGATACACGAGTTTCTCTACTCTGTCCAGTGTGGCATCTCCGACTTTTATACCGTCATCCTGTATATAATTTTGTTTGCTAACTATCATATATTTAGTTTTCTTATCGTTGAGTTTTAAAATCCATACTGATCACACGTCTGTTTTATTTTGTTCATTAGATTTTGAAGGTCTTCTCCGCAATTGGCAATGACTAAGGTATCGTCGGCATATCTAATATTGTTGACGGTTACTCCATTCACAATAATACCTTCGGTTGTCTCCATTAAGGCTTCCTTAAATATTTAATCCGAATATAAGTTAAAAAGTAAAGGCGACAATATACAGCCTTGTCTCACTCCTCTTTTTATATTTATTTCATCCGACAGTTCTTGTTCAAACCTTTATTCTGGCCACTTGATGCCAGTATAGATTTGTAATTATTTGTAGATCTTTATCGTCCAATCCAGCTGTTTCCAATATTTCTAGCAAAAGTAATCGCCAACGTTCATTTATTGAATACGGCACGATAAAAAGAAAAAGACACAACACTTGATCTAGCGTAAGGTCCAAGAATAAATGTCCTTCAGTTGCACTAGCAGAGTGAAGGGAAGAATATTATTAACTTCTTGCTATTGCCAATTTCGTAATAGTTCTCACCTTTAAATTTCTCAAATCATGAGAAACTAACTATTCTACTAACTTATTCTATTGATGGGTTAAAAATAAATTAAGGAGTAGAAATACGGGTTAATGATCCCAAAGCTACAATAGTCCTTGGAAATACTTCTCCAATATCTAAAAAAGAACATAAAATAACTTAACACAAAAATGGTCGGACAAAATAAAGCACATAACTGTTTACTCATTCTCCGAAGCAAAACAACATGCAAAGGAGAAAGATATATGAACAGAAATAGTCAAACTAATTACATGACGCCGCTACATTCCTTATGAAGAAGAAAAGATAGAGGAGAGGAAGATTTCAAGAAAAACTAGCAATAGATTTTTGTATTCAAGACTCTGAAGTCTACAACTTGTAAGTCCGCAACAGATTGAAGCTGTAAATAGTTCCCTATTGCTGATAGTTTTGTTAACGGAAATAGTACTTATTTTAGATCAAAACCGTTCTATGATATTTCGAAAAGTCACATGATGGAAAATAGCCGAAAATAGAAAAAGGAACTGGCTGCAACCTATTTGAAAAATTCTCCAGGCCAAATGCAAGCAAAAAAGTTTAAAACTTTCTCCTTGCTACGTAAAAGTGCTCTTAAAGCGTAAGAGAACTAAACAAAGGTGTTATCACTAGATACTGCTCACTTAGATATCACGTATGTCAAATGGACAAAGAGAGACAACGATATGCATATTTTGCAAAAATTCAGAGAAAACGGCCAAAGATATTGTCTGTAACTACAGGACCATTGTTCACTTAGTTGAAATTACAAATTAGGGAAACCTAAAAAGGTAACAAATATAATTTAGAAGCTGATATATTTTTGTTAAATGTTTAGATCTTTTGGACAAGAACATAGACGGGTACACAAGGCAAAACCATCTGTTTGAAATCTACATCAATTTCACATCTTTTGGAAAGAAGAAATACATAAAAAGACCGATGCCAATGATACTATTTGGATCTACTTATTAAGGATAATACCTCAACATATTTCTCTATTTGATATAAATAGTTATACATATTTTTATATATCTAGTACATATTATACAATATTTTTTATCTGGATATTTATTATGTACTCTAAAAGCATGGAATACCAGCATATGGCTCCAAGTAAATGGATTGTAATTTCTATATAAACTAATTTTTCCCTTCTAACTACTTATTAGAGTTTTTCTATGAAGTACAGTCGTTCCATTATCCACATGATCCCTAGCGACCGTCCCTACAAAACGACCCCTAGCCCCAGCCGGTACTATTTTTAGAGCTGTACAGAGAGGGAGAATCACATAAAAGAGGAAAAGAAAGAGACAGGAGGCAGCCCGAATACGGTTAAAATAAACATCTATATTGATTTTACGTGGCAGGCACCAAGCGGCAACCCTGTTGCCAGCTGAGTTCCACTCATGGCTTTTGTTTGGGACGCACGAAAACAGTTATGTACGCCTAGCTATAATCTAGGTATAAGCTGTGGTTATGCGATATAATGGCATCGGGAACTGGTATGGAACTGTTTATGTGGTTAGTTATAAGAGAGAGTAGAAATTATAAATACATTTTATACTCGATACGATCATCCTAAGTGTTAAGAACGATTTTTACCGACATAACTTTAAAAATTTTATTTCTGGATTCGCAAACTAATAAATAAAATAGTAAGGGAAAGAATTAAAAAGACTAAAATTCATTTACAGTAAATTATATATGGAGGCAAAATTACAAAAGCATTGGCGATTAATGTGGACACAAATGGCATGTGTTTTTCAATTATTAGTAACACACAAAGCAAGAATAGAAAAGAAATTCAATTTACTCGTACATAAATAGTTTTATTACGAAATTGTCCCCTCTTGACTTTTTTTAACTCCTGGAACTCTGGCATAGACTCGATGATTTTTTTTACAGTTTTTCGATACGTTCTGTGCTCATCAGAAATATCTGGATTACAGATCAATCAGTTTTATTTTGTCGTGCAATATATTTTACGAAGAGCACACAGATCTTCAAGTTGATGATGATTTTGCGCTTAAATATTTCATCATGACTTTGGACATGTAGTATGAGTTGAATCCTGTTGAAAAACCGCTTGAGAGCTGGCATCAACTTTTCTTAGTTTAATTTCAAATCTACTTTTTAGCAGTTTTCTGTTTTTTGCGAGTTTTTTCGCAGGTCCACTTTTTTTGTTTCAAAATCTTGTTTACAGATCCTAAAGTCACGTACACATATATTGGCAGTATATAAGAGTCGTTGTTATGTGTTCATACAAAGGAACAATGAACAATTTGAGAAACAAATAAAGCCTTAATTCAGCTTACTTTTATATTTTACATATTTTTATTACAAATTGGTCGTTTTTGCTATAACAATTGCTTCTTTAAATAAAAAGACTGATATGCTTTTGTACACACTTATGAGCAATCAAAGAATGGAAAAAAGGAAAGTATGTTTGAAGTGTATAAACATTTATTTCCTAGCTGAGCGCTTTCGCCTTACAAAGCCATATTCAGAGCTATGGTCAAGTATTTTAAGTATCACTACTTGGAGATATCTCATTTGGAAACAAATTAGAGAAATGTTATTTTTAAGCTGGTTTTATTACAAATTTTCCATTGGAAAACACAAAAAACTATATACTGGACTCCACAAAAAACACATTAATAAATGTGGTTGTGGTACGGGTGTCAGAACCCGACCATTTATTGGAGTTAAAGCAGCAGATAGAACATCTTTGCCTTCCCATTTCAAAATTTTTAACTCGCTGACATATCTTCAGCATGAATTTACACAAAATATGCAATGTGATAACTATAATGGAACTGCGACAGTCTTCGCACGCTATCGTTGAAATTTTCAAAAAGACTGGGTAACATTCTTTAAACATTACCTTCACCAGTTCCTTATAGTTGGCATATGTGTGTAAAACATCGGTCCTTTCTTTTACAATAATTCCATAAATGCTTACAAGGGTTAAAATCTCAACCATTAAATGACCATTTCATTAATACAATATCAACGAAATGCAAGCAGTCACTAACTTATCCAATCGCATAGAACGAATTGTTCTTGCAACAATAAAAAAAATGGTCCATAAAAATAGTAAATCGCCATGTTACATTATTATTTTTCTTAAAAATAATTTGAATTCGAATACACGATAGTCTAAATAGATGTTCCGCTCCAAATATTTTAGAGCTGCCATCACACTGCTAAGAATAATTGTAGAACAGTCACAGGAATTCAACTCTCCTCTCTTTGTGTGCTTTGTGGACTTCAAGAGAGCTTTTGACACGCTCACACATACGGCCATATGGAAAGCACTGCAGGAAATAGGAATACCAGAAAAAATAGTAAATCTCATCAAAGAACTCTACAGTGACACAGAAAGCAAAATCCTACACAACGGCATAACATCTGACCCAATAGCTATGCTAAACGGAGTAAAGCAGGGCTGTGTTTTATCCCCCATACTATTTAACATTGTACTGGACTCCGTACTAGCAAAGGTAAACTCTAATAGAGGAATTTACTGGGGATTAACAAACAGACTGGAAGACCTAGATTACGCTGATGATATATGCCTCGTAGCACATACAAAACAGGACATGCAACTCCAAGTAAACAAAGTACAAGAAGAATCAAAGAAGGTTGGTCTAGAAATAAACATCAACAAAACCAAAGAAATGCGATTTGGTACCAGAAACAACCAACCTATTATGATCAACGACCAGAAAATTGAGAGAGTAGCGGAATTTGTACATCTGGGCAGCATAATTGACTGTAATGGGGGTACAGAGCGTGATGTACATGAAAGAATAAATAAGGCTCGCAACGCCTACAATATGCTTAACAACATATGGAAATCCAGGATTTACCCAACTAAAACGAAATTAAAAATCTTCAACACAAATATAAAAGCTGTATTACTGTATGGCTGCGAAACGTGGAAGATATCAGCACCCATAGTACACCCAATTACAAGTTTTCATCAATAGAGCGTTACGAAAAATCCTTCGTATATTTTGGCCTAACCGAATCTCCAATGAAAATTTATGGAACCAAAGCAACCAAGAAAATGTCATAAAGCAAATAAGGCGAAGAAAATGGAGATGGCTGGGCCACACACTCCGTAGACCCCCAAATGACATTGCCAGGACAGCGCTGGATTGGAATCCCCAAGGCCGACGGAAAGTAGGCAGACCTAAGGGAACTTGGAGAAGGACAGTACTGGACGAAGGGAGAAAAATGGGAAAATCCTGGCTTGAAATCAAAGCACTAGCCAGAAATAGAGTTCGCTGGAGACACTTTGTGGAAGCCCTATGTTCCTCTTAGGAATCTTGGGACTATATATATATATATATATATATATATATATATATATATATATATATATATAATATATATATATATATATATATATATCACACATTACTCGAATATTATTTTCCAATCTGTCTTCCAGTCATCAAGAGCAAACGGAGCCGCAGTTGCCTGCATGAAAGAATATAAAGAAATAAAAATATCGGGAAAAAATAAATGGCAGAATTTACAAAACAGTCATCAGACCAATAATGACATATGCGACAGAAACAGGACATGACCAGAGAGGACAAAAAGGATGTTAGAAACAGCAAAGATTCACACTTTTTAAAACACTATGTGAAAGAGCTAGAAGTACAGATATACGACGTAGATGCAAGGTGACGAACATCAAGGACTGAATAAGAAATAGAAGAGTAGAATGAAACGTTCATATAAGCCGAATGACAAAAAATAAAGTAGTCACGTAAATGATGAAACGACAAATTACTGGAGGCACTTCGAAAAACTGGCAGAGTCATGTCTACATAAAAAGAAGAAGAATATCAACAGATCAATACTGTTGACTTCTGAAAAATCGAAACTTTGATCGAGCTTTGTGGTTACCAATCAGTAACAGAGTAATTACGAATCCCTAATATAATACTCCCTAATATTTCTTGTCTAAATCAAAGTCATCGTTCCCCTCATAGGACGAATCATTTCTATATTGTATATATATATATATATATATATATATATATATATATATATATATATATATATATATATATATATATATATATATATATATATTATCTATCATAACTGTGACTTATGGCTACCCGTGCTACTACATTGGTGGTACCCGTGCTACTACATTGGTGATACCCGTGCTACTACATTGTGGTACCCGTGGTACTACATTGGTCTGCAGGGTAAACTAAGTGAGGTTAACCAGATATGGTGAAAAATTCACCAAGTAATTGCCGGTATTACCAATCCCCCACTTACTGACCAACCGCTACAAGCAGATCCTTCATACAAGAGGTAATCTTTTGACCTGGGGTGAAAAATCGGTCCTAAAGGCGGATGATCCACGGTCAAGGACTTAAGGATGGGGAAGTCAATCAATCATGGTAATGAGGATCTGAGAATCTGTTGTAAGCCGGTCGTACTGCAGCCAGTTGGGTTATTGTACATTTTCCATTTACTAATGATATCCACTCCATTCGAGAATTCCCATTCGCTCAAGATACACAGGTCTAGAGGAAGAATACCATATATTTTTGGAGTTACTCGATAGTATCAGAAGAGTATTTGCCGTCTGCGATCTAATTACTTACAGTCATGAAAGATATGGTTGACTGTTTCAGGTCTTCTAATACAGAGTCCGCAGCTTGGTCTCCTTCTATGCAGGTATCCCTTGACTGTTGCAGTAAAGAAGAAGCCTGTTATGACCTGATTTTTGTTATGACCTTGTTTTCCGAAGAACTTCAGCCTGTTACGGTCCGTCCAATATAAATTTTGCCAGGTTTTTGACCGGGTATGTTTTCCCAGACAGTTATGTTGCCTTCGGATCCAGGCTTTTTGACCGAAGTATTTTGAAGTTGGTGCTCTTCTGGCAAGCTCACGAGTTTTTTATTTCGTGTATTCATGGCAGCACGGCAGGTTGGATCTGTGCATATATTGATCCGCATCAGTTCCAAAACCCTCGTGTTAATTTATTTGGTACAGTGGAAAATTGCAAAAATCTCTGTCAGACATACAAAGGTATATTCTCCTAGCGGAACAGAAATGTTTAAAAGCTATGGACATAGTCCACATTTAAATACTAGAGCTTTTCTGCCCCGCTGCTATTTTTAAACAGTGATACAACTAATACCGTTTGTCATGTTTCAGGTATTCCAACCAACACTGATTTATCATTCTTAAGTGTAGCGAAACACCTCTATATCTTCTAAGCTCCATGTTTATTTGGTCTGGTATTCTTACCCAAAAAGCCTAACGTTAAATAGCATTTTAATCATTAAGCTGATGCCCTAAAATGTTCTACTCTAAAAGTTTTCGTAACATTTGCAACAATTTACTCTAAAATAAGTAACAAGGTAGAGTTTACAAGGATCGTGGTACCTGGGGAGACACTGTTTAGTGTAACTGTATTACCATAGAGACATATTCAAAATCAGAATCTTGCGGAAATACTTGCGGTTCAGAAGGCTAAAAAAGATCGAACTTGATTGACAGACTAAAGAAATTTGAAAGGTGATATTTTTGACGCATACTAGGAATATTATGGACTGATTATGGACTAATATTTTACATACCACTACGTCTCAATATACCGAAACATGAGGTTTCGGTATATTCGGACAACTTCTTCAACAAAAACTTGAATATCTTGGAACAAGAAGGAAAGTAGAATGAATCGGGAAAGATGTATGTAGAATAAATATGACAGGTTCAATTTTATCAGATCCAAAATAATTTCTACGAAATAATTTTAACGAAACCTGTATTTTTACAGGTTTTAAAAATGGAAAATGAGGAAAGATGTTGTTGAAAAATTTTTGAGACTGCTTTAGGCGTAGAATAAACTATCTACTTAGGCGCTGCAAATAAGATTAATCAAGATCGAACTTACTAAAAACTTTCGATCAGTACGTATTTCCGGTTCTGCCATATGAAATTGAAACATGGGCTTTTAACAACAACATAATAAACAAACTTCAAGTGACTCAGCTATAGAACGGAGAATGTACAGCTATGGAACGAAGAATGCTCAACATTAAGTTCAGCGATCGCAAATCCAATAAAGAAATAAGAAGACGATAAAAAAAAACAGATGTGATCCAAAATATTGTTATGTTAAAATGGAACTGGGCAGGCTACATAGGAAGAATGGAAGACACCCGTTGGACGAAGCAAATTGTTGAATGGCGATTAAGAGCAAATAAAAGAAGTAGATGCAGACCTCAATCCAGAAGGATTGATAAAATCAAGCAAATAGCTGGTCACGAATGGATGCAAAAAACAACGAACAGAAATGAATAAACACACCTAAGGAAGGTTTACATCCGATGATGAATCGAAAAGCTGATGATAACGATGATGAAATAAAATCAATATTGGCATAGTGATTTTTAAACTCTGACCATGAAATGAGGCCCAAAGAAGCAGCACTTCTAAACAAAAATGTAGAATTTTATAGGTACAGGACTCACTTTCTTTCATTTTTTTAAGTAAGTGTATTATAACACCGTATGTAAGTAAGTGTTTTGACTATTACGGGACAATAACGAATAACCTATCGTAATGTTCAATATTTTTTGACCACTCTTTTTATAACTAACACATATTAAAAATTATTCGGGAAAATAATTTACCATATTCTGGGTACAAACATTACCGACAACATCGCGCTAAGAAAATGGTAGCCTGGCAACTGTTACCGTGTGGTCGTTAGGTCGCCATGCATTGCGCAGCGCTAAGCGCCAAACCGGATGGAAAGAGAAGATAGTATAATAAAAAAGCCGAAACTGGAATCAATAGAAAGAGAATAAAAGCGGTCGACTGGGCCTGGAAGGAATATTCCAATACAAGGTGGTTTTCAAAACTAGCTAGTACAGAGTGGAATTGTGGGAAACGAAATGCAGAACGAACTTCACGCCTTGAGTACGCTACTATGGAAGCCAACGGAAGTGGAATATTGATTAATAAAGGAAAACATTTTTGTTGGAGTCAATGTGGTGGTCATGTAATATTCAATATTTTCGCTTCTGATTACGCAGCATAAGGATTAAGAAATTTAATTTTATAGATGAATACCGGGGCCAGTTAAAAAATTTACTGGTTTTGAAATATATATTACAAAGAGCGATTAGATTCATTCAATTAAATGAACTGTAAAATATTTTATCGCAGCGGAAATTTTAAAAGAGCACTCAAAAAAGTGTTGGTTAGCTTGAATTATTTAATAATTATTAATATGATGTTTCGCTATTTTGGAAAGTTGCAAAGAAAGAACATAGCCATAATTCTGTCACTAAAAAACTCGACATCATAATTTTCTCTTTGAAAGACATTTTATGTTATCGACTATTGGCAATAGTAGCGTTCAACAAAATTATAGGATTAGAAGCACGAAAGTATTATTGTTAACGCATGCAAGGTGCTTTAAACCTAGTAACTATCAATCTAAGAAAACCGCGAGAAAAAGGACAACAAGAAATGATAGCATGTTGGAATATCAAATCATGGACAAGCAGAGAACAAGGAATAATTATGAGACAAGAAAAAAGGCAAGGGAACTATAAAATATCCAGATTACATATTACTATACAGCGGGAAAGAAAAAGGAGAATGTGCAAGGTCAAGAGTTGGGATAGTCATCCAGAAGAAATTAAAAAAAAATATATAGGTAGATGATGTACAATATATTAACCCTCTAACTTGTAAGAGGTCGCAGAGGTTAAACCTTATCGTTACATTGTCTCAGTTTTGTGCGACAGGTCGAGGTGAACGCAGACAATTATCTCACATTAATTTCATTTTTGAAGTAAAATTATGATACCGCAAATAATCTGAATTTAGTGAAAACGCTTTTTATAGAGTGGTTTACAGCTTCAAGTTTCACTATATATAGGAATTATTACAAAATAAGTATTCTGAGTGTGCTTTAGAAGCGAAAATAAAAAGGGTTCCTGAAAGACCCCTTGCCGGTTTATGTTAAGTTTCGTCTCACTTTGTTGTGATTGTTGTGTTGTTGTGGTATTGTTTCCCAACGTTTCATCACTTATTCGTATATTTTGCTTCTGTAAATGACCGAAGATGAAATCCAAGCACTTATGGACTCTGTTGAAACGGATTCGCCAGAAGGTGATTATAGTAGTGATGATACAGACATCGATCCAGATTATGAGCCATATATAGGGTCTTCCAATAAGAATGCCCTGATGTTATTTTTTAAACGAAAACGGCAAAAATTGCTGTTAAATCAAAAAAAATTGTTCTATTGCAAAATATAAGAGATAACAATTATGTTTCGAATAAAACATCATTCAAATGTCCACTGCGACTACGTTTACAGGAGCAAATCTCATGAACCCAATTTTCCGGTCACTTTATGCAAAATATCCGCATTAATCTCACGACTGGTGTGCTCTATGTTCCTCTTCAAGTCTTCAATAGATTCTGGTTTATTTACATAGACCAATGACAATATAGCACCATAAAAAATAATCCAATGGTGTTAAATCGCAGCTTCTTGTAGGCCAAGCATCTGGTCGAGGTTCTCCTGTGATCTCTGGCATCAAGAGAAATCAATGTTTCCGGGAACTTTTCCTTCAATAAATCAATGGTTGGGGTAGCAGTGTGATACCGTCCTGTTGGAGAAACATGCCATCCAAATCCATTTCATCCAACTGAGGCTACAAAAAATTCGTTATCATCGTTCGATACCTTTCACCGTTGACTGTTACACCAATGTTCGAAAAAATGAGGTCCGATGATGCCACCATGCCATAAACCATACCAGACAGTGACGTTTCTTGGATGCAAAGGCTTCTCAAGAATCTTATGTGGATTATTTTAAATCTAAAGATGACAATTTTGCATATCCACAAAGCCGATTAATCAAAAATGAGCTTCATCGGAAAAGATTATTTTTTTTTAAAAAGTCACCATCATTTTCGAGTTTGTCTAGAGCCCAATCAGCGAACAAACGAAGCTTTATGATGATCAAGTGGTTTCAGTTCTTGAGTCAGAACAATCTTGTATGGGTGTAGGCCTAAATCTTTTCTCAGAATTCGCCAAGTTGTCATTCTGTGTGAGTCCAAGTTCTTGATAACGACGATTTACGGACACATTTGCATTCTCCGCTACACTGGCTCTTACAGCAGCAATATTGTTCTGAGTTTCTTGCATTTCGGCGTCTAGTTGGTGGTTTCGTATCGTGCAGAGTAAATTCACATTTAAACTTTTTTAACGATTAGACGAATTACACGCATATCAGGACGATGATTTGGTCCATAACTTTCACGTAATGCACGATAGGTATTCACAAAAGAACGATTAAAATTTTTCTTTTATTATTTATTTATTAACAAAATTTTAGGATAGTTTCCAAACGTTATTCAAGCGTATATCTTGCCATGATAATTGGTTAGAGTATACTAAATATAAACGCCAACAAGTGACAGTTCTATCATTTTTAAACTGATCGCTATGACATTTCAAAAACAGGACGTTCTTATTGGGAAACCCTTTATATCTATGAAAGCAATTCCATCTACTTCAGCCGCCGATACCACACATGCTGCAAGTTTTAAGCCAACGAAACGACCCCGTTTGCCATTACCTATAATGTAAAATTCTGGTCCTTTGATCACGCCTTCTATTGGTGGTTTTACTGGGAGAGGTAATAATTATATATTCATACTTTAGCAATAGTGTACTTTTTCTGTTATCATTTCAGCTATTCAGGATATCAAAAAAGGTTCGGAACAATTTACCAAGGTAACGTGGCGTAAGGTATCAATGCACTTACATGTAAACGAAGTAGCTTTCCAAGGAGATGCACGGTTGCCATCGTCAATAAAAGAACTGAAAATACCAATAGAACTCTTCAATTATTTCTTCACAAACGAGACTATTGATTTGGTGGTCAATGAAACGAACGCTGCAGCCCGTTAAGAAAATATCAATAAAAAAATTCACCATGAGTGGTGAGGACATTCGGAAATTTATCGGAGTGTTGATGTACATGTCGATTTATCGATACCCTAATCTCGAGAGGTGCTGGAGTAAAAACGCGTTCGCCCCCATCCAGAAGACAATGCCTGTAAAAAAGTTTATGGAAATAAAGAAACACTTATTGTTTCAAGATAAAAGGCAGCGCATTCGTATCCGGAAATTGGCCGATAAGGTCAACAATCGTTTCGATTCAATTTCAAAGACGGCTGATTGTGTGTTGATGAGCAGATGTGTTAGACCAAACTCAAGCATCGTCTTCGTCAATTTATGCCAAATAAACCGCACAAATGGGACATGAAACTGTTTGTGCTTTGTGATTCTCAAGGTTATGCATATCGTGTTGAAATTTACAACGGCACAGGCGACAATATAATTTTTCCTGGCGCACCCGATCTTGGAAGCTAATCAAACGTTGCTGTACGTTTGTCACAGACCATACCCAGCTTTTCCCATCACATCCTTTATTTCGACAATTTTTATACGTCTTTACCTTTGTTAGTTTATTTACATGCAAGAGGAATCTATAGCCTAGGTACAATACGAAAAAATAGAATCCCAAACTGTAAGCTTCCGTTGGATAAGGATATCAAAGATGAAGAAAGGATATTCTGTTGAATATGTTTGATCTGCGTACGGTGTTGATTTCAGTACAATTTCTTGGAAAGATACCAAGAACGTGCGGCTGGCATCGACTTACGTTGACATTGACCCGTTTTTGAGAGCAAATCCAAATCAACATATTGCAAAAGTACCACGATATGATCGAAAGAAAAAGTCAACAGTGATACGTCGAAGTCAACTGATAGCAGATAATTCGCTAATACTGCAGAGATATTGGAGGAGTCGATCTGATTGATGGAATGATGGGTCGGTAAGTCGCTACCATATTAATGCAATGATTCGAATTATCTACCATTTGATCGATATGGCTGCAACACATGCTTATATTTTGTACCATCGCATACATGCTGAAAAATGTAATGATTTGAGCAATATCTCAGCGGAATATGAAAAGTTGTTGCAGCTACCAGAATTTAGAGAACAATTGCTGCTGCTCTCGTTGTACTCAGTGAAAAACGTTGGCCAACCTTCAACATCAAAATCAAAATCGATCTCACCGCAACCAACTACTTCTGGCATTGGAAAAATAGCAAAACATACCATTGATGACATTTGCTTCGACGGTATTGATCACTTTCCACTTTGGCTCAACAAAGAGAGCGGTAACAAAAAAAAATGTAAATTTTGCAAAGTGTCGAAAACTCATGTGTGTGTAGCAAATGTGATCTTCATTAATGTTGTTCTAATGCCAAACTTTTTTTTATAATTATCACCATAAAAAATAGTGTACACACATTCTTTTCCGTTTGTTTTTAAGTTTATTTTGATAAAATAAATTCAAATGAATAAAACGCTTTTTTTTCTATTTTTAACTTAAACCGACACAGGGTCTCCTGAGGACCCCCTTTATCTGTTTTTACCGGGAAGCCAAACAAAAATTGATAATTACATTTTAATAGCTTTTCTAGGGGTCTTAATACATTATTAAACTTGAAAACAAATTTCCGACTAAATAGAATAATTTAGAATCATACCAGATTCTAAAAATTACAAAAATTATACGTAAATTGGATAATAGTAAAATACATTTAATATCAGTACATGCTCCAGATATTACGTAATACCCAAGAAGAAACTAAGCCTTCTACAATACATTACAAGATCGGATGAATAAAATTAATATACAAGAAAAAGTCATAATATTAGATGACTTAAATGCAGGAATGGGGAACGAAGTATTAGAAGGAACATTTTTTTGAGAATTGACTGTTTGATAATAAATAACACACTCTTTCCACATAAACCGCAACACAAATATACGTTTACAAATATCCAAGACAAAAATCAACTATAGATTATATTATAATAAGGAACAAAAAAATACACCCTAAACCAGTATTAGATATCAGAAACATTAGCATCACCTAATGTAGGAACAGACCACATTATGGTTTTAGGATTTATGGATCAGATCGCAAAATCTTAATAAAAATACCACTAAAGAAAAAATTATCACCAAAATCCATGGAAAAAATAAATATCGAGACCTTAGAAGACGAAACAACTAGATGGCTATATCAAAAGCGATTGAAAGAAAACGGCATATTAGAAGAAAATAAAGTAAATAAGAACAACATAATAACCGCTGCTAAAGAAAGCATGGGAACACGGAAGGTTAATGTAATTAGCAAAAGGAAGATCAAACCACGGTTCACCAATGAAATTAAAACTTTAGCCTATGAAAAACCAAAAGCGTATGTCCACTATCAAAGTAATAAGACATCCACAACGTACCAGCACTACGTAACCACACGGAATAATTATAAATAAAGATAAATGTCAACTCGCAAATAACAAATCTAAAGAGGGAATACTGGTCTAAGTTCACAAACGAAATGAAACGTGATTTATACGGTGCACAACGAAAAGTGTGGCAGATGGTGAAGAGAAGGAAAAAGCTATTAACGACTATAACAACATAAACAGTATACAAGGAGAACGACGGAAAAAGTATATAGAATAGCTTTACAAGGACAAAGATAGAAAGATCGATAAATAAGATGGAGAGGCAGAAGACAAGCTGGTAACAATAACGGAAGAAGAGGCGATGAAAATTAAAAGAAGATTAAGAACCGAGAAGCCCCAGGTCCGGATACAATTACGAATAAACTACTAAAATATGGAGGAAGAGCATTAACAGAAAATATTACTATAAAAGCATAATGATCACTATACACAAAAAAGGAAAAAAAATGACCCACCTAACTATCGAACTATTACGTACACCAGTTTGAAATTATTGACAATACTTGCTGAGAAAATAATTGAAGTATCAAATATGCGAAGAGCAACACGGATTTATGTGTAACAGATCAAGTATCGATATCGATGACATATTGATAATAAGACAAATAGGAGAGAAAGCAGTAGAATTTAATACACCTGTCTTCAGGTGACAGAGACAGGGGTGATAGCAGATGACGCAGTAATAATATCAAATAATAAAGATGACCTACAACGAATCGTCCACGCTTTGGAAGCTAAGGCAGAAAAGATTAGTCTGAACAAGTATCGGAATTCAACTATCTGGGAACGCAAATATCATATTATGGAAACATTTCCGAAGGTACCCACATATAAGCTAATAAAGCAGCATACGTGTCAGGATGCCTACGAGATGTGATATGGAGAAATAAGAACATGACAATATAAGGAAAAACACGCACATATATGACTTGTGTACGACCAATATTAAACTATGTTATAGAAACAAGAGCAGAAACAACAATTAACATAATTAGCAGAACAACAGAGATGAAAACACTGAGAGCGACAGCAGGTAAAACTTTAAGAGACAGAACCCCTACACAAATCAGAGACATGTGTAAAGTACATGATATCGTCAAATGGGGACGCCAAAAAAGACGAAAATGGAACCAACACATTATCAGAATGGGAAGGGAGAGACTTGCCCGAATAGTAGAGAAGAAGAAGAATATCAGAAAAGCTAATTAATTATGTTGAAATTACCCTTTAAGGACCCTATAGGAAAATGATGTGCAATGAGCATCTTGCAAATAACCCATAGCTCAGTGGCTAGGTATTAGCCTACCAAACTGGAACGGCAACTGCCGGGAATTGCCCTTTAATTTCTAATTTAACTGAGAAACCACCGTGTTTCGGAGAACACCTAAAGCCATCTGTCCAAGTTATTGTTAATACTAAAATCTGAGACGGGTACATACATAGGAGATGTACAATAAGCCGATTAACTGCAGTACGAAAAAAAAACATCCACTTTTAAGTGTACCGCAGGCTTTCTATAAAACATGTGGTCCGAAACCTAAAATAATCTATTGATCATATACCCACAACGATTGCTAGACCCATAATTATTTAGGCTACGTTTGTTTGGCGGAATAAAACAAAGTAGGAAAATTGAACAAAGTTGCAAAAAGTGCAAGATTCGTTTTGATAGAAGTCACAGGTGCAATCAGATCATCCTCCACTGTAGGCTTATAGATAATTTTGCCCTCAGTACATAGAAATGTCAGGAGGATCCCTCTTAAACTGCCTTTGGGTTAACACAGTTCCAGTATATAAAACCCGGCAATCTGACTAGATATCGTAAGATTTTTAGGATTGGAACAACATCACGAAGGTGCCCAAAGAAATTATTATGATCGCAAAACAAAGTATCAACAGAGGCTCTGCAAATGCGATATTGCTTGACCCGTCGTTCGTCAGGCGTAGTTGGCTCTGTTCTAGGGGAAACTAGCTTTTTCCAAACGTCGGTTGCTAGCTTCAGTTTTATCTGCTTCTTTGTAAATGTCGTGTTCACCTTATCACTCAAATCGTCCTAGTACAAACCTCCAAGTTGGTAGAGCTGGGGTTCTGTATTCAGCGTCTCAGTAAACAAACAGTTTTTAGAGCACGTGATATGAGTCGCTGAGTAACGAACGCTGATTGTACAAGGTGTGCCTGATTGGAAGTGTGCGCCAAATTGGTGCTATTGGTTTCTTCTGAGACCTTGAGTTGCGCATCAGTGTAGTTGCTATCCTTTCAGGTTTTCGAACTCCTTAAGCCTGTGCACCCTCCCAGTTTTCTGGGGGTTTACGTTTTTGAATTAGAGTAGATTCCAAATTCTTTAGAGGTGAGAGACTATTAGATCTCTTAACTGATCCAGCTAGTTCGCCAACCATCAACCGAGATGGTATGTGGATACCGCAAGCCGGTATGGATACTCATATACGTAGGCTACGCTGCCGAGGACCACGATAACAAGAAGGACATGAAAAAATTGTTGGTCTTTTCATGAAAGTAGAAAAAGTCTGCGGTATCTCGCAGTATGACCAATATCTGCGAATTACCGAAACTGGAAAATCGAATTTGTGCAAGCTAGTGTAAAAATATACCAAGCGAAAGGCAAGCAAAAATATTATGAGAAACTGTTGCCCCCTATGCAATAATAGTCAAAGAGTTTCAGAAAAGCTCAGAGTATTCCAGGTGTCCTCACTGGAAATTGTTCACTCAGATATAATCTCTCTAAAATGGTCAAAATAAAAGCGCAACATGTAGATTCTGCGAAATACAGCAAAAATGACGAAATATTGTCCGCAACTAAATGATATTGTTCTACAACGTCAAAAATATGCAGAACTGCATATCTTCGATACGAATAATAAAATTTCTTAGCATCCTGAATGTTCTTGTTTGCGTAAGTATATTCTTGTTCTTTCTTGCTCTAAACAATCTTGCTTGTTCATTAGCGAATTAATGCCCCTATGGAAGGTTGTCATTCCATCTTTTGCTCGGTCAGCAGAAACATATTCAATCTCTTGCCATTTTTACTTGTCTGGTCTTCAATTCTACTTTTATGTGATCATTCCATTCTTTTTTTTCTGTTTACTCGTTTATACCTTGTACGTTACATTTTCTTCTAATGTTTTCACTTCTATTTAAGTCAGCTAGTGTATTCCCTTTAATTGCTCTCAGTATTACCATCTCTGCGTTTCTAATAGTCTTTGTGTTGACCTTGTGGCTGTATCGGATCTTGTTTCTGATGCATACATCATTATTGATCTTATATTGACTTTATAAATTTTGATTTCATCTCAGTGTTAATATGTCAAGTTCTGTCTGTTTGCTTTTTGTACTTTATCTATCACCTGTCTCTGCAGGTCTCCACAGTTAAAGAGTAATCCAAAGGTATTTTACTTCCATTACTTATTCAACGCTCATGTCATCGACTTTTAATTTACATAGGGATGGTACTATTATTTTGGTTTTCTGAGTTACGATCGTCATATTATATTATTTTGCTCTTGTGTTTGGGTCCATGGACTACATCTGTGATTTTACATCCTCTTCCTTTCTTTTGGTAACTTCATCCATTATTAAATTGAAGATCACAAGACTTAATCACTTTCCTTGTCCATCGTCTTAAGTTGTTCATATATTCTGACTATCTTTCTTTTTTAGTTTAAGTTGACGCTAAAAAATGTCTAAGGAACAAAGATACATACAGGTCAAAGTATTTTTTGAGCAACCATATATCTTGAACTATTCTGTTTACCTTGTGTGACCTGCTTTGACGACAACACTCCACGACAGAAAAGAAGACAGAGATAAATTAGCAGTTATAAGAAATATTTGATAAATGTGAGTAGAAAATTTGGTTAGAATTCTTGAGAAAATATAAAGGTCTACGAACAACAGGTTGCTTTCATATGTCGCTGTCCTTTTAAACAATATATTCCTAAAAATTAAGTGAAATATGGTATCAACATTTGGTTTTACTGTCTCTCTTTATCTTACGCATTAAAGTATAAATTTGCGCAAGAAAAAGAAAAAGGTGGACCACCAGAAAGAAATTAAGGGCTGCGTATGGTTTGCAATCTCACGTAAGAAATAAAGAGAGATTATTTGGCATATGGTAATTTATTCACATCTGGACAGTTACTGATAAAAAAAAAGGTACAATGATAGATGAGTGTTATAAAAAACAAGCCAGAAGTTCATCGGCCAATAACTAACAAATAATTACACAGTTGTTCTTTTTTTATCACAAATGACACCATAGTTGTAAATTATCATCATCATCATTGTCACTAACATTTTAGCATATGTGTTTCATCATTGAGTTTCAGCAGCTTGTATAGTTTGATAAATGATATTTCTCCATTGGTCGTGTTCTTCTGTTACATGTACTGCTTCAGTATACTGTATGTTGAGAAGCTCTCTCGTAATGTCGGCCCATCGCTGTGGAGATCTGCAGCGTTGGCGTTGACTCTGAGGCCTTCCTTGGACCACCAACCGCTCCATTTTGTGATCGCTTCGATGGATATAACTAAAGAACTTTAAAATTCTAGAGTAAACAGTAATAGAGAGAAGTTTAGGTTTAAATTCATCTAGAATCGAGACATTCGGGTGGCGAACCGTTCATGAAATTCATAGCAGTCGTCCATGTCCACATTTCAAAAGAGTCTCTGCGTCATCTATCTGATTCTTTGACTGTCCATGTCTCGCAAGTATAGTAAAATTTGGAACAGACTAGAGTTGAAACGAGTCTTGTTTGTCATAGTAGTGTGTCGATCACGCCACACCGCATTTAGTTCAGGCATTGCTGCTCTTTCTAGTTGTAGGTGTCTTCGAATTTCGGGTTCACAACTACACGTGTTGTTAATCACAGCTAGCATAGAGGAGACTACCTCGCACCCCGCAATAGTTCAGGTTTCAGAAAAGTTTCGTTGGCGATCAATAACCATGATTTTAGCTTTGTTGTAGTTAACCATGAGTACAAACTTAGCACTTTCTACCTCGAGTTTTTTTTAAGTTAAAACTTTCTTCTAGACTAGAGGTTAGAAGTGTGGTGTCGTCTGCTAAACGTAAGTTAGCTACCTTGACACCGCCTAGGTTTACTCCTCCGTTGTAACCGTCCAAAACTCTGTCCATTATGAACTCTGTATATATGTTAAACAATAAGAGAGATAAAACGCATCCTGCGATAAAATAGAACAAAAGAGAATTCCTCAAAAATGGAGATGAAGTATCCTGATACCTCTTTTCAAAAAGAGAGACAAATCGGATCCGGAAAATTATAGAGGAATTAATTTATTAAAGAAAATACTAAAATTAGCAACCAAAGTAATTACAAATAAATTGAATAAAATTATAACACTGTCAGAAGAAAAACATTTTAGGTCGGGAAGATCCTGCACCGACGCTATATTTATAATGATAAAAGTGCAAGAGAAATCATTACAATACAATAAACCGGCATATCTATGTTTCGTGGACCATAAATATGATCGGGTCAAGTTAAAGGACATTCTGTACTTATTGTACGTCAGAGAGATACCTCTGGGAATAATCAAAATGATCGAAAATATCTACCAAAACAACACAATAAAAGTAAAAGAAGAACTAACTGACCCTATTGACACTGGCAATGGGATAAGACAGGGAGATTCCCTGAGTCCTCTATTGTTCAACCTGATTATGGATGAAATAATAAAAAAAGTAGGAACTAAAAAAAGATACCAAATGCGATAAAAACAGCTTAAAATAATCTGCTATGCCGACGACGCAATTCTACTCTCTCAGAGTGAAGATGATTTACAACGTATGCTGCACCAATTTAATAAAACCTCCAGAAGATTTATGTAAATGTAAATTGGAGCTGGAGGGTCAGATAATAGAAAAAGTGATGAAGTTTAAATATCAGGCATCACATTATCTAGCTACAGAAAGCTCGAAACAGAAGTGGAAGATCAAGTGCACAGAACAAACGGATCCGCAGGTTGCCTGATTGAAACAATAGAAGAAATTAAAATATCGGGAAATCAATGAAAGGCAAATATTACAAAACAGTCATCAGACCAATAATGGCATACGCGCAAGAAACACGACCAGACACAGAGAGGACAAAAAGGATGTTAGAAACAGCAGTGATAAAAACACTTGCAAAAATTGATAGGAAAAAATCTATGGGGCAAAGTAGAAGTACAGATATGCGACGTAGATGCAAGGCGGAGAACATCAAGGAATGGGTAAGAAATAGAAGAGTAGAATGGAACGATCATATAAGCCGAATGATATCAAATAGAGTAGTAAAGACGGCAAGCGATGGTTCACAATAGGAAGACCACGTAAACGATGAAACGGCAACTTACTGAAGGCACATTGAAAAACAGACGAGAGTCATGTCTACATAAAAAAAGAAGAAGTGTTTGGGTACACCCATTGTCGTCAGTATGTTCCATAGTTTGTCCCATCTAACATTATCAAATACCTTTGTATAATCAACAAAATATATAAATAGCCGGAACTTATAAAGTTTTATAGAACAACGTTGCAAGATGTAGAGGATAACCTAACTGGCGTGTGATAAAAGTAGTAGTATATAGTTGTTACAATTATTTGTTCGTCAATTCTTATATAGAGGTAGGATTATGATCTTTCTCTAATACTCAGTCCAGACGCCTGTGTGCCAGTTTTCATTACAAAATAGATGTACACTCACTCACTCTACATACCGAAACTTGCTTAAAAACATTGGCGGAAATAAAATCATATCCTGCTGATTTGTTTAACTTAAGTCTTTTCAGAGCAAATTCAATCTAGGAGAAAGTATGTCAGGTTCAGATTCAAAAAAATTGTTGCCGGTGTCAGCGAGAGGAGCATGATGTGTCCCTGTTGAAGGAGAATGACAAGTGGAGGTCTGAAATTCAGGTACAAATGAGGTTTTTCCCTGGCATCTGATGCGTATCGGCGTATAAAGACTTAAAATACTCTCTCCAAACATATATAACCTTGCCCAAATCCGTCTGTACATTGCCTTCATCATCTTTGATAGATCAAGATGTCTGCTTGAATTTGCGTGTGAGTCCTCTGACTTTGTCGAAGAGTTCTTTGGTGTTATTTGTGTCGGTAAGTTGTTGTGTCAGCCTAAGAGGTTTCTCAATTCCAACAATTTTGAGTTTACTGCGTTCTTCAACGAGCTCAAAAGTATCTGCAGACATCTACACTTGTCAAAATTATACGTACCAAAAAACATCAGAACGTGGTCCTTATGAACACATTGCACATCAGTGAAAGAAACGTGAAGGAAAGGTCCATGATAATTTTTTATATTATGCTAGACAATTCGATTGACAAAGTTCCGTCTTTTGAACTGCTCTGAATCCAAATTGAAACAACAAACTTAAAAAAATATATTTCTGGAAAAATTAGAAAAATATATCATAAAATTACATATGGAGTCAAAAACTTGGTATCCAAGTAAGAAGAAGCTTGGAGCCTGGTGAATAAAAGTTGAAAAAGAGAAAAATCAAAATGCAGCCGTAACTTCAAATGCACAAATCCAAATTTTGTCCAAAGTATTACAACTTAAGAACACAATGTAATAATATGTAAAGAAGCATGTAAAATTCTTGTGTCCAAATTGAGCTTCACGTTTTTGTAAAATTTATTATTTTTTATTGTGTATAATATCCCAAAAACTTTGTGACTTATTAAAATATGTACATTTATAGTTTTTTTATATATTTTTTAAATAATACCTTTGTCTTTTTTTGTAAATAATGATTTGTGTGTCATAAGTGTCATTTATAGCATACTTTAAATTAAAAACTTACATCTTAGAGTGGAGTATCGTTAATACTAAACTGTAACTTGAAATATGTTCATAAATCATTTGCTACATTAAGCTTTAAAATATTTTCCGTATATAATCGGGGACAATTAAAGAATAAATAAGAAAAATATTTAAACAATCGAACCCGTTGTATAAACAATAAATAATATGCTACTTGATTATAAATATATAGCTAAATACTAAATATAACATACTATTTGTAATTTTAATTTTTGTATACTTATATTTTATCATTCTTCAATACCAACTTATCAAATTATTTACTTATCTGCTTTTATAACCTTATCTTTTCTAACGATATATCAATTATGTTATTATATGACAACATTAAAATGCCTGAACCTGTTTTTAAACATTAATTCTAACATGTACTGTTTCTGAGTATATAACCTTGATTTGTGCTATCTCGGTGAAAACATTTGAATGGATACATTGTATGTGTGCTAGATTTGATTCAAGTCAAACTTTACAACTACAGTTATACAGCGAAATACATCGGGTAGCTAGTTCACCGTGAAAATACAGCTACGCATTTATCTAGCGAGTCATTCTAAAAAAAACGAATAATAAGGAACATAAATTAATGACATAAAAACTAGAAAATAAAGTAGAATCTGAAATATAACGTATTATACAAGAGGTATTAAAACGTCTTACGTTTCCAAATTTCTTAATGATAGTTCTCTGTACTTTTTCGTTGAACTTAAGTGCTCGTTAATTTATTTCTATGATTATTCCTCCCACCCTACTTCTTCCTAATAGGATCCATACATTACGTCATCTCGCACAGCCTGTAGCGTCCACTGCCGAACAAAGCCCTCCCAGTTATCTCAAGTACTCCTGACCTTGTGTCGACTGTGTCGTGTAAATCCAGTTTATTGTAACCCTCTGTATGGTATTCTGTACCTATTGTTACTGCACCTTTTGAGTCACGGAGTTCATGAATATATTTTATTTCTTCTCGGAGTCATTCAAGGTATGACTCCTACCTTACCAGGGAGATTGGATTGGGAAAGAGCAGACATCAGCCTGTGGTAGTTGTGGTTATAGTTATGCAGTGTTGGGGAGACGAGTGGATTGCTAACAAGCCATTGTCAGAACTTGTTGGCTGAGAAAGGGTTGTTAGTCTGACCGCAGTGGGGTTACATTCGCGTGTTAACAGCTATACTATAGAAATTCTATTCAGCTTTGGTGTATCAGGTAGCTCGTTTCCAGACAAGTTGAGAAGTTTGGCTAAGACGAAAGAAACTTTTATTTTGGGAAGGATGAATATTTGCCCTAGACGATGGCATGATATTTTAATGAATCTTTTGCTCTGATGTTGGAGGAGAGTTTTATAGTTAGTATTTCAGAGTTTACCTGATAAAGGAGGAGTTTAGCTCTCCTTCTTACCCTGTCTAGGGTGTGGTTTAACTCAGTGTCCCAGTTGAAGCTCCTCTGAAATTAAATATCCAAATAGGACACCGACATTTTGAACGGGAGTCTTTCTCCATAGAGCTCTACACGGTTACCTTCTTCTTCATATCCAGAGGTCCCTGGATGTCTGAAGAGGATGGCTTGTGGTTTTGTCGGATTAAGGGCAACTCTCCATTTATTGCACAATTTAACAATTTTGACTAGTTGCGCTTGGGTCTTGTCGAATACAGATCGATTCCTCCACGTCGTCAACAGTTCTTGAAAAAAGTAGTGCAGTATCGTCGGCATATAATAAGATGGTTTAGGTATTGCTTATGGGATATCGCTGTTGTAAACTGTGAATAGTACTCCAGCTTGTGGATAATTTATATGTGATTTTAACGCGATGGTCCGATTGAAGAGATAGGAATGTAATGTTTATGATGTGAGAGTATTTAGAAATATGGTTGGCAGTTCAGTACGGTGGAATTTTACGATCAAACCGGCATGCCAGACTTGATAGAATGCCTTCTGGACGTCTAGGAATATGCCAATGGCTATTTTGCCTTTTTCGTTTATTGCGCGTGAAATGAAGGTTGCTACTTCAGTCAATGCATTTTAAGAGGAGTGTCCAGCACTGCATCCGAATTGGAATTTTGGAATGAAGTTGTTGTCTTCTAGGAATTCTACTCTACTTCTAGTCTTCCTTAAGGATAGACTTTACCTAGAGTGTTTAGTAAAGATATTGGTCTATATGATTGAGTGCTGGTTAGAGGTTTCCCTGGTTTGGAAATCATGATTGTACAGGATACTTGCAATGGAGTAGAAAAGTAATTTAGTAAGAGGCATGCATTGATTATGTCGGTAAACAGCGGGATGATACTCAGATTTTTTTTGAATGCTTTTATTCTATTGTATTATTGTCGAAATATTTTCTGTATTTTAGTTTCGTACATACGTCTTTATCTCTTATGATATTTCTTTTATTTTAAAGTTGTCGCCTTATTTTTTATCGTATAAATTAGAGATAAGAAAAAGTATCTACAAGTTGGTTGGCCGCGTACCCAAAGCTGGAATCTGCCAAATATTCCAGAATGAAAACATTTCACGCCGAACCATTTATAGACCAACAGCGGAGTGAGAGCAGGGAATACCATGTCTGAATCTTCAAAAAAAGTATAAGACCACGTGCATTTATTGCACAGAGGTCAGAGATATTGGAGAGAACAGCAAGAAATCAGATTAGAATGTTAACGAGGAGACTGGCTCGTCAATATAGATCTTCTAAGATTACGATATCGTTGTAATTAGGGAGAAATGGTCTTAAATATCGAAAGCGATGTGCACCCAATACTTTCAAGCGCAATTTCTTCGTATGCCAAGATGCTGTTGTCAACTGATGCGAATACACTTGACTAATGAACAAATTTTACATAAAGAAAAGAATTTCACTTTGGGAGAAAAACTTAATTGCAGAGACCTGGAAAAATAACTGCTTAGCATTATACAAAATCACTTCAAAAGATGCAACAGCCTCAGAACACAAGAAACATGCAATCAGAGAGGCAGAATCAATCATTTTACGAGCAGAAGTAGAGGAGGCTGTCAACCAACTTAGTAACGAAAAACCTCAGGACTCGATGGCATACCAGTGGATACTCTAAAAGCAATGGGCGAGATTGCAATGTGCAACATGATACTGTTAATACTGTAGATGAGCGCGAAAAAACCTTTATCTGTTCCCATGAAAAAGGATCACTAACCGTATGCAACAATTACTGAACCATTGCCCGTATTCCTCATGCAAGCAAAATCCTGGTAAATAAAATCAATGAACGGCTAAAGAACTTTCTACTTCCAGAGATAGCCAAAGAACAATGCAGATTCGTACCAGGAAAAAGAACATAGGAGCATATACTGAACACCAAATAGATAATTGAAAAAGCGAGGAAACATAACATACCAATGCTGTTCTGTCTCGTAGGTAATATACTATATAAAGGCTTTAGATTCAGTAAAATTTAATCCCTCTGGGGTATACCGAAAATATGGGTGAACCTAACCACCTAGTTAACCTAATAAGAAATCTGTATGATAAAAATTCATGATAAATTTTAGAATGAGACCTTGACACGATTGCTTATCGTAATCATTCAGAATATACAACATATATTCTGAATATAAAATGAGAAAAGTACTTGATGCATGGGATGGAGGAATCATTATAGAAAGCAGAAAAATCAGAAATCAGAAAAGTCGAAATGATTACCATCATTTCATAGCAATGGCCCTAGCCGCAATAGCTAAACTGATTAAAATATGGAACAATAACAAGGAATACTAAGCTCGGGTTAGTCAATACCCTTATTCTCCCCATTGCTACATACGCAGTTGAAACACGGACTCTCAAAAAAATCGATAGTAATAAGATCTAAGCCTTCGACATGTGGGTCTATAGAAGAATTTTACGCGTATCCTGGACAGAATATAAAACCAGCCTGTGAATTCTGGATATAATAGAATTCTTTATATAAAATACAATTCAATGTGGCAGACGATCGAGAAGCCTTCGCAATGGTGATCGCCAACGTTGGATTTGACAGGTTAAGAAGAAGAAACCGAGCATACCTAAATTACTTTTGTCACATATATAGAAGAACGGGGACCATGAAACTATTGGTGGTAGAAGGAAATGTAGAAGGCAGAAAATCCAGAGGAAGATCTCCAACACCAAAGACAATAGCAAAGTTGTGGTACGAGTAGAAGTACAGGGCCTCTAGCGCCCCTAGTAAAGGGCCTCCTAGCGACAAATAGACTTAGAAAAAGAGGCTAGAAAGAGGTATGGCAGGTCTAAAAGACAGGAAGATCAGGATAAACAGGGAAGCAAAGTACGCGGCAGCTACTGCTAAATATCATCTGCACAGCTGTATGAAGAGCTGGAAACACACGAGGGGATGAAAAGGTTATACAGCATTCCTAAAGCAAGGAGAATCAAAGGACTTGGCTCACGTTCGGCAAATTAAGAGTGTGGATGAAATGGTGTTAAAAACCGATGTTGAAATAAAGCAAAGCTGGTATGATTACTTTATAAAGTTGCTAAATGAAGAACACCAGAAGAGAGACAGAGGATGCGGAATTTAAATAAGAATGTAATACCGGGGATAGCAAGAGATAATAGTACGACCTGATGGAATACCTGTGGAAGTTTGGAAGGCCCTAGGAGAGGAAGGGACTGATGTTTTGGGGCAAATGATGGTTAGGATATATGAGAAAGAAATGTGTGATGATATCATTGTATAAAAATAAAGGGGGCATTCAGGACTGTAAGAACTATAGGGGGATAAAGTTAATGTCGCACAGAATGAAAATTTTGGAGAAATGTAGAGCGAAGGTTAAGGTAAGAGACATCCATATCAGAACAGTTTTAGTTTATGCCAAGAAGGAGGACAACGAATGCCTTGTTTGCTTTGAGACAGATAAGGGAGCTATATTTGGTATTTACAGATCTTAGGAAGGCGTACAAGACAGTTCTTAGACAAAAGCTATGGAGATGTACGAAAGAGAAATTGGTTCCTGAGAAATTCGTAAGGCTCGTGAAGGATATGTATGACGGAGTGTACACCAAAGTAAGGACGTGTGTCGGATTAACCGAAAGTTTTTCAGTGACAGTTAATCTGCATCAAGGCTCTTCACTGAATGTACTGACAGAGAAGGTACGGGAGGGTGCTTCTTAATCAATGTTTTCTGACGATATTTATTTAATTATTTATTAGTTATTTGCTTTTAATGTGTTAGCTCAAAGATGTATGGATATGAATGTTAATGTGCATGTTTGTTACGTTGATTTTGAAAAAGCATTTGACAAAGTAAGACATAAAAAATAGTCCAAATTCTAAAGACAAAAAACATAGACAATAGGGACTTACGAATAATAACAAATCTCTACTGGAATCAAAGAGCACAAATCGTAATAGATAACCGAACCCAGTCCAGAAATTGAAATCAGGAGACGAGGTAGGATTACTATCTCAAAGTGAAGAAATAATAATTAACGGAAGATTTATTAGCAACATAAGATATGCAGATGACACCGTGATTATGTCAAGCTCTGCTGAACAACTCCAATTACTCCTAAACAAAACAAACAGTTTCTGTGAAAAGTATGGACTACTAAAAATGAATATAAAATAGACCAAATACATGATAATAACAAAGAAAACAAATATACCAACAAACATTCATTTGCGAAATGTACCGATAGAAAGGGTTGATAAATACAAATACCTAGGAACCTGGATTTCAGAAAACAATGATCAAACAACCGAAATAAGAGCTAGGATAGAAATAGCAAGAAATACATTTGTAAAAATGAAAACAATTCTCTACAACAAAGATCTTAGATTAGAACTGAGAGTACGAGCACTGAGATGCTACGTGTTTTCGATACTGCAATATGGACTTGAAAAGCTGGATATTGAAGCAAGAGCACATAAATAAGTTACAGTCAAAGAAAGTTTCAATATCTGGGATACGTAATGAGGGGACAGCGATATGAACTGCTAAGGCTGATAATAAGGGAAAGATAAGAGGAGGAAGGAGTATAGGAAGAAGGAGAGTGTCATGGTTGAAGAATTTAAGGTTTAGCAGGTTTTTAAGGTTTAAATGCAGTTCCATAGAACTCTTCAGAGTAGCAGTAGATAAAGTATAAAGTAAAGATAAAGATAATGCTGATATCCAACCTCCGTTTAGGAGACGGCCCTTAAAGAAGAGAAGATACAGAGAACAGAGGCACTGAAATGGAATCGGACGGGCCCCTTGGCTATAATGATAAGAAAACAGATTGAAGTAGATGTCAAGAGATTATCGAAATAGAGGCTATCCACCAACACGATGGACTGACGATCTAAAACGTTGCAAAATAAACTGTGGCTGTGCAACTATATTTGAACTTAACTAAATGATGAGGGAGATCTTTGTTCAGCAGTGGACAAGGGAAAATTGTATTATGTTTCATATTTCCATCATTTGGATTTGATGATTGAAAACCTAAATAAGCAAAAGGCAAAAAACCGTAGATATTTATTTCCAACAGTAGGTAATTGATACAAGGAAAACGAATATTTTTACCTTATAATTTTTTTAATCATTCTACATTAAAAAAATTCGTACTTACAGTACTAGTAGGTGCTACATATGTATTAAGATTTTTAAATAAATATTAAATTTATTTATGTTTATATATATATATATATATATATATATATATATATATATATATATATATATATATATATATAACATTATGTATTAAGATTTTTAAATATTTTTAGTAAAAGATACTAACAACTTTTGGTGGAATGTCATTCGAGCACATGTTTAAAATATTGTCAAAAAAATTAAGAGAAATAGAAATTTTTAATATAAAAAATCATACATCACATGTTTTATTATTATAATTGATTTAGGTACTTATGTACATATAAAAGTATAACATAAAATGAGGACGCAATAAATCTAAATTTACAAAAAAAATCGCTATAATGGATAATATCCACGTAAATCTGTATAAATTAACTGAAAAGTAATATATTGTGTTAAATGATGTTATGGAGAAGAGTCACAATATTAAAATAGATATAATTAAAACAGAAAACATTTTGGTAGTTAAAAGAGAGAATGAAAAAGGATTTAAAAAAGTGTAGTTTCTGATCACCAGGTATATTTAAGTAAGACTTATAAATATTTTTAATGTAGCACACACCACACATGTCAAATTAAAACTTCGAATTGGTACACAGTACACTTAAACTGCCCCTTGTAAATAAACCAGTTTTATTTTTTGTCTGCAACACTACACACTGTTAGGTTGGTAAAAATGCAAAAATGAAAAGAAAAAATAAGGATTAGGTGGAAAATTAATACGAAATTTTGCTGAAGGCTTGTTAAATTTAAATAAACTGATCAATTTGAACATGACAGAATGATTAAGAGACAAACATGCGCCACAATGATTATAACAGAGTAAGAAACATAATGTATAACCTCTCTCTTTCACAAAATGTCGACCATCATGTTTTATTTTGCTCTTTCTCCACATATTAAGACAACATATTATTTTTATTTAAGAATCCTATAATGGAAAATCACAGAAAATAGGCATTAACAGGAATCTTACCTGTTTAGCCGTGAAAACTTGTAGTCACAAGTGAACATGCAAAACAAACACGATTAAAATCGCGGGTAAAGGAATAAAATCAAGACCACAGTGGAAAACGGACTGTACGATTAGAAGAGACAGGCTCACTATTTTGTTGTGGATCAAATTCGTTTCTCTCTTCTCATCTCTACGCTCTCTCTTTCAAGTTTTCACCATCCTCTCTCTCTTCCATCCTCTTTTACATAGCCGGCGTGAGTTGCCGGACTATATTTAACGCAGCGGAACTATGAAGCTTGTCTGAGATGCCACCTAGCCACGAAAGCTTTGCTGTTGATTGGCTAGACAAACGGCGTTCTTGCGCACAACATTACTGAGTGGCCCTGCTACGTCATAAGTGTTTCGTTCACTATGAACCGGCAGCCTATTCCGCTGCAAATTCATTACCAACGAAGTGATCGCTTTTAGTTCAAAGCCACCCTGCAAAGAATAAACACATGGATTTCGTCGTCTCGTCATAAGTTGAAATACAAGTGAAAATATTTGTGATATTTAGTTTTAGTGTGCCAAAATAAGTAAGTATACTTTCATTTCCTATTTCCTCATCTATTACAACAATTTTTGGATTTGAGATTTTGCTTGATTGATAAATTTTTGCCGGTAGTTTTTCCTATTGGTACCACCCAAGCTTTCTACTTCAAGTTCTGTTTATATAGAGCTTTCTATATAAATAAACAACATTTTCATGTATTGAGATTTATATTCCCAATATTTTGTTACATGGCATTTTTGAGTTTTTTCCTTTTCGTAAGTTTTTGTGGTTCAGGAATCGCCATTTTTCATAACTTTCTGTGAAAAGCGGCCATTTTGCTGTGTGCAAAGCCAAGGCTTCGCTTTCCTTTCCCCCACTCTGCTGACGTGTGCCTTTGGAGCTTACAACGCTTGCGTGCTTTTGTTGGAACATCCAATGGAAACTCAGAATGAAGTGAAAGGAATAAGAGTGGTACTCAATTCAGTTGACTCAGATTTGGGATGAACTTTTATGCGGCAGACATCTTTTATAATTTTGGGTGGCGATGAAGATGAAATAATTCCATAGTTTTTCCATTAGTGTATTGTGACAGCCGTTTTTTTCTTACAGAAATGGATGACGACCAACAATTTTGTTTACGGTGGAACAACCATCAATCGACATTGGTAGCCGTTTTTGATACGTTATTGGAGAACGGCACATTAGTAGACTGTACTTTGGCAGCAGAAGGAAAATGCCTAAACGCACACAAAGTAGTTTTGTCTGCATGTAGCCCATACTTTGAAGTAAGTTTTTTAGTGTTTATAACTTTTTTAGTATTTTAAAATGAATGAACGTGTAATACTGTATACATTTCATTACGACATTGATTTTGAACCTGGATTTATTCGTCAACGCGTCAAGTTCGGTATAATGCTGAATATACCAATGCTTTTGAATTTTAGGTTAGCGTGTGTAATACTATATACACTGTATGTTCATTTAGGTATAATGCTGAATATACCAATGCTTTAGAACTTAAATTAACTTGTGTAATGCTGTATACACTTAATTGATATATGCATATACTTTCGTTTATTCATTATTCATTCATTCATTTTGAAACTGGGTTTATTCGTCATCGCGCTAAATTCGGTATAATGCTGAATATACCAATGCTTCAAAACTTAAAATTAGCGTGTGTAATACTGTATACACTGCATTGATAGATAAATATACATTGGTTTTAATTTTGAACCTGGATTGATTCCTCATCGCGTCAAGTTTGGTATAATGCTGAATATACCAATGCTTTAGAACATCAAGTTGGTGTGTAATACTGTATACACTTTATTGATAAATATTCTTTGGTTTATTGATCCTTAAATTTTGAAACTGGATTTATTCCTTATCGCGTCAAGATAATTCTAAAGGTATAATGCTGAATATACCAATACATTTAAACAAGTCCAGTATACCCTTAACCCATGTTAAGGGTATGTTATACATGTTTTGTAATGCTGTATACAAAACAAATCATAACAATTAGATCTATATAACAATTTTGACAGTTTTTTGAATTTGGTATCAGTTTTACAGCATGCTTTTTTTCTTCCAGGCGCTGCTGTCAAAGCACTTTGACAAGCATCCCATTCTTATTCTTAAGGACGTTAAGTTCCAAGAACTAAAAGCCATGATGGATTATATGTATAGGGGGGAAGTGAACATATCTCAAGATCAATTAGGCGCGCTGTTAAAAGCCGCTGAATCATTGCAAATTAAGGGTTTATCAGACAATAGGAAAGGGGAAACTGACAGAAAACCCACTCCTGCTCCTCCACCAAAGAGCCCACAACCAACAACCCTGCCAAAGGTACAGGGTTTGACAATTGAGCAAAGAGCTCGGGAGGATTCCAGGGAGGGAAGCATGTCACCAGGGCCTCGTAAAAAGAAAAGGTTAAGGCGGAAAAGTGAAGAATTAGACAACCACGATGCCTCTAATTCTTCAGAATCTCACAGTCTACCCGCCCAAAGCATTCCTACGTTACCTGCTATTTCAAAAATGAACATGAACGCCGATGTGCCTGAACAAATAGAAACTAAATCAGAGATACTCACGAGGCATAAACAGACAGATGACATGCCCCAAGTTCCTATTATAAAAGAAAAGATTGAAACCCACACAGAACTGATGTTGGAACCAAAGTCTGAATATGTAGAAGAAATGAATGAAGATAGTATTGAGGATTTGACACTGGATGATGACGATTTAAGTAATATGGAACAGGTAGATGATCAAGCAGGACCTAGTCATGGAGCAGGAGAAGGATCAAGTCAAGGTTTGTATTCCTTTGTATTATTACTTTCCTATTACTGTCTAAATAAATTCTAAGGAAATTTTAATAATTATGGTAATTCAGATCAACATTTCGTTTACATCTAAATATTCTGTCAAAAGATGGAATTGTAATTATGTATTGTATTTTTAGGTGTTTTGTTACCTAAGGCCCAGTATAATTATGCTTAATAGTCAAATGTATGCAAATATCCGAAAATGTCTTAATAACTTAAACAAAATTGATGTTTTCTTTTATACATTAATTGAACTTTCAAATATATTTTCCCTAACGCATTTCTACTGCATTTTAAATCCATATATTTGATAAATATCCATTCAGTTTAATGTTGTTCTTGTATATTGATACATCATAGCTTATTTGATACCTTTGTAAAATGTTACTAAGTCTGAACTATATTTTCTTGTATCTCCATCTCACTAATATGTGTAGTTTTTCTAGATGAGTTCTATATAAAATTGAAATAGTTTGTTCATAAATCTGCAAGACAATTGCTTACCTTACTGAAACAAGGTGAACCAAACAAATACTGGACTGCAGGCTTTGCCGTCAAATATTATGTAGGGCTATTACCTATTTATTAAACATGTATACATGGGGGCTTCTTAACCATCAAGATTTAACATAAAGTAGTACATTTTATATTAAAAATATTTTTTATAAGAATACTATTACTCAAATGCATATCAGACATAAACTATCCCTAACTAAAATTCATTTGTTTCAAAATATTTATGAAATTGTGCACACAAGTGGAATTTTTAATTACTTGTATAAGTTTTGAAGATAAACAATGTCCACATGATGATATATTTGGATAATCGAATACTTTTTTGGGAATAAAAACTGCCATCATAATTTTACTTCAAATTACATGTTTTTTTTATGTTTTGGTCTTTGAAATTAAATTGTATTTTAATTATTGTAGTTATTTCCCAGAAATACATTTTTAGTACTACTAATTTACCTTTCTTATAAATCAATATGGGGCAGTCATTATACTGGACAATTCGAAGGGAACTGGCATTGACATTGTGATTTCTATATGTACTTTTTTTTAACAGAATGTTTCTCAAAGGCACTAGTAAAATACAACTCTTTTGTTTTTTACGCTTTTGTGTCTTTGTCTTTTTGTGTTCTGTTGATATGCTCAGTACTTTAGAGTTCACTTATCTTTGCTAGTTTCTTTCATATTGTGCAGTTAATGTGTACATAATTCAGTTCCACAACTTTTAGCTTAAATATACTTATTTTAAGTATTTAAATTGTGGGCTGTTTATCCATACAGGATTTATGCAGAAAACAAATGTTTCCAATTATTACATTACATAATTGTTTTAGCATCTGTTTTCATTTACATAGCTAGATAAATTAGTAGCATTAAGAACAACAAAACTGATCTGTTACTTTGCAGATTTGACATTCTATTCATTTGTTTATTTTCATGATTAATACAACAATTTCTTATGTTCCATACTTGAGTGTGTAGTATTCCTAATTATATTTGAAATTACGATACTGAGTGTTTTACAAAGAATAAAAATCTTTCAATGAGGTATATTTGTTCAATTATTAAAAGGATAAAAATATAAAAACAGATTACAATTTTTAATTTAAGTCCTGACAATCCTCATTGAGAACTTGTACTTGCACAAAAGCCATACAAAATGATATAAATATAAAAGTATTTAAATTAAATTTTAAAGGTTTTAAAATTACTTAATGTCATTGTTTTCTGATTTAAGTGAAAGAGAACATGTTATCCCATACTCTAAACAGTAACCACATGGTTCTGACCAGCCAACTGAGCCAATATGTTTTCTTTTAATGCTCAAATAGAAAACATTTAAATTACATCCTTTTAATTTTAATCTTTACAACCTTTAAAATGTAATTTATTAAATATTTGTTTTATACCCTTTTGTTCTGAATTTTATGCCTTTTACTCAGGTTTTCAGTCAGGATGATCTGATAGGACCCAAAAAATTTTGAAAATTGTAATTAACCCCTTTAGATATTTTATAATTTTAATATTTTAACAATATACCAATTGCAAGTTTTTTTTACTTTTTTTGTAAAAGTTTTTAACCCATTTTGAGTAAATAGTATTCTTTTACAAAATATTATTTTTACAATAGTAAAATTAGTGTATTCAATTATCATTGGTTATCAGTGGTTATTCATGTTTCATAAATTTGTAATAAGATTTGACTGGCTTGCTTAGTATCTTGTTTCCTGGTTAGTAATTATCTTTTGCTTTATGGGTGAAATATTTTGAGTCTCAAACTTAGAATCTACACTATGTATCTTATCAGCACTAGCAGATTGCTGCTACTTTTTAGTTTTTCTGAAAAAATTGAGCAATACAGTTTCAAAACATGTATTAAAATTTACTTAAATAGTTTGTAAAAATTCTCTTTGTTTCTTCAAATGCTTAATCTCCTTATTCTCCCATGCTTATTCCATGCTTAATCTTCTGAAAAATTTGTATTACTCTAGTGTCTACAACTGGATATATGTGCACCTAACTTCGGTCAATACCCACATTGAACTCAGTCTCGAAAATATTTTTCAGCTAGAAATTATTCATTTGTTACATTGTAGCATATCATTTGATCTAAAATTAAGTATGTTTCATAAAATTAAGGCTTTTTATGCCTAATAATGATTTTTCAGAATTTTCTTGATTATTGAACTTTCCTTAGATCTTGAAATTACAGCACTGTTTACATAAAATTTTCAATAAATTAAAAAATAATAATTTTTTTTATGATCACATATACAAGAGTGGCATAACTAAAACTGTTATTAGATAGCAAGGGTTTTTTCATTGTCATGAGTTCTATTAAATTTATTTTATTTCTAGTATTCACATTATCAAAACAATCATACTAGAAATAAGGTAAATTTATTCAAATTCATCACATCCAAATATAAATCTTTTGTTGCCTTAAACTTGCCAGATTTTGAGTTGTACCACTGGTACATGCAGGCACAACCTAGTATACATGCACATGCTCATAGGCCAATATTTGAACAAAAAAAAACAATTAAAACTGGAATCATTGAAAAAATGTGAGTGAATTTAGTCTGTAATATAGTTTGACCTATTAATAGTGCCAGGTAGGAATTTTTGTGTTTTACATTTCTGACAATGAATCTGTCAAAATATTTCCAAGCCGAGTGAAAAGACTATAAGAATTGAAATTACATAGCTGATCTGGCTTCTATCAGAATTCTTTTGCAAAAAGTTTTAAAACTTTCAGTTGTTTATTTTTTTTAGTGAGCCCTTTACACACATTTTACAAAGTTGTTTCTAAATTATTGTTTTTTACTGTTTAGCCCTTACACACATTTTACAAGACAGCATCTAATACCCTTATGTTCTTCATTTCTCCATCTTCATCACTGGATGGTTCTTTTTCAGCTTGATCAGTTTCATTGAGTTGTTAGTAATCATAACTCGTAATCATCAATTTCACTATCAATAATCAGAAACTGTTTGTGCCAGACTTCTTTGGTCACATTTTAACAATTGGCTCGGCCAGTTTTGAAGATTGTTCAGTTGCTGTGGTAGGTTAATCTAATTAAGGATCCCATTCTAAGGTTATGCTGATTGTTTAAGTAACATGAGTTTTTCTATGTATAAAGGACTCTCCAGGTCAACTTCATTGTAGGGTTCTTTAATTAAGAAAACACCTGCCTTTCCATAATTGCATTCCAATCTTTGCCTATGAATGTATTTGCAAAAATATTACAGAAGACTTTTTCATAAACAATTAAGAAATAACACAAACTACAAAATTAGTTAGATTTTCATTCAAACACACCAAGTAGAAGTAGTGTGGCTGGGAAATATGTTCGAAATATGTCATAACTTTGCATATTGACCCTTGTGTTTAACATTGTAACACATTTTACTTTAATAATGACATTTTTACAGAATCTTTAACTTCGTTTCAAGTAGCTAGTGTCCATGCACACTAGCCCAGGGGACAGATGGCTTTACTAGTTCTCAGAAGCATGGTGAACAGCTCTTACCATTTTTGGAAATGAAAATGTTTATGTATAATCAAATTACTGTGCTCTTATGTATAATCAAATTACTGTGCTCTTATGTATAATCAAATTACTGTGCTCTGGCTTAGGTTGACAGTATCTTGCTGCTGAGTAGGGTCATACACTATCTTTGTTTGTCTTAGGGCCAGTTTCACCAAAAACAAAAAAATCACTGAATAGTTCATCCTCGAATAAAATTTATAGTAGAATAAATTTCATTCCGTTTCAATATCTATTTGTAATCCACAGTTAGTTATTGTTGAATATGTTGTTTTGTGTAATGATTGTAATGATTTTCCACAGACTACTGTTGACACAAGCGCCATGCAGTTCTTATACTTCGTAATAGTTTCTTGGCCTCCACCTCTTAGGTGCTTAGCCAAGCGCTTTACACTATTTTTCACTGTAATCATATACATAACCTATAATATTTGATATTGCTTGATTAATTTGTCAAAATAATAATTGTGAATGCCAATGGTCAATGTCAGTACATCATTTATATAAAAAAAATCTGTCCATTTTTGTCATCAGACTATGATGATAAAGATATTAATCTAAAATAAATATATATTCAAATTGTCTGATATAATTACGCTTACCTGCAATACATTGTTGATACTTTCAAGTTAAAGTAATACATTT